>CM043735.1:0-352981 GCA_023968675.1 Taenia pisiformis
TTTTAAACGTTTAAAAATACGATTTGTTGGACTAATCGTGGCACGTAAGATGGAAGCAGCACGTCCCATCATGGAGTGTTAATCAAAAGACTACTTTAATGCATCATTCGTTTCGAAGAAAATCTATCGTGGGTAAACCTTTCCTTTCAAAATTCCCGTTTTTCCAGACCAGGTTCAGCGGATTCTGAAATCCTTTTTCATGAAAACAGTCTGTGGAAGTAATAATTAGCACCCAGTGTTTAGCAGTCGAATAGAGTACGCGCCTGTACATGTCTCAGAAATGGTAATGACGTTGAGACTTACGGATGTGCATTATCCTTCTTGAAGAGAATGACACATACAACGAATTCTGTTTTAATTCATAAAAATTGTACACATTAAAGAATTTTTGCTCTTGCAGTCAAAGCTCTACTTAATGTTGTTGGATGTGGCGGAATCACATAGCCACTCTCGATTGCGCAACGCCTCCGTTTTTAAATGGTTGACTAATTTGTTGAGATTAAAACCCAGCCTCACTCATTTTACCGAAGACTCACTTTGCAAATTGGATTACTTTAATTTTTACACGGCGCTAATGCTTGCGATAGGTATCTTTCTCTTAGTTCGGCCTTGCCAACTTGCCACACCCCTTACCCATAATTTGCAACATACGCCCAAAAAACAGTGGATTTAATAGTCTTTAGAACCCTTTTTGCATAACTTAGCAAAACCTTGCATATCAAAGCACATCCGGAGTATTGCTAATCGCGTAAAAAATTTACCACCGTCATTGCAAAAAGCAATCCGTCACATGAAAATTGACCCATTAAAAATTTTTTGACCTCTAAATGGTCCTTCTTATGACTGACTCAGTAAAATTGTGTTCGGTGAAACACAGCAAGCGGCACGGTCAATGCCCTTCTCATCACTAATTAACTTGATGTTTATCAATATTTTGCAAACCAGCCATTCACAAACTATTTTTAAGAATTTTGGGCAAAATTGAATTTTAAGGCAAACAGAACTTTTGTCACCCATGCTGAATATTTTAAGCCATTTTTTTATTAAATTAATCGTTGTGAATCCATCTTGTTTATCTATTTATCTTATTGATTTATCTATTTTATCTTATTTGTCTATTTTATCTTATTTATCATTATTTATCCTATTTTATCTTATTTATTTAACCTAACAAGAGGTTTGCGTTAAAGACTG
Organism: Taenia pisiformis; assembly: GCA_023968675.1. NCBI lineage: Eukaryota > Metazoa > Platyhelminthes > Cestoda > Cyclophyllidea > Taeniidae > Taenia > Taenia pisiformis. Next base: position 1,195 of record CM043735.1, read on the forward strand.
CTGTACAACTGCTTAGATAGTATCCCATCAAAATATCCCATTGTCACTCCTTGGTCACAAATTTTTTCACTGATTTGCTCGCTAAATGAGAAGCCTTATAACTGTTCCCGTACCAAACAAAACGTTTACATAGCATTAAACGAAATTCAAGTTTTTGGTCGAAACTAATGAAAAAACCGAAACATCCTCCAAATTGTCAAAATTGGCAGTGACGTCAATCGCAAGGTTGTGCGCATTGCCTACTTGTAATTACTCAGTAGGGTGTAACTACGAATATCTTGCACAATTAAATATGAAAACCACACCAAAGGAAGTCTACTGCGCATGGCAATGTCCCAACTACAGTGGTAAAATCACTTTTACTGCCTGAATTCAATGCTATGCTGTAAGCGACCCACCGCCTATGCATTCAAAGGTGTTCTAAAAAAAGGTTAATCTTGTCTTTCATTCCTTTATCAATAAAATAACACATTGGGTTGAAAATGGGAAAATGAAGTCAATGAAAGAGTTTTAGTCAGAGCCTCACTTTGCCCTATTTGTCTACTGCTTACGGGCCAAGGACCTACTTCTATGGTGACATGTTGGGCACCTGACGTACTCAGCCGATCGAGGTCTCGATTGCCTTTCAGCAATGTGGCTGTCCAATGTGGTCACATCTCTGCTCGTCGAGGAGGATGTTGAAGTAGACCTACGACGGTTTTGATGTTTCCATACATTGACTTTCTTCACTCTTATAATGGAGGAGGATGAGGAGGCGTTGCGACCTCTTCTTTCACTACCACTACCACTGCTACTACCACTACTGCTACTGCTGCTCCGTGAAGAAGTGCTATTTGAACGACTGATTCGAACTATCCTGAATAGTCTGCCTTTCCTCTGTGAGTCCACCGCTGATGCGGACGAGGATGACGACGACGCTGACGACGGTGAGGCAGCGGTGTAGGCGTTGGGTCTTGTTTTGGAGTAGAGATACACATCACCCTCAGTCGATTTCACCACTCCTTTGCACGGCACGTAGATTGGACAGTTTGTTTCGGTGTGGTTCCTGTCTCTCCTCTTTGCAATCTTCGCCTTCATAGGATGGACATCCTTGACTCGTATCCATTCTCCACGTTCGGGTGTGCTGGAACGTGTGCGTGGTGACAACGCGTCTGTCGTCACGTAAGTGGCAACTCCCGTGCTTCTTGGTCGCACCAAAATACTTGATGTTTGTGAAAACGACGGTCTTGAGTTGTATTGGCTCAGAATTGGAGTCTTTGGAGCTGGCGTATGGCTGGATCTTTGATGAGTATCAGACATTGAGTTCCGCTGTTTTCTGCTTGTGGCTGTAATTGATTGACTCCTTGCATAACTTATTGACGAGCTTAAACTAGGACTTCTTCTTCTGGATTCGCTATGCGTGGGAGATGGCGTTCTGTTTTGCGATTCCGGGTAAGCTGGCTTAGGAGCTGGTGCAGTGGGAGCCGGTTCAGGTTTCTTTGTTTCCTTAGGTTTCGTTTCCTCCTCAGGTTTCTTTTCCTCCTCAGGTTTCTTTGACTCTGGAGGGTTTGATCCCTCCTTGATAACATTAAAAAATTCCTCAAATTCGTTCTCTTCAGAAAACCTTAGGGCGAAAATTTCACCGGCTTTCTTCCCATTTAATTTATTGGCAATTACAATAATCTTCTGTTCCTTGTTCCTTTGCATCTTTGCAATATCTGAGCGCATTATCCCTTCTTTAAAGTTCTTAAATACAACCTTCTTCTCTCCCACTTTTGCTTTTGTTTCCTTAGGCTTAGCTTTGGCTGCTTTCTGCAATTCCTTGGCCATTTGGGCACCCATTTTGGCCTCCTTCTTGTACTTGCCGACATGGAGGTAGGTTAGGTTGTATTCACTCATGGTTGCGAGTTACAGAGGCTAGCACTACTGAGCACAGTGTTGCCACCGGAGTCTCTTATACCGCATTGAGCACCCAAAATGCACCAAATCGTCGTTTAACACGCAATGCCGTCGATGTCAGTCTCACCCGAATGCGTGGGAGTAGGTGTTGCTGCAATAGCGAATCCGTGAACAAATGTGAGCTCTCAACACATCAGAGATGATGACGATACATCTTTCCAATGTCAATTTCGTCACGCTTTTTCGCTCTCTTCGCATGGGTTTGGTTGAGAAGTTTTATGTGTGAGTTTTACCACTAAGTTCTCATCCGAACTCCTTGAGGCAGTGATTTGAACCAACTTTTTGTTCACATTAGATTCTGTGAAAATTTGGCCATGCTCTTCTTATTTTGCCACCGTTCTCAATTGCCACGTCGAGGCAAAACCTATTATGCAGCAGATTATTCAAAACCGCAATGTTACCAGCTCGAATGGACTGCTTTTGCAGCGGAAATCCCTTTACCAAATCTATGCGTTTCTTTTAAGCAAAATAGTTTTATTTGCTAAAAAATCGCTTCATCGTAGCGATCATCTCCCATCTTACGTTAAATAACACATTTGTGACCTAGTTTCACTTGGCCTGGTTTCCCCTGATCCTGACGTGGAGTGGCATTATTAATGACTCCTTGGGTTGCACTCAAGTGACATTTGATATCATCCGCATTTTGGAGGTCGCTGTTATATCGTTAGAAGGGAAGAGGCACCTTGTTTGAATTATGGAAGAAATATACTTTTTTGGCAGAGATTGCCAGATTTGTCGGTTCACCCGGCTGTTCACGTGTTTGTGCATGGCCTCTCAGCCTCCATCTGTGTGGCCTTTAAGTGTCTGAGCGACTTGCACTCCGGTGGGTCTGAGGCGGCTAGCCGCAGCTTCTCCCTTCTTATGATTTTCTTGTGGTTCTCCCAACTTTTCTACCTAACCTTACGCGGCGCCTTTGCTAATGCAATCTGGATGAAGTCGATAAATACGTAGTGATGCTTAAGAGACTTACAAGTGGCTAAACTTATAAAGCTTTATTGCAAGGTCTTTCCACTCCTAATAGGATATTAGTCGCAGTCGTGTCCAACGCCACATTTGCAAAGATTTAAAATTTTGTGCTCCTAAAGCAAAAAGCTTTAATCTTGGGAAAAAGTTGCTTTAGATGCCGTCAATTTTTTGTGGGCTGCAATTGACCATTAATCTTGGGTGCTGTCATATAATACGGCTATTTTTCTACTTACTTCGCCTCTAGCAAAATTATGCAATATTTGTGAGGGAATTCACCAATTTCCGACCACTTGTGGCTTTAATGGCCGTGGAAATGTAGTTGCTAGATGCCCTCCTACACAAATCGTGTTCTGACAGTTTGGCAGGCGAACGAGCTAATCGCAGCTGTTTGGTACCAAAAGTACTCTCACTCTCGCAAGGTGTGTGAAGAAATGCACTCCTTTTCCTTGCATTTGCATTTACTCATCACTAATAAAAAGGGTGTATGCGTGTGAATCGGTGTGGATTTGGTGTGTGTTCTCCAGAAGCCACCACTGATTCAGCCGAACTGCCACCACACCCTCTCGTAATGCAGCCAAGCCCCATCAATCACCGTGCTACACTGCAGGACTATTAGTACCAGCTTAACAAGTTGAGTGCGTAGATCGTTAAATGTGGGTACCAGACCCATCAAAATGGGGCGAATCGTTGAAAATAACAAATTTAAATGCTCTATTACCTTTCCTTCACCAATTAGTCACGCACTATACATCTCAGCGTCTTCTTAACAAGACTAAAGTTGTTTCGAGGTGCTCTGCGCTAATGCCCTTAAAAAAGGTTGTCCTTTTAATTTGGTTATCCTGAACTGAAGGCGTCCACACTAGCCTAGGGAAATCAAGTAAATGAGTACCCTACAAATGTACTAGGAGTTAAATATTTATGAACGGCTTCTTGAAACGTCTTACATGTTGGAGTAGTCACCATCGAAAGCCTCCTATCGCTAGTTACGTGATGGGTCGAATTCAACTTTGCGAGGTGTGTTAGTCCTGATGGCACAAGTCCGCATCCGAATCGCCTTCGACCGCATTCCACTTTTACCGGCTAGTTCTCTGCCCCGGGCGCGACCGCAAGAGGATGTAATCGTCTGGCCGTCAGCAAGTGAGCCACGCATTCCCAAGGACATTGTGTGCAGTTTTCTCGCACACAAGCCACCACAATGTCGACTATTTTTTTCCTCATCACCTGCTTTATATATTTTGCTGCATGAATATGCCCCAATCATTTCCACCTACACAAACTTTTTGTGATCTTGACGCAACACACCAATTCTATTCTGATTAATGCAACAGTTCGGCCACTAAATCAAAATCGTCTACAAATTTGATTCGAGGCATGTGTTGAAATCCATGCATTAAGCCGACAACCTCGGATACCCTTCATCAGGCCCGACGAAAATTACATGATGCTTATTTTGAAGAGACGAATGGGATGCATCATCCAGGTTGGGCAGCTGCCTGGATGTCAAATGGCCACATCACATCTCTAGATCGGACCGTTACAATAGCCGCATGAACGTATTCGTATTTCTGGTGTTTCACAGCAAGTAATCTCATTCACTTTAACTCCACATCCCCTCTTTTACTCCAAAAGCTTTAACCTCAAAAATGCAAGCCTGTAACGCCTTTTAAAAGCACCTCCTAAGCAAATCTGCAAGTCGAAAGGAATGAAGATGGAGTCTTTCTTATCTCATTTCCTCAGCTCACACTCAAATAATTTCAAATGTTCATTTGCTAATAAAATTTTGCTCAAGATTCTCCCTCGTTTGAGTGGTGTTGATTAGCTTTTGTTGGAAATGAGTTGTGCACGGCTTCCGGCCGCTTCTAACACAATGCTTTATGATTGTGGAAAGGCCTGTCAGGAATTTCTTTCGAAACGCACCTTACTTGTGCTGCTTTTTAAGAAACCATCTATAAAGATGAAATGCTCAATAGGAGGGACTTCCAGTCCCACAAGCTAAAAAGGAATTCTCTCACACCATCAAAAAACGCACTTTTGAGACGATTTTAAGACTGCAAAATGCAATTCTACTGTGCTTTCTACATCGCCTCTGTCTGTCGTGTTCAGGATGGGCTGCCGAGGACTGAAGGCACAGGGAATGTGGAAGTAGCCAAGCGGTTGCAAATTAAAGCCGCTTTGGCAAAGGATTTGCACGTTTTAACAGGCATTGGATTGGCAAAAGTTTTGATTGAATTTCTCATGCAGCAGTTTAGTTTGACAGGTACATTCTTTATTTACATAACTGCGATTTCCAAACAGTTGACAATTGCACTCGTCTACGGCGTTTCTATGCCACGCTATGGCCTGCAATGAGGGCGTGACGATGGACTAGCTGGATTTAATGTCGAACTTCAAGAGCTAGGTCAAAGTCCCACCTCACTATCAACACTTATTTATTGGGCAAGGTGTAATGAGGCTCGCATCTTGCTCAAAGCATTGCCAGCTGGCTAGGGAAGTGTATTCAGGCGTTAAGGCAGAACCGCCAGTGCATTCGACTCAACACCTCTGCGCTGTGGTGTATTTTCGTGTGTGCGTGCTTCACTGAGCCAAGTCATTGGTCTGAGCTGCGATTCAGTGGAACTCACGGCTATCAGCGCCCACATATACGTCAAGCTCCGAAGAAGTCGGAGAGATTCCTAATCAATTATTAGTCAAAGTGTAGATCTTGCACCGCCGCTTTCTAAGCGCTACAAGTACTGACGCGTCGAAACCACTTGGTCTTTTGAAGCGGATAAATTAACCGAGAAGAGGGCACACTAAGCCCTTTTTAATTGTAATCTTCATTCAAAGGCTTTGATGTTTAAAATGGTGATTTATCTATTAATAATGAATCGCTAATTATGAAAGCACTATAATCATAATAATGTGGAGAATGATTAAAGAATGGACAACAATAAATCTTAGAACTGTGTTTCTTACTCATAAAATCATGATTTAATCGCGCAATTGGCGCATTATTAAGCCTACTTCCCCTTTTTAAGCCTTTTCTCAGTGTTTCCCAAAATTAATTTTCCTCGTAAAGAAAAACTTATGATTCGATTGTGCCAGTCGTCGAATTTCGTTGCATCCAAAGCGATAATAGACAGGATTGTCAAAAATCGGGGTTTCGTCCTGCTCGGAGACCACAATTGAAAAAGAAGAACTGTGCTGTACATCACACCAAATCATTGCAAGCTGTGATTGCACCGACCTAGAAGCAGCCATTTAATAAAGGACGAAGCAAAAAGTGCACTCATGCCAAAACGTTGGATGTACAATAAAGGCAGCCATCAATTCCCTCGCCACAAAAATCATTGCTACTTAAAGCTTTCGACTACTAAATGTTAATCGGATAAAGTCGAACCCCACTTCTGCACACGTTTATACATTGAGGGGCACCCGAAACCGCGTTCACTTATAATTGCTAAGTATGAATGCAATTTTTAAGCAGAGAACAGCTAATAAGGGTCGTTTTTGAAGCGTGTCTTAAGGCTTCGTAAAAGCATTGTAGAAGTTCGCAGCCCTTTTATTTATTCAAGATGGATGTGCACATAAAATTCTCGAAGAAAGTCTCACAAGCACTTTAATATCTTACGATTCAAACACAGGAAGCCTCGTTTAAATTCAAGCGCTGCATCATCTTTTGTTAAATTATGCTTTCACTGGTCACTTCGAGCCGTCCACAATGCCCCTGAACTCTTGTCGAAAGCGTCATCTGCACTCTTGCACGAATGGATTACTGCATAGTTAGTGATATTTAACTTCATAAGCATGCGTAATGGCATGAGAAGTGTAAAAAAGCCACGTAAAAAGTCCTGTAGGCAGTTGATGCTTTTACCTAGTTTTAAGGGAAAGCTGTACTATATTTTCTTTCTCGCCTTGGGAGAGCATAGTGTGTGAACCTTCTTTAGGGTATTTGTAGGTGCCTTCAGCAAATGACTAAAGGAAAATCATTGGTGTTCCTAATCAATGACTAATTAGTAAAGGCGAAGATAACGCTTTTATTGCTGCTGCTAAATTCCTATAAATCGGCATTTAGTCAGCCCATATGCAGCACGTGTCTCCTCTCGGTCTTGCAATCCACCATTTCCCCTACACTCAGTCACACTTTCGCAACAAGATAATGCATAGTGCTCGTACGTCATTTGAAAATTCTTTAGCACGTTCCCTACAAGCTACTTGATCTCGTGTGTGTAATCGTACGTGTCAGCGATAAGGCCACTTCCTGACCTTGAATTAAACCAACTAGTTTGGAGCGACGTTTGCGACAGGCCCTTGGGTTATCCAACCTGATTTCTTCATGGAGTAGCACGTCTGCTACACACTTTTAACGTTAAAAATGTAATCCTTTGCTGCCCCAAAGGAGAAGAATGTCTGTTCGTCAGCGGTTTTGTGCTGATTCATGCCGCGCCTCTGCAGATAAGGTTGTGCTGGGAATATGTATGTGGGCCCAGTAATTTGTTTACGAACTTATAGATGCCTGTATAGTAGCAGTCCTTATCCGAAGTGGCTAATAAAGGGCCTTATCTTGAGGCACATCTGCCATGCATTTGGAGGGAATCAATCCATCTCCTCATTGGTTTAGTCCGTGTGTCGTAAGGGTACACTTGCATTCACCCTACTTTCAACAAGGCACATATATGCTGCTGACTTCAGCTATGAAAGGCATGACTTTTAAAGCATCTCTTTGAATGAGATTGGGCTTGACTGAATTGGTGCCTCATTAACAACCTTACGCTACAGATTGCTGCATTATAGGGCATAATCGTTAGTTTTCAAGTCAACTTCAATAAGCCGTGGGCAACTGCTCAAAACCTCTTTCTTTTCTTCGGCCAAGCGAAGTAAATGTCGCATTATATTGTTTTTCCTGATCAAAATTTAGCAAAAGTACCTAGGCAAACTTTAAGTGATGATATCACAGGGTTTGCAAGTGCATCCATCCCAGGGGGTTGGGGCTTCATTGTTCGATGAGTCATAATGGCAACATTTATTTCATGTAGTGAAGAAGATAAAAACTGAACAATTCCATCAGTCAAGTTCGGTCAGAGAACGCCTCCAAGACATGCATAACAGCCCTTAAATGCTGCGACGAATTCTTTCAATGAGTTGAAGAGCTCCAGCTAACCGACGGAAGTCGACTCTTCTTCATTCAGAAGTTCATTTTCTCTAAACAACTGTTCCAATATGCAGCTAGCCTGTTTCGGCAGCTTTGTAGATTAACCGTCTTTAAAGTGAGATTAATGTGCTTCCTAGAACACTCTATGATTACTTGAATTGTAGTTTACCCATGTAAATGCATGGTACACCCACCGATTGAGTGATTACATTATTCTCTTAACAAAGCGGAGGCGGTTTTGGGGCATAAACAAAGCCTCAATTTCATAAGACCAGAATATGAGGAGTGGTTATTCATACCATCTTATCGCTTTGACTCATACTTACCCTCACACAGTGGAGACAGATGCATATGAAGCTCGCCCTTTTATTACATACCCACTTGGAGCCTAAGCGTGAGGTGTTCCATCTAAGAGGTTTATTCCGGCAAAATCGGAATTAAAGCACTGAAGAGTTGTGGCCAATCCACTTCGGGATTCATTTTATTCGATGCTGCTTAATCGTTGGCTGCCAAAAGCAAATCATGCCAATTGGTAAGTGAGATCATCAGACAAAAGACGAAACTCAGCCTCTTTTAGTCATTTTCTTCGCGTATGCGCATTTATCACTTGTGGTGCGCATCAACTGCACTATACCGCTTTTCTCGTTGCTTGTATGCGCTAAATTATTAGTTGGGAGGTTGACACCTCCTCGACTACTTCTTGGCACCCAAAGGAGGGGTCGAATAATCCAAGCGGCTGCCGCATTAGGACACGGTTCACGTTCTACTAGGATCGCCTATTGCAGTGTAACTGTTACCCATACCGCATACTTAATGAACAGATTTTCCAAACTGAATCCAAGGTTCACATTTGTGGCATGGGCGTATAAGCCCCAATCATAACGCAGAACAGGACATATTTCTTGCAAAATGGCAACGAATACCTCTGCCTTTGAAGCAGAATTTGAACCGATCAAAATAATTAATGGTGAATAGCGTTGTATCGGGAACGGCAAAGCATCTGAACCGCGATTGCCGACACGGCCCAAAATCGGAACTTTGACTTTTAACATAAGTGTGATTTGAACACGTTGTCTTGCTGCTAAATCAAAGTGTCCAATAAATTGGGTTGAATCATTCAGGACCTTGGCATTCCAAGAAATTTAGGTGAGTCACAGGAGGCAGGCTTCTATCACACAGAGGTATCGAAGTCAGTTACTGAAACAAATGCATGAAAATGTACAAATCTCTACTATCCGGAAGAATTTTGAAACCACAATTTATTGACACCTGTGTCTAAAACCACAGCAGGCAAGAATTGCGAGACGCCTCTCCTATCCGCTAAACAGTGACAGCTCAGATGATCCGGCAGACTGCGATACACGAACAGTTGGGCGCCCCTACTCGGCCGAATCTGACCAATCAGAGGCTGAAGGTGAACGTGATATCGCGTCCGCTCTTAGCCAATCACCGCCACGCCACTGACTCAGACACCTCCAGGAGGTACGCCCACGCACACATAATCACAAAAGCACACACCAACACAAAAACGCCGACACAGGCAGAATGCTGGGTCCGCGTGTGGTTTGGAGGCGGTGCAAGAGATCAACTCCCCGCCTCGCCCTAGTTCCTGCTGTGTCGTCGCTGCCCTCCCGTGGCTGCCATTTCTTTAGAATTGGTCTTAATTCAGCTACCACGCGCTCCAGTATGTAAGTCCTAATCACTTTCATAACAGCTCGGATTCGTCTTCTCGACTTTGTCGGTGTCGATCACATGTCTTGCAGTTGCACTCCATTACCCTAGCGATATTCCAAATTTTGGATAAATTGAAAATGAGTGGAAGTTGTATTTTGAGGAGAGAAAAACCGACACGCATCTGTGGATTTTTATGTCCATCAAATCCGTTTTTTGGGTATTATCGTGCTTACAAGGCAGCGTTGCAAAAGCTGCATAGGATTCGTATTCAAAACAACCCCTCGGTTGTTCTTTGCTGTCAAAACGTCGAAAGGCGGGTGGTTCCTTGTCGATAAAATAATGCTGCGTAGGATGCTGCCTGCATGGGATTTTTGTTTGCCAGTTCTTCAGTCGACTGCAATTTTCTGTTCCTCAAAAAAAATTTGAAGCACTATTAAGCGTTCGCGATTTACCCACCAACCTCTTAACTTATTAGCCTAGGGGCATTGATTTTAAACAAACCTTTTATGTTTTCGAACTTCAATTGGATTGCTGCGAAGCTCTCAGTCCGTTAAAATTAAGGCACAACCAATGATGAGCCAATGCGGTACTACTCACCACCTTCCCACAACTCAGCTTTTGCAAGTTAGCTGTCCAAAGTCCCCGTCTCCGAAGTACTTCACTGGTTTCACTTAGTGGATGGTAAAGCGCGTCTCATAAGGACTTGGAAGTGAAGGTGTCGTTCATTTAGCCTGATGGGCATGTAGTTTAAACCCATGATCGTTTACATCTTTAAGGTATTTCTTTCGCTTGGCATTACGTGGTTTCATGACCATAGTCAAACATGCGATTCCCACGTACCGCTGCACTAGAATGCACTGCGCGTGCTTTTGAGTTAACAGATTCATTTATATTAGAACGTTTACTAGGGCGCAACGTTCTCTGTGACAGAGTACCAGAAAGAAGTTTGTACCCTCCTATAGAAACACGAATTTATGCTTCCTGTGCCTTTTTTTTCGGACGTGAGACAACCGCTCAAACGGTGCCTTCTGTCCTGAAGCAACAGCGAGTTGTAGTGACTCTGGGTCCTGAGCGCAGTTGAATTTAGACCTACATCAACCACGAATTGAGCTGGAGTACTACCACGAGCTTGGGCGCACCACAGCGTGAGTCATTCCCTGACCAACACTCCGAGGCTGAGCAACGTGCGTGGGTGATGGGTAAGTCGGTGTGACTGTCTCCGAGTTGTCGGCTACTTTTATCAAAGGATTTTGCCTATGCAAAGCTGATTTCCCAAAACATTGCCCATTTTTGAAGTTGATTTAAGCAAATCAGTGGGAAGGTTATGGCTTCCCACCAAAACGGAACGAGTGTTGGCCACTTCGCCCATCGTTGCTGATCGTCCTCTGCCTTGAGCCCAAGTCCCTGTAGAAAACGCTGAGCAGACGAAAGCCGTCGGCACTGGACGAAACACAGCGTGTGGTTGGAAGCACGGTGTTCGTGGGTGAATTTGCTTGTTGCTTTTCACTTCTCGACGCTCGATCCGACCCGATTCATTCACTTTGTGCGTCGTTTCAGTGACCGACAGCCGCATGCTTTGAACGCCGCGCTTTTATGCCACATTTTAAGTCGAAAGTAATAGATGCACATACTGTGTGTTCAACGCTCAATTTTCTGTAGTATCCAGATAAATTGAGGATGTTGACATAAACGGACAACGTTTTTCTAACTCACTCGGGTGTAGGCTAGGCTGTATTGTTACTTTCCGGTCTTGTGCATGTTTTATAGCTTTTTTTCTTTTGTTTAACTCATACGAGGAAACGATGGGCTTTGCCGGCAGCTACTTCTTCATTTCTGTATTCTTCTGAGTCCTTTATGCGTCAGGAGTTGGTGGTCTTGGCTTTAAACTTTGATTTAGTGGTGTTCTGGTGCCGGTGTTTGATTTCAATTTTGCTTAGCCATTTGGAAATCGTCTAACAAGCGCTGGCCACCTTTGGGAAGTCATTGCAGTTCAAGCACAAGACATCAAAAGGAGTAAACAAGCCAAAGTGAGATAAACTCCTAATTTGCCTTGGTTTTTTTTTGGTTAGAAGTTTCTTTGCCTACCTCGATGTGCGTTTGTGCCTTCCATGGACTGCATAAGCTATGAGGTGGATGGATGGCAGGCCAAATGATTGGTGAGTAGAGAATCTCGTAGTCTTTGTTTGGCATAGAGAAGAATCCGATCCTGATTTTAACGAAAGTAGTCCGCAAATAAGCTCTAGTGAGGTCCTGCTGTTCCAGTTGTAAACAGAAGAGGCTCATGTATCATGGGTATTTTACCAAGGTGAACTGGAATGAACCTGTCACTTGAACCCATTTGCATCATTTTGGTCAAAAATTAATCAATCTTACAAAAAAACACTGACTTACGTCACTAAAATACTCCACTGGGAAAAGTTCTGACGTCAACCTTGACCTTCGATTGTGATTTTGGCAGCTTTAATTAATCATGACCAGTACCGCCAAAGCTCATGTTTTAAAGCCCTGAGAGTTAACCTGAGCAAAATTTGGGCTAAGCCTGTAAGCCCAAAATTAAACGAATTCCTAAGAAGTCATAATTTGGCTTTTAGCGGATTTCTACGACTCGTCGTTGAAGCTGCGACTCCGTTTTTGTAAACACAACTGCGTAGATTCAGTTTCAATCCCTTACTCTTAAAAGTCCCATGATTTGTGAGCTAATGAACAGCTTAAGGGCGTAAAATGCAATTAACTGGGACATCCAAATCCTGTTGAGCCTCACAGCCGTGCTGGACTGATGGAACTGAAGGATTCTGATGAATATTTATCGCAGTGGAATGTCATCCTGTGGGAGTGTTTTCTTCTTTGTTTATCAATGCAACCACAGGATCCTTAAGTTGGTGGTCTGATGTTAGTATTGAATGGCATTTTCAACAAAATGGAAAGGGATTGCCGGAGCCTTGGAATGAGCTTGGCTCCCGTAGCTTAGATGCGGTTGACAACATGTAGGGAAATGTGGGCATTCTCACACCATGAGCATTCTGCCTCTGTTGAAGTGTTTTAGCTTCAACCAATCTGCTCGCGACACGAAGTTGGTGCAACTAGCTGTCATTAACCATCGAAGGACGCGTGAGTCACCTGACGCGCCGTTGGTGAAACCCTTAATGCAGACGTTTTAATTTTTCAGTGAACGCTGTGTCATGTGGGCGCGAATTTGTTGTTTCATTCGAAGCATCAGCCGGTAATCATTTCTCGTCAGTGAGTTTGTGTTCGAGCTCCTGTTCCCTAACCTAAATGCTTCAATTTAAATAAAAAATACACTACTATCGCCTTTTTGCATTTGATACGCACGAATTGACCACTTCCTGAATGCACCAAACAAAACTGCATTGTCTTGTTGATCGTATTTGGGCAGAAAAAAACTTTCGCAGTTATGTTTTGCTGTTGTCTGGATTCTGATAGTTGCTTGAGTTGGCTACTTCTTTGCTGGATTACTAAATTTTGCTAATCAGTTTTCCATATTGGGTGACTAGCGTTTGACTGGCATTTCACCCCGTGCCCCCTTCCTCGTAGTTATCACAATTTTACTTATCATGAAGGAAGGACGGTGTGGCAGCTTCGATGCAAACTGTCATTTCAGTGCCAATATTCTTTCTGCTCTATGGAAGGAATGAAGTCTCAGGGGATGCATAACATTTTCTGACTTAATCAGTAATCTGAAACAGCAGCCTACTCATCGTTTCAAAGCTCCAACAAATTGGGCCATCCTATTCGCTTTACCCGTCCTCCATGCAGATCGACAGCATGCCCTTTTTCTGAGCATGAGAGGTAGTAGCGGCCACAGAGAGGTCCAAACGAAAACAAAGAAATTTCACCCTCCTCCACACACGCACATCCAAAGGAGGAGGGTTTGAGATATGGAGGCACCCACTTCCCTGGGCATTTCTCAAGGTCACTGGTGCCATGACTAACGCATAAACAAGGCGAGTGGACAGAGTGGGAGGGGGAGGGATGTAAAACAAGATATACGGGTCCTAGAGACACTTTGGCAGGATTGTTATCGGGCAGGTTTTGGCACATTTCTAGAGTCGGTATTCTCAACTAGAGGATGCTCAGTGACGAGCGCAGTCGAGAACTTTTGCCGAAAGCATGGCACCAATGGAAGGCTATTGGTGCGGGCACAAGTTTTTAAGAACGCAAATCAAACCATTGCATGTTCTTATGCTTTTACAACTACAAAGCTTAGTCCTGCCGGACACAACAGACTTCTCCGAAGTAGTATGGGTAAAAGGCACCTCAGCACCCCACGGAGGGCCAATTGCCCCACAAATCGGGAACTTATGCACCTTACTGTGTAATGACAACCTTAAGTGTCCAGTTATGTAGGCTCTTAGTTATTGTTTAAAATCCTTCAAAAAAATTTTCACCTCATGGTCCGCGGACTAGCACCGAACTTGGCAAAATTCAGACTTCGAGGAGCGTCCTCCTGATGTGTTCAAGACGAGAATAAAGTTGTGACAATTGTGCTCCGTGTTCTAGAAAGAAAGCGTGGTTGATCATTGAAATCGTGCGTGGGTGCGTTGACTGTGTTTCCACATTCTGAAAATAAACGCACTCAGCGGTTGCACAGGATTGCGACATCCTTGCAATCATTAGAGGTTGTTTATTGCCTTCGTGCACCTTCGTTTAAGTTCTCTCTGTGATTTTTTGAAAGAATTAACGCTAGCCACCTACACTTCTAGCGTTTTTGCATCTCTCGATTAAAACTGTGCCTAGTTATTTATGAGATGGCCTTAATACCTGCAAATCACGTTGAAATATTCTGATATCTTTCTTACTGGAATCATTTCCATGTGCAGTCAATAGACTTCAGTGCCTTTGGCTCGTGCGACAAGTGTTTTCTGCTAAAGCGTCTGGTGGTTGAACTTTGTTTTGCAACTTTGCTATGAGATAATTTTGTCTTCATTCTTGCACATGTGAAGCCAAACTAACTGCAAATTAAAAAGTTTTAGTAAAAAGACAAATTTGGCCATGGCCTGGTTACATGCATCAAGGAATGCCTGAAGGACCCATTCCAGTGAAGCCAATTGCCTTAACTCATCATTTTATGTGCTACTCATATCAGCGTCTCTCACATGCACTGCTACCGTCTACTTACCTGGGACCAACACCGCACAGGGCACATTTTCTTGATAACGAGGGAGTTGTCGGAGGAAAGAAGAAAACTAAGAGTCAATAATACTGCAAATGGAAGGAGTGTACCCAATTGGTGGTAATTAACCTTTCTGTATTGCACTCTGAGGGGTTAAAACACCAGACTGCCAACTCATTCCCCTCTAACACAATCTGCAATCGGATTGCTTCACCATGCGCAAAATGCTTTAAACAAAATCATTCTGCCAATCGTCTATTGTTGATATCTCAGAGACAAAGTGGCTACTAATTTTAACCAACAATGCAGTTAAAAGTTGGGGTCGCACAAAGCATGGCAAAGTGGGGTGAATGTTCTAATGACAACGGTTTGTAAAAGCAAATCGGGTCTGCTTATTAAAGGAAGCAAAAAATGAAGAGTTTTGATATTTATGCTGTCGTGATTAAAAGGTTATTCCATTCAACTTTATGTGTTGATACGCCTTGATTTAAGTGTGTGGAAAAAAGGAGGGGAATATAAACCTCTCCAGCCCGATCGCCTTATGTCAATCTGAAAGCCTCTGTCGGAGGAGTTATTAATCCTTGGACTGGGAGCATCCGGTACTTAACTTATTATTCTAACCCGGACCTATCTGTTTGTTGCACTGTTGAAACCTGTTGTCACGAAGAAAGCGACGCAGTCAGTCTCAATTAAGAAAATTGAAACATGAAACAGGTCTGATTTCGATAGCAGAGGTGTCGAATAATATCTAATCGAGATAGCATCAACATGTCCCTGTACAAAGATTAAAGTAATGGGAACTTATAATGCGGTGTAGGGTAAAAGCGTCACTGATGCTTGTCATTTCTGCTGATCCTGAAGTTTTATCCCGTTCAGGAAGGGTATTGGGAGAAGAGGAGGGGAATGCACCAGACATGGCGGGTGCCCAACGCTGATCATAACAACACTGTCCCTTAAGCATTCATTTGTTGAGGAAAAAATTTAGTGCCTTTTCCCTTTTAACATGTTTTTTTCACTGTAAATAGGTTTTATCTAATTTGCTTTTGATCAGTTCTGAACAGTTTATTTTGCGCCTATTTCATCTAGCCACTTCGTTCTCACGCCAGCGGAGGAGTCGTCGCGTATCTACTTAACAGCTCCAAACTCACGCCCCATGGAATTACACTGAAGGCACTCCTGTTGGTTTTTTGAGTAGGCGAACCTTGATTCATAAGATTCTCTTTCGTATTGGAGGTCCTGGTTGAGGGGTCGAATCTCATTTTTGGGACACCGGTACAGGAACTCGCGAACCGAACTACCAACTGAGGCACCCCACCCAAATGCGGCGAGGTTCAAGGGTTCTCATGATGGAACGGAAAGCACTATTTAATGACTTAAACTACTGCAGTTCAAAGTAGTTTCGCGAAAACGAATTTTATTTCGTATTAAGCGAGTTCAGTGTCGCCTTTGCCACTTAACAAAATCGAGTTACAAGGTATCCGATGGTGAGCAGAACAAAGTGACCCACAACTCTTTCTCAGGGTTTGAGTACGGTTTATATTAGTCAGTTTAATGGTATAATTGTTAGTATCGCGTTGCAACATGAAATTGCTGCGGAAGAATTCATACTGGCATGGAAGTGTCCCAACTGATAGGCAAAACTTTCGGTGAAAATCGCAGTACTTTAGCCTGGCAGCCGTACCCGGGGATCATACTCTGAGTAGGCATTGACTTTCCTTCCATGACTCACTCCTGTTTATTTTTTTCCCTTTTCCGAGGGTGAAGCATCGCACGCGCTATTATTAGTAACTGCTAATTTTGCAAAGGTCAATTTGAGCTCTAGAGGAAAGAGGGAGGGAAGGAAGGAAGGTACTCCATTTAGCCAAAAAATTAATAACGGTTTTGATAGATTGGGATTGACATTCAAATACCATTTTGTACTGATTATAAAGGGACTGATTTACTTTAATACACAAACCCGGCGGCACTTGGGTTGTGGCGCATCAAGGACCACACAGAGGGACTACGTGACCCGGCGCCACTGCACCAAAAATGATGGCTGAGAATCGCCCGGACTGAGTAGCCGGTACGGTAAAGCTCTAAAGTCTCTTTTTTTTAACAATGATCAATCTTCTCGGTGTTTTTTTCCAAATCCCAGATAATGGATTAAGGAAATGACGAGACTTATATGATCTCTAGATGACCACACCGTTCCCACCAAGGGGGGCCATGTTTATCATTCTGGCATAGTTATTCAAAGAACGTTCAATAATTCATTTAAGGACAGAGCTTGCTTTTGCATCTGCATCTGGGGTACTTCTTTAGTTTGCCTCATGCATAATTGTCGCTGAATGGGCTTCAAAGTTAGTAGTACATAAATTTGCGGTTACTTCACCTCAATGTGGATCTGTTTTTTTGGATGGTTTTGAAGTTAGCTTTCCAAGCAAAGGGTGAGTTAACATATTTAAACCGTAAGAAACGTATGTGGTATGCGTTGGTGCTGTATTTCTCTCTCGCTCCTTAGAGTTATCTTCTGCCACCTCGCTTTTCCAACCGCCTTGTTCTCACCTCGGTGCCTGAGGAGTGTCGCTTGGCAGAGCTGAAGCACTTTACTATTCCAGTTTATCAACATCCATCTTTAGCGGCTTTGAAGGACTCAACCTTCGCTCAAAACCTAGAGTCGCATTTGTCTCTTTTAACTGCAGAGGCTGTGTACATCAAGTCCGATTTTCCTTCATTCGGTCAGCATGAATAGCTGATGTCGTTGTTGTTGTTCACTAGATTCAACATTTGATTTAGCTTTCTCCAGTCCGGTTCCGTGTTCTTCACCCACTCTTCTGCAAAATCTTAAGGGAACCTTGACGGGCAAATAGGTCACTATTGATAGTAATGGCAAGCCCACTGTTACTGTGCCCATAGACACTTCCAGCCGCAACTAGATGGCATAATAACTAATTTTTCATCAAAAACTGTGTAGCCTAATTTACAATGGGTAAAATCATTTCACAAATTTCAAAGTTCGTGGGATGGATTGGCATGCGAAATTTCGATTTGTTCCTAGTGTGGATCGGTATTAACCTCTAGAGCTGAACCTGTACAAAGCCTTAGAATCTGGACTAGGTTGTCAAAACAAAACGAACTATAGCACTATCAAGATTGAGTGTAAAGGCTCTGCCTACAAGACCACCTATCCTGCACAGTACACATTGGTCGGGAGATGATGTACTTAAAAGACCTCCAAATGAAAAAGCGCCGATTAAGCTAGTGCTCCTCAGGCCCCCGAAGAGAAAGGAAAACACTCTAAATAACTACGACAAACGCAAGAAGTGTTAACGTTGGCAGGTGGATCTCCTAAATTGAATTATTTGAAATAAAAAATTGCACGCTTTTTCTGATGACTTCAGGCCAACGGCTTGCTGCAATTGCCGCGTCTAATAGGAGTCATTGTTGCTTTCCCTGCAGCCACTCTTCGCTTCTGAGCACCCGTCATCAAATGTCCGTTGAATCCAATAGACGTGATCTGCGCGCATTTGCTCTACGGCCGGTAGTTGCTTTTCGTTTTACGAACTGCAAAAATTTGTTGCAAAATGCGTGCAGTAGTTAACAAAGGTTCGAGCAGTCAAGCTCTGGTGGTGAATCATTCAATAACAATAAGCTGACAGCTACTGCAATGAGAGAGCTGTAGACACTAAGCCAATTGGAAACACGTGACATCCATTAGTGGGAGGCAAGCATAAAGGTTATTTTAACAACACTTGCACCCCCACGAAGCTACTGGGAAGAAGACGTGGACCTTGTGATGGGGTTTGAATACAAGAGGAGGGCGGGTTTACCCAGTTAAAATTCTCAGTGATTATTCCCACCACGTCTTATGTGAGCAGCGTGACTCCAGAGTGAGTCAATTTCAAACACCACGCGCCGCAAGATCGTCATACCGCCAATCGGTAACCCTATCAAAAGCCGAAGCGGGTCCAAGGCCCCTTCATGTTTGTTGTACCATTTTTAAACTGTATCGACTTACTAATCCATGTTAACGCTTTATTTTCTTAATTAGCCACACATTTTCATTTCTTTAATCGTACCTCCACTGGGCGACACGGAATGAGAGCCCTTCAGCTCTTCTCTTCTTAGACAATACATACTCTGCTCAAGTCTTGCACCACCTGTCTTCAAGGGGTCAGAGACAATGGTTCTGCGTTTTGTTCTTTGAGTTTATCTTATTGTCTATCAGGATTTTAACTTGATAAGAATCAATTGATTGACATTTGCAGACCAAAGTGGGGCCACGAGTAAGGCGCAGCAACCACACCTTTTTCTTCTCTTTGTGATACTTTAGTGATTGGGCCCCGCTCGGAGTACAACAGTCTTGAGCAAAATGCTTCAAGATGAACGTGCGATATGATTTAAATTAAGCGGCGATTCGGCAGCGAAATTCTCTGTGAATTAAATTAGGAATCTCAAATGAAGTCATGACACAACAACAACAACAACAAAAAAGGCTTGACCAGCCAGACGTCTTCATTTTTATGCATTTTTCAAAGGATCAATGAAGGAGATGCCTTCAAACACCGTGCGCCTCAAGGTCAATAGGACGTCAGTTAGGATTTCCCGTCCCCTTTCCTCATTCACAGAATAATGGATCCACGAATTTGGCGTCTGAGAGTCAAGGACAATAAGAGCACATTTCTTGTTCCCTCCACTTACTATTTAAACAATCCGGACTTGATCTCACTACGACGCAATCTTGCACCAAAAACTTTCGTCGAAAAAGCCCTAAGAGGTGCCCGTTGTGAGGAATTTGGACGAAACCACATCTTCAGTGTTCGTCGTGCCGCTCTGGAAGATATTAATAAGGCCACCAAAGACCCTTTTCTCCACTTTAACCGTTATGAAGTAAGCACTCTACTCAACGTGTACTACACACTAACAAATTACGAGGTGCGAGCTATGAAACAAGCTGAACTGGTTAATTTTCTCTACCTTACTCTAAATATCACAAACATGACGAGCCTACAGGGCCTCTATCGAGCAGGAATCAAGTTGATGTGTCGAGGGAATTTCAAGCTAATGGGGGCTTTCAATTCTCTCACTTTCGTTCGTCTCATGTCGGTGCTTCTGCGAGGCAGTATTGAGGAGCGTGCCGTTCTAAGCTTTTACGTCCTGGATGAAAATGATGATGGACTGATCACGGCGAAGACAGAACTTGCTCACTCATTAAGGTCGGCTTTTAACCCAAAAGTGGCGGCATCCGCCCCAGAGATCGATCCTGAGGAGCCAAGTCGCGATACGCTACGTTATTTGACTAAGAAAATGGGGCTGTCTGTTGACGGAGGCCTTTATTTGGAGGAGTTTGTTAATGAATGTCTTGTCTCGCCCTGGCTAATCGATGGGATTCTCCCAAATTTACCCTCGGAAATATCCAACTATGCATTCCAGTGTCTGATATCACAGGTACCTACGCTTCCGTTAATCGAGAACAGGGCTGCGCGAAATAAGAGTATTGTGAGCATTAAAAGAGAAAACGAAAGGATGAGTGACGCAATACATATTGCCCACACAGGGTTTTAAACAAAGATATGTAAAATGTAGAGGGTTACCTGCAGCATCATTACTTCTATCCATTTGCAAGTCTGGTAGCCACGCTACTGGTGGAACTTAAGTAGGACCTTTCACCGCCAAAGACCGCGCAAAACTTTTACCTTTATCAGTACTTTATACCCATCTGTCCAATTGCTGATACGATAGCATAAGAGTGACCTCTCGACACTAGCAAGCTTCACCTAACTTCCCAGTACCGCCATAATGACCAGCATCCAATATCAAAATTTGTAAGCCTTTAAGGTATAATCCATTGCAGTTTCGTTGCAAAAAAACAGTGTGTAAATACAATGAGCGAACCTACACACGTAATAAATTATTAACCCATCCGTGAAGAAGCAAATGCATAAGCAGTGGCTTAAGGAACCCAAGCACGCACACAAACCTAGATAAGCATGTGCAGTCAGAAGTATGTGCATGAAGGTGGTAGAAAATTAGTTATCATATCATTACTTCATCACAAATGGGAGTAGTTCTACTCGATGCCGGTAACTGAAGTGTTTCGGAAGCAATTAAAAGTTCTGCAACAACTTTACGCCTCCCTTCCAACGCTCCTTCGACTGCGTTCAGGAGATTAGTTAGCTCGCTTGCCAGCTCTGATTCAAGACTCTGAACCTTACCCCTAGAACTCGGGGAGGACAGAAAAAAGTTATTGATGAAAGGGAAGGAGGGCCAGGGGGATTCTGAGACTCACCGAACCTGCCGGAGTTCAGTGTCCAAACGTTGCAGATCGAGTTGGAGTCGGCTACGTTCGTTTAGGAGGCTGAGTTGATGTCGACGTTCTTCTTCAAGACGTCGGCTCCAGTCCACTATGGAAAGCTGCTGCAATTCCGCTGCGCAACCGATATCTAGATCCTGGGTGTGACCTGCGAAAGCAGCAGCGACTTCTAGACAGAAAAGAGGTCAATTAGTTTATATTTCACGACAAATTTGCCTTTGTCTTCGGGTCTCCTAAGGTTTGAATCAATTGGTTGATCTAAAAAAGGGTAACGCGCTTTTGTATCACAGGAAAAATGGAGCTACCACAAATGCAAAAAAGTACTGTAGACTGTTGTTGCATTCTGAGAAGGCGTGCACTGGGATGAATTTGATAGCGTTCGGCGGTGATGATGAGATGTAGGAATGGGAGATCGCATACGAGTCGGATTTGGGGACCGGTGGACATCAGTTCGACGAAGAACGAACTGAAACTGCTTCGGGTGTTCACCAACCCTGCTCCCGAATGAATCAAGTCAACATATATTAATGAATTATGACAAACTCACAACCACCAGTTTAACACAGACTACGCAAGGCAAATATTACCTCGTAATGACATTGAGGGGGCTTTCAGATGGCGAAAAAACAATTTCATTTTTTCGCCAATATGCTACAAGGCAGTAGTAACCAACAAGATGGAGGGATTCACATAAGACATTAACCACATCCTCAGCGGTCGTGTTTTCGTCTACACCACATACATCCCTTGGCTTCCCGTTAACGAACACCCTAAGCTCCATCGCTAAATTGCTATTGGTCAGATAGGGAGGACTAAACGCGTGGCTTATCACACAGCCAACTTAAACACAAGGAATTACAATCGTCAAAAAATAAAAGCAGGTTTAAATGAATAAAACTTGAAAATAAAACTGATATAAGCTACATTACAAAATGTCTACAAAAAATAAATATCATAAACTGTGGGCTCTAATAAGCTCATTATCCGTAACTTTGCTGTTGTTAAAATTCAGCGTTCTTAAAAACGGTTTAAAATACGCATTTATAACGCAGTCAAATATACGTGGAAATATTGGCAAATACATGAAGGCATATCTTTCAGGTTTCTAAAATTGCTGTTCGTAGCATTTTGAGACCTCTCTGCATAAAAGTACATGTTCATTGTAAACCTTATCTTTTAGACTGCTTGCTAGAATTAGTCACTTAGTTGACGATGCTAGTCTAGCTGCTTGGTTTTGCCCTTAAGCCATGTCAACTGCTACATCCCCCAGATTATTGAATATATGCATATGCATATTCTGCCCCACATTTGGCCTTTTTGCGCCCTCAAGGGAGACTCCGGATGCTGCAAATATGGTACTCAGTGCCAACCTATGGTAGAGCCAGCTTACTGTTGGCGCATTCCAGATGCCTAGCAAGGGAATAATAGCTGGGTCTATCTGACAGTCCGTCAGTTAATTTGAGAACGCAACAGAAAATTAAAGCACCGTAGCACCAACTTGCCCAGATTCCTTTAACCTTTGGCACTCAAACACTGCTTCGAGTGTTTCCTGATGCAACGAGTGATACGCTTCTCTCCGTTCACATGCTCGTTTGAATCCAATGGGTATCGAAGGTGGGTACATGCATACCGCACCGTTTCCATTTAAAATGGCCGGTCTCACAGTCCGATTTACAGGACTTCATTAAGCTAAATTTGTAACCATAATTTTTATTCTTCTTTTATATTTCACCCTGATCCACTTTGATATACGTCCCGCCCTTTCCCATGACATTTGCGTTGTAGTCCTTGTACTCATGTAAAAAGTCGCGCGCTGAGAGTGGCCTCTTCGACTCATCCACTTTTATGGTTCCTGTTAAATCACCTCTTCCATAAAATTCGAGGAAGTGCTTCTTGTTTGTCTCTAAAGCATAGCAACAGTCATTTGTAGAATCAGAATCATTGACATTAATTCATTATTTTTGATAACCTCAAGGGTTTCTCTCTGGTGGGTTTAGCTTGGGAAAAATACAAGCCTAGCCTAATTTAATGATGAGCGGAATTCGCTCTTTCAAATAAACCAATATGAATGCGTAATCGACCCACGTCTGGCAAATAAAGTGCATAATATGGGACGAGCTTTGACATACGGATGAGATCCTCAAGGGGTTTGCCGTCGCCTCCAATGTCTTGTGGCAGCGCAGCTCTCAAACCGGGTTCAGATTCAAAGATTTTCTCAGCGTCCGAGCCGCACCACACCATCTATTGGTTGTATTTATAAAAAATGGGCCCTTAACTATTGTAAAAACTGTTCACGAAGTTTAATGGATGGTACTGACAAAAGATAAGTAACTCACCCGTTTTTTCATCTTCTCCTTCATGTAGAACATCATGACATTCTTCATGGTGTCGAGGAGTTTCCCCTCATTGTAGAAAATTATGCGACAAGGTCTTAAAGGCATTGCTTCCTGCAGGCAAATAGACATCAATATGTTACTTGATTTTGGCGCATCCTTTGTGGAGTTTAGAGATATTAGAAATTATTTCAGTCTTAAGAGCTGCACCAGTAAGAGAACTAAAAACGATTACCATGCCGGAAAGCATAAAATCACTCACTACCACAGATTTTATAAAAACGATGTTTTGATCGTCACCGATTACGAGGCTCTCAATGGTTTGGCTTTCTTGGGTTAGGGCATCACCGACGTCATCTGCATTCGTGCAGGGGCTGCTTCCAAGTGGATGTATTTTAGCAGAAAGAAATGACCCAACCCAAGGCATAAGACTGAGTAATAAAATGCCTTGAGTCTCCAAGGTGCAGGAAGTTGTTTGGTATTTAAAATTCAGCAAAGGATACCTTTATCTGCTCTATACCTGCAAAAATCTGCTCCACATTTTCATGACGCTCGGATCCTTAACGACCTGTTTCGAGGTGCCACCGGTAAAGTCCAAAAGGACTATGCTTCCACCGATTATAGTTCGTGGATCCAAGGCCATCATGACAATAACTTTGTAGGCGTAGTAGAAGAGTTGTCCCATCGGCAATTCATCGGGATCCCACACACCTAGACTTTGAGAATTAATCCAACGGAACTACCTGGACGTATCCAGAAACAGGATTTCCCGTCTTCCATGTAACTTAGAGGAAGATGCAGGCTATAAATAGGTTAAACAAATCGTTTAGTAAATATTGTAGTAGCGCAACATAAAGTGATTCGAAAAAACCGTTAACGTGACGTAACCACTGATTCTACTCTTCTTCCCTGAATTCGAAATAGAACTAGCATGGAACGATTGGTTGCTGGTAATTAACAACTTGAACAAAATTGGCAAATGGATGTCATGATTAGCGCACAGGCAGGTGCATTGCTCTAGCCACCTTACCCTGCATTGAGATAGCTGTCAAGTTCCTTCGACTTCAAGTCGATTGGGGTTCCCCAGACAACATCACCGATGGACTTCATGGTGGAGAGGGTGCAAAAGTTATCCAACCTAGCCTGCGCTTTTGCGTGAACGTACTTGCTTTGTCGCAGAAACATGAGAAGAAAGTCGTCATCTGCGAAGCAAATGGAGTGAGCGCTGAGTAATGTGAAGAGAATGGCACCACACCCAGGCATGCGACGTGCCAGCGTACCAGCACCACTGCTACACATTCAAGGGGATAGATAAGCTGTTCATTCAACTGTGCTTGAAGCGCATTTCGAATGAAGCATTAATAAGAAAAAAATTTATGCGCCAACACCATCAAT
Source organism: Taenia pisiformis (assembly GCA_023968675.1). Taxonomy (NCBI): domain Eukaryota; kingdom Metazoa; phylum Platyhelminthes; class Cestoda; order Cyclophyllidea; family Taeniidae; genus Taenia; species Taenia pisiformis. Next base: position 26,058 of record CM043735.1, read on the forward strand.
TCGAACGGCAACAGTGGTTTGCTTCTATTCATGCCAATAGATGGTGAGAAAACAAAACATTTTCAATTGATCAAAAGCAGGAATGCTAGGCTGATTGGCAGATGAGTGGGGTGAGGGAGGCAGACCGACCAAAACAAATCACAGTGCAATGCTCCCTTCATCAGATGATGCAATGACAACACCATCAATTCTATCGGCAGAATTTGTGCAATCTTATTTTCGTTTGCTAAAAAGAGAATGGGGTCGCCTAACACTGAGAACGCCAAATGAAAAAACGAAGCTGCCGAAAGCATCATTTATGCCTCATGTGCTGCGCCCCAAGGATCTCCTCCTGGTAATCTTTTAAAATGTGCAGGTTTTTACTGAGGGCTGGCTACTGTAAGTGAGTAAAACGCTGAAGTTAAGTAGTGAAATTGGATCTAAAAAGAACGTCTATTTTATTAGTTCCAATTAGGAGAAAGCGGTGTAGGAAATGGCCAAGGAGCATTACTCTTCAATACAAGAAAATCACGATAAGGACATGAGTTATGCCCCAAAATTAAATCCACCGTCTAAGAGTTGCGTGATAGAAGGCCTACCGTCTGGACAAGTGAGATGCGGCATTGAAGACAACCAGCGTCGAAGGGCCTCAATGTGTGCCGATATGCTCTTGGGATCCTCGCCGAGCTGCGCCTTCGCCAACTTGACATACTTGGAAGGTAGTTTCTGGGCGGCTGCCATTTCGCAATTGACTGCCTGCGGCAGCGGCTCTTACACGAGGTCGTAGCAGTGGCGCTCTTGGCAGGTGATTGGTCTTCGCTAATTGCCGCGCTAAAGAGATGCATCAAGGTCGTCAGGTGTGACTTTTTAGCTACGAGGGATGTCAAGAAGTTGGTTAAGGGCTCAGCACTGATGTTAGAGAAGAGTTCTGTCAAAATTATAACCAAAGGCCACAAATGTGCATTCGAATGGCTGTTCCCAAGACTTGCCACTGGAGACAAATTGAGCCTTTTTTGTAGCGCTCAACGGTCAAGACACAATCACTCGCAATAATATTTGTTTTAAGATCTGCTTGATTTCAATGGCGCCTTATTAGCCCACGCTTTTAACATGCAACAATTTGGCAATCTAAAAAAACGAAAAACGAATGAAAATGAAACCTTCGCAACTAACGCAGGTAGAGGTATGACTAGGTGTTTAAGAGGTTGGGCAATTTCAGCCTCATTGGTGGCGATGACGGATTGCAATGCAGCCGAGGCTTTGGCAGATAAGAGCGATGGCCAAGGGTACGACTTCTGAATGCGACATTATGCGCCCTTGCCACAGCCATTTGATCATTGATCTAGTCAATGGATCAGCACACACCGAAGGAGGATCGAGGATCAAAATCTTCTTACAATGGTGTCCACGCAGCTCTTAATACCCCCTTGGCAAGTGCACATTTTTTAAATCACTCCATCATAACAAGGAACCCAAACTGAAAAGCGAATTCAAGCAGGTCATTTGGCGTTTATTCTGTAGAATGGCATCATTCTAGGGAGAAAGTAGAGCAGTAACTTTCGCAACTAGCGTTCAATCGTCCGCTTTGCAATATTGTCGGGGCTTTTTACTCCACCATCCAACTGTCCAGGGCACAAGCATTGGCAAAAGGCCGGGGTGGAGTCCTTTCTTCCTTCATCGCAGAGGTGCTAACTAAGTAAACAACTTCTTACCTCTGTGGGTAACCTTAAGCGCGACTCACGACGTGACCACAACCACCAAGTTTTTGCTAAGAACGTGCATCACGCATTAGTGCTGATAGCGTAGAGGTAGGAACGTAAGATTGAAGCACAGACAACCTAAAACGTGATGGGCGCGTGACAACCGAAGACGGCATCACATTACCTGCAGACCAGCAAAAAAATGACATTGAGGCGTCGAAAGGCACCTCAGAGATTAATTACAATTCGCCAATAAGTTTGGACGGGACCAAGCAATGTTGAAGGAATTCGAAAAAAATATGGCCTCCTCATCTTTCGCTTTTCCCCCCCTGTCTCTCCTTCTCTTGTTCTTTCTTCCAATTGCATAAGTGTTCCAGAAGGTCAGCTCGCGTTTCAATGCACTGACTACTGGAGAAGCGAAGTCGTATTCAAAGCACAACACAAAATCCCACAAACCACAACACCGTCAAATTGCTATGCGCTAACTATCCATCGGCCATGAGTAGCGCGGATAGTCTGAAGAAGTCGTGATTTGCTACAAAACATTTGCATGAAAACAATGATCACCCACGCATGATGTTTGTGGACGATCCGCATCGTCCTTAGCTCAGTCGAGGCGTCTTCAAAGTTGGGCTGCGAACCCACCAGTCCAGTCTGTTATGGCTCCAAATTTGGCTGCAGAACTCTGACTTCATTCTGAAAACGGAATACGATGCTGAGACATGCAGTTGAGAGGATGCATGAGAACTGCACTCCGCATCATGTGTTGGAATGGCACTGGCGTCGATTCCAAGCCCACTGGCGACAATCGCCACTTTCACGTCAAATTAATTATTGTTCAATAGCAAAAGGAAACTGGCAGCTGCGCGTCTGTGTTAACCTTTCATTAATGGTTGGTAGTACACCCATGCATGTGCCTACGCACGCAAATATTAGCCGAATTGAGCCTCTTTTGATGCAAATGCCTCCGGACATTGTTTTGTATGCGCAAGTTGACTTGTGCGCCAGAGCATGTGGTTGTGGGTGAAGTTGTGCTCATAAACCGGCCGTCCACGATGGCTTGTTGGTGGGGGTTCATTTGCACCTGCAAAATAACTCAACACGGACTTGTGTGCAAGCGGTCGAGATGCACGCAGAGTTCCCGCACTTTCTCGAAGGCCAACTACAAGTGCAGAATGCAGCTCTTCATCAAACAGAGGGACCGCGGCTGCTGGCATGGCCAAAGCACTCCGACCACCCAAACAGCTGCTCATTCATTGGGCACGCATTTTGCAAGTTACGCTTGTTCTAGGGTAGACAAATTAGGTGCCTTCAAAATCAGACAGAAGCACAGGCACATTCACTCAACCTTAGACTGATGATGCGAACGTAACTATTTATCAACCACGTGGACATGTGACAAGGCCCAAGAGCTTTACGCCGATAATCACACCATTGAAAGTTTGCGTGGAAGGAGAGTGCAGACTCTGTGCACATGGCAGCCACTCGATGATTTCGAACGTCGATCCTATAAGTGCCCACCACCCGGCAATCCCACCGATCTCCGCCCCGCAACCGCTTAATCATGTCCTTCCCACCTGTCCCGCCTCAGCACTTCGCAAATGTCCACTCGTCGGTGCGTGCCCTTAGTTCTGCGCGATGCTGCCCTTGCATAGTCCTCTCCACCTCCTGTTCCGTTTCCTCCCTACCTCCCCTTTCAATCGCTCTCGCACTGCCTCATCTTTCCATCTTTGCTCGATTTTGGCTTCATCGCTGAGTGCATGTGCATTTGCGCATTGGAGTGCGACCCACTTCTTATAGCGCACAAGTATGCAAGCCTTGTCAGTAGAACACAAAACGTCAAGCCGACAGGTACGGATTCATGAGGGAAGGTAAGGAAAAGGAAAGACTGGTCGAATCGGTGTCGCCCCTATGAAGCATAACTACATACCAGTTGAGGCAGGATGTGCATTTCAGAGAATTGTTTCTTGCAGCAAACTTAATGAAAAGCATTGGCTGAGGATTTGCTTCACTTCTCCTTTCCATCATGTAGGTGAAGCGTGAGCTCAACTGAATCCTTTGCATCAGACCAGGGATAAAATGCCAGCCTTCTGCAATCGCAAACACCTTTGCACTGTTGCTGGTCACGCACAGGATCTATTATATATAAACTGGAGTACCACATCAAGGTTCGTGAAATGGTCACACTTGGAACACAGTATCCCCTCCACCGAGAGCAAGCTTTGCTGCTTCGGTCCCATAAAAATGATCGCCAATTTGACTCGAAATCTCTGAACTAATGAATGCTACATAGAATAATTGATGGCGCAGACGAATGGAAGGAAATGCGAAGGACGAGGTGAGGCGGTGCTGCTTTCTACCTTCAGCACATCTTTATGATGGTTTTAGTCATGGGCCTACCTATCCACCAGATAAGAGGCCTATGTGCACGTCCCACACACCTGACAGCTTCAGCTATTAAGTAGGATCCGTTAGCATATAGGTGCGCATGTAGAAAATCAGGCATGGCATTCGGCATATGAAGCATCCCTCCAGAGGTTTGGTGTGCATCGTAAGTGGGTCGCTTGCAAAACCACAAAGAACTGTTCCTGCCAAGTGTCTTGGTATGCAAAGAACATTTTACCTCACAAATCAGTCAGTTGATCAGTCAGTTGATCAGTCAGTTGATCAGTCAGTCAGTCAGTCAGTCAGTCAGTCAGTCAGTCAGTCAGTCAGTCAGTCAGTCAGTCAGTCAGTCAGTCAGTCAGTCAGTCAGTCAGTCAGTCAGTCAGTCAGTCAGTCAGTCAGTCAGTCAGTCAGTCAGTCAGTCAGTCAGTCAGTCAGTCAGTCAGTCAGTCAGTCAGTCAGTCAGTCAGTCAGTCAGTCAGTCAGTCAGTCAGTCAGTCAGTCAGTCAGTCAGTCAGTCAGTCAGTCAGTCAGTCAGTCAGTCAGTCAGTCAGTCAGTCAGTCAGTCAGTCAGTCAGTCAGTCAGTCAGTCAGTCAGTCAGTCAGTCAGTCAGTCAGTCAGTCAGTCAGTCAGTCAGTCAGTCAGTCAGTCAGTCAGTCAGTCAGTCAGTCAGTCAGTCAGTCAGTCAGTCAGTCAGTCAGTCAGTCAGTGAGTCAGTCAGTCAGTGAGTCAGTCAGTCAGTCAGTCAGTGAGTCAGTCAGTCAGTCAGTCAGTCAGTCAGTCAGTCAGTCAGTCAGTCAGTCAGTCAGTCAGTCAGTCAGTCAGTCAGTCAGTCAGTCAGTCAGTCAGTCAGTCAGTCAGTCAGTCAGTCAGTCAGTCAGTCAGTCAGTCAGTCAGTCAGTCAGTCAGTCAGTCAGTCAGTCAGTCAGTCAGTCAGTCAGTCAGTCAGTCAGTCAGTCAGTCAGTCAGTCAGTCAGTCAGTCAGTCAGTCAGTCAGTCAGTCAGTCAGTCAGTCAGTCAGTCAGTCAGTCAGTCAGTCAGTCAGTCAGTCAGTCAGTCAGTCAGTCAGTCAGTCAGTCAGTCAGCCAGTCAGTCAGTCAGTCAGTCAGTCAGTCAGTCAGTCAGTGAGTCAGTCAGTGAGTCAGTCAGTGAGTCAGTCAGTCAGTCAGTCAGTCAGTCAGTCAGTCAGTGAGTCAGTCAGTCAGTCAGTCAGTCAGTCAGTCAGTCAGTCAGTCAGTCAGTCAGTCAGTCAGTCAGTCAGTCAGTCAGTCAGTCAGTCAGTCAGTCAGTCAGTCAGTCAGTCAGTCAGTCAGTCAGTCAGTCAGTCAGTCAGTCAGTCAGTCAGTCAGTCAGTCAGTCAGTCAGTCAGTCAGTCAGTCAGTCAGTCAGTCAGTCAGTCAGTCAGTCAGTCAGTCAGTCAGTCAGTCAGTCAGTCAGTCAGTCAGTCAGTCAGTCAGTCAGTCAGTCAGTCAGTCAGTCAGTCAGTCAGTCAGTCAGTCAGTCAGTCAGTCAGTCAGTCAGTCAGTCAGTCAGTCAGTCAGTCAGTCAGTCAGTCAGTCAGTCAGTCAGTCAGTCAGTCAGTCAGTCAGTCAGTCAGTCAGTCAGTCAGTCAGTCAGTCAGTCAGTCAGTCAGTCAGTCAGTCAGTCAGTCAGTCAGTCAGTCAGTCAGTCAGTCAGTCAGTCAGTCAGTCAGTGAGTCAGTGAGTCAGTCAGTCAGTCAGTCAGTCAGTCAGTCAGTGAGTCAGTCAGTCAGTCAGTCAGTCAGTGAGTCAGTGAGTCAGTCAGTCAGTCAGTCAGTGAGTCAGTGAGTCAGTCAGTCAGTCAGTCAGTCAGTCAGTCAGTCAGTCAGTCAGTCAGTCAGTCAGTCAGTCAGTCAGTCAGTCAGTCAGTCAGTCAGTCAGTCAGTCAGTCAGTCAGTCAGTCAGTCAGTCAGTCAGTCAGTCAGTCAGTCAGTCAGTCAGTCAGTCAGTCAGTCAGTCAGTCAGTCAGTCAGTCAGTCAGTCAGTCAGTCAGTCAGTCAGTCAGTCAGTCAGTCAGTCAGTCAGTCAGTCAGTCAGTCAGTCAGTCAGTCAGTCAGTCAGTCAGTCAGTCAGTCAGTCAGTCAGTCAGTCAGTCAGTCAGTCAGTCAGTCAGTCAGTCAGTCAGTCAGTCAGTCAGTCAGTCAGTCAGTCAGTCAGTCAGTCAGTCAGTCAGTCAGTCAGTCAGTCAGTCAGTCAGTCAGTCAGTCAGTCAGTCAGTCAGTCAGTCAGTCAGTCAGTCAGTCAGTCAGTCAGTCAGTCAGTCAGTCAGTCAGTCAGTGAGTCAGTCAGTCAGTCAGTCAGTCAGTCAGTCAGTCAGTCAGTCAGTCAGTCAGTCAGTCAGTCAGTCAGTCAGTCAGTGAGTCAGTCAGTCAGTCAGTCAGTCAGTCAGTCAGTCAGTCAGTCAGTCAGTCAGTCAGTCAGTCAGTCAGTCAGTCAGTCAGTCAGTCAGTCAGTCAGTCAGTCAGTCAGTCAGTCAGTCAGTCAGTCAGTCAGTCAGTCAGTCAGTCAGTCAGTCAGTCAGTCAGTCAGTCAGTCAGTCAGTCAGTCAGTCAGTCAGTCAGTCAGTCAGTCAGTCAGTCAGTCAGTCAGTCAGTCAGTCAGTCAGTCAGTCAGTCAGTCAGTCAGTCAGTCAGTCAGTCAGTCAGTCAGTCAGTCAGTCAGTCAGTCAGTCAGTCAGTCAGTCAGTCAGTCAGTCAGTCAGTCAGTCAGTCAGTCAGTCAGTCAGTCAGTCAGTCAGTCAGTCAGTCAGTCAGTCAGTCAGTCAGTCAGTCAGTCAGTCAGTCAGTCAGTCAGTCAGTCAGTCAGTCAGTCAGTCAGTCAGTCAGTCAGTCAGTCAGTCAGTCAGTCAGTCAGTCAGTCAGTCAGTCAGTCAGTCAGTCAGTCAGTCAGTCAGTCAGTCAGTCAGTCAGTCAGTCAGTCAGTCAGTCAGTCAGTCAGTCAGTCAGTCAGTCAGTCAGTCAGTCAGTCAGTCAGTCAGTCAGTCAGTCAGTCAGTCAGTCAGTCAGTCAGTCAGTCAGTCAGTCAGTCAGTCAGTCAGTCAGTCAGTCAGTCAGTCAGTCAGTCAGTCAGTCAGTCAGTCAGTCAGTCAGTCAGTCAGTCAGTCAGTCAGTCAGTCAGTCAGTCAGTCAGTCAGTCAGTCAGTCAGTCAGTCAGTCAGTCAGTCAGTCAGTCAGTCAGTCAGTCAGTCAGTCAGTCAGTCAGTCAGTCAGTCAGTCAGTCAGTCAGTCAGTCAGTCAGTCAGTCAGTCAGTCAGTCAGTCAGTCAGTCAGTCAGTCAGTCAGTCAGTCAGTCAGTCAGTCAGTCAGTCAGTCAGTCAGTCAGTCAGTCAGTCAGTCAGTCAGTCAGTCAGTCAGTCAGTCAGTCAGTCAGTCAGTCAGTCAGTCAGTCAGTCAGTCAGTCAGTCAGTCAGTCAGTCAGTCAGTCAGTCAGTCAGTCAGTCAGTCAGTCAGTCAGTCAGTCAGTCAGTCAGTCAGTCAGTCAGTCAGTCAGTCAGTCAGTCAGTCAGTCAGTCAGTCAGTCAGTCAGTCAGTCAGTCAGTCAGTCAGTCAGTCAGTCAGTCAGTCAGTCAGTCAGTCAGTCAGTCAGTCAGTCAGTCAGTCAGTCAGTCAGTCAGTCAGTCAGTCAGTCAGTCAGTCAGTCAGTCAGTCAGTCAGTCAGTCAGTCAGTCAGTCAGTCAGTCAGTCAGTCAGTCAGTCAGTCAGTCAGTCAGTCAGTCAGTCAGTCAGTCAGTCAGTCAGTCAGTCAGTCAGTCAGTCAGTCAGTCAGTCAGTCAGTCAGTCAGTCAGTCAGTCAGTCAGTCAGTCAGTCAGTCAGTCAGTCAGTCAGTCAGTCAGTCAGTCAGTCAGTCAGTCAGTCAGTCAGTCAGTCAGTCAGTCAGTCAGTCAGTCAGTCAGTCAGTCAGTCAGTCAGTCAGTCAGTCAGTCAGTCAGTCAGTCAGTCAGTCAGTCAGTCAGTCAGTCAGTCAGTCAGTCAGTCAGTCAGTCAGTCAGTCAGTCAGTCAGTCAGTCAGTCAGTCAGTCAGTCAGTCAGTCAGTCAGTCAGTCAGTCAGTCAGTCAGTCAGTCAGTCAGTCAGTCAGTCAGTCAGTCAGTCAGTCAGTCAGTCAGTCAGTCAGTCAGTCAGTCAGTCAGTCAGTCAGTCAGTCAGTCAGTCAGTCAGTCAGTCAGTCAGTCAGTCAGTCAGTCAGTCAGTCAGTCAGTCAGTCAGTCAGTCAGTCAGTCAGTCAGTCAGTCAGTCAGTCAGTCAGTCAGTCAGTCAGTCAGTCAGTCAGTCAGTCAGTCAGTCAGTCAGTCAGTCAGTCAGTCAGTCAGTCAGTCAGTCAGTCAGTCAGTCAGTCAGTCAGTCAGTCAGTCAGTCAGTCAGTCAGTCAGTCAGTCAGTCAGTCAGTCAGTCAGTCAGTCAGTCAGTCAGTCAGTCAGTCAGTCAGTCAGTCAGTCAGTCAGTCAGTCAGTCAGTCAGTCAGTCAGTCAGTCAGTCAGTCAGTCAGTCAGTCAGTCAGTCAGTCAGTCAGTCAGTCAGTCAGTCAGTCAGTCAGTCAGTCAGTCAGTCAGTCAGTCAGTCAGTCAGTCAGTCAGTCAGTCAGTCAGTCAGTCAGTCAGTCAGTCAGTCAGTCAGTCAGTCAGTCAGTCAGTCAGTCAGTCAGTCAGTCAGTCAGTCAGTCAGTCAGTCAGTCAGTCAGTCAGTCAGTCAGTCAGTCAGTCAGTCAGTCAGTCAGTCAGTCAGTCAGTCAGTCAGTCAGTCAGTCAGTCAGTCAGTCAGTCAGTCAGTCAGTCAGTCAGTCAGTCAGTCAGTCAGTCAGTCAGTCAGTCAGTCAGTCAGTCAGTCAGTCAGTCAGTCAGTCAGTCAGTCAGTCAGTCAGTCAGTCAGTCAGTCAGTCAGTCAGTCAGTCAGTCAGTCAGTCAGTCAGTCAGTCAGTCAGTCAGTCAGTCAGTCAGTCAGTCAGTCAGTCAGTCAGTCAGTCAGTCAGTCAGTCAGTCAGTCAGTCAGTCAGTCAGTCAGTCAGTCAGTCAGTCAGTCAGTCAGTCAGTCAGTCAGTCAGTCAGTCAGTCAGTCAGTCAGTCAGTCAGTCAGTCAGTCAGTCAGTCAGTCAGTCAGTCAGTCAGTCAGTCAGTCAGTCAGTCAGTCAGTCAGTCAGTCAGTCAGTCAGTCAGTCAGTCAGTCAGTCAGTCAGTCAGTCAGTCAGTCAGTCAGTCAGTCAGTCAGTCAGTCAGTCAGTCAGTCAGTCAGTCAGTCAGTCAGTCAGTCAGTCAGTCAGTCAGTCAGTCAGTCAGTCAGTCAGTCAGTCAGTCAGTCAGTCAGTCAGTCAGTCAGTCAGTCAGTCAGTCAGTCAGTCAGTCAGTCAGTCAGTCAGTCAGTCAGTCAGTCAGTCAGTCAGTCAGTCAGTCAGTCAGTCAGTCAGTCAGTCAGTCAGTCAGTCAGTCAGTCAGTCAGTCAGTCAGTCAGTCAGTCAGTCAGTCAGTCAGTCAGTCAGTCAGTCAGTCAGTCAGTCAGTCAGTCAGTCAGTCAGTCAGTCAGTCAGTCAGTCAGTCAGTCAGTCAGTCAGTCAGTCAGTCAGTCAGTCAGTCAGTCAGTCAGTCAGTCAGTCAGTCAGTCAGTCAGTCAGTCAGTCAGTCAGTCAGTCAGTCAGTCAGTCAGTCAGTCAGTCAGTCAGTCAGTCAGTCAGTCAGTCAGTCAGTCAGTCAGTCAGTCAGTCAGTCAGTCAGTCAGTCAGTCAGTCAGTCAGTCAGTCAGTCAGTCAGTCAGTCAGTCAGTCAGTCAGTCAGTCAGTCAGTCAGTCAGTCAGTCAGTCAGTCAGTCAGTCAGTCAGTCAGTCAGTCAGTCAGTCAGTCAGTCAGTCAGTCAGTCAGTCAGTCAGTCAGTCAGTCAGTCAGTCAGTCAGTCAGTCAGTCAGTCAGTCAGTCAGTCAGTCAGTCAGTCAGTCAGTCAGTCAGTCAGTCAGTCAGTCAGTCAGTCAGTCAGTCAGTCAGTCAGTCAGTCAGTCAGTCAGTCAGTCAGTCAGTCAGTCAGTCAGTCAGTCAGTCAGTCAGTCAGTCAGTCAGTCAGTCAGTCAGTCAGTCAGTCAGTCAGTCAGTCAGTCAGTCAGTCAGTCAGTCAGTCAGTCAGTCAGTCAGTCAGTCAGTCAGTCAGTCAGTCAGTCAGTCAGTCAGTCAGTCAGTCAGTCAGTCAGTCAGTCAGTCAGTCAGTCAGTCAGTCAGTCAGTCAGTCAGTCAGTCAGTCAGTCAGTCAGTCAGTCAGTCAGTCAGTCAGTCAGTCAGTCAGTCAGTCAGTCAGTCAGTCAGTCAGTCAGTCAGTCAGTCAGTCAGTCAGTCAGTCAGTCAGTCAGTCAGTCAGTCAGTCAGTCAGTCAGTCAGTCAGTCAGTCAGTCAGTCAGTCAGTCAGTCAGTCAGTCAGTCAGTCAGTCAGTCAGTCAGTCAGTCAGTCAGTCAGTCAGTCAGTCAGTCAGTCAGTCAGTCAGTCAGTCAGTCAGTCAGTCAGTCAGTCAGTCAGTCAGTCAGTCAGTCAGTCAGTCAGTCAGTCAGTCAGTCAGTCAGTCAGTCAGTCACGGGTATTGCAATTGCTGTGCTTCTACACAAAGCGAGAGAAGTTGAGACGAATAAAGTAGTGGCTGTTACTGCGTAGTGTCGTCTACCGTTGATGCACGCCATGTGACGTCAATGACACATTCTCAAATAAAGGGAACGCGAAACATACTCATTATTGCTTGCCCTTCCACGTGAAGGCACGTTGTGTAGGAACACAAAAATCATCACGGTTAAGACAAAGCATTGCTACTGAATTACGTGAGTAGGATGGATGGGATTACTCCATTTGGGGCGTTTGAAGGACACGATGTGCTCAACGCCTCTTAAGCAACTCCGACGTTGCAAACACCTCCTCATTCCATCCAACCGCAAATGTTGCAGCTGATACGCTCACTAAGTGGGCTTCGGACATATCCACTTTAAAAGGGAAACCAGCAATTCACACGCGAGAATGGTCTTGCAACACGAATCAGAAGAAACCACACTCACCACTGCACCGTCACTTCGTGCCATCCAATAGAACAGCAGAACCAGTACCTTAAAAGCGCCATCGAAGTAAACCCACGCCATTGCTGCAAATTTAACCAGTCGGACCACCACGTGGTTTGACATAGAACCCATGTCCTGTCTCACTTTTCATATGCAGAACTCAAGCACGTGATTTGGGTCAATGCATGTGCATGACAATGACAATATTATGCTCATGGAATGCTCACATTTCACGCTATCTCGCTTTATGCCAGAGGATGAGCACAATATGTGTTTCCCAAATGTACCAGGAAGGTGCTCACCCATTCTAATTCAGAGAGCATTGTACCTCCATACTCTGCCCTCTCGTGTTGCCAACAGAAGCACTAAACTGGTTGCATCGATCCACCTTGTCTGTCGCCCCCATTGGCTCTGCGTGGTTACGTGGCACCCCCAATAAACCTGCCAAACTTGTCAACATGAGGCTACGCACATCCACTCAACCTCATTGCACAAGCACTAGTCGTGCTGTGTTGATGGGATGGGCTGAGTTTCCCTTACACCTGCTCATCGAAGACAAGTGACTTCCACGCTTCTCGCAGTCGTGGCACGCACCACAACACTCTCTACTTGTGGGTAACGAATGCCTGACATTGAATCCTTTGCCTCCGAATGCGAGAGACACCACTTGCACTTCAGTGTAATTGTGTCTGTTGGAGTACTTGAGAGGGTGGGACGTGTCTGTCTGTGAGGCAAGTCAATGGATGGCATCAATGACCTAGACAACGTGTGTCCATTATCCATGTGGTATCACTGCGATGTGGATCGCTTTAGCCGTTCTTTTTTCACAAGATTCTTAGCTAAATGGTTTGCCTTGAACACAGCCTTTTATGTAAAACCTTCACCAACGTGTTTTGAATTTCAATCAGTGTTTTTTTGGGCTTTGTTGCTTCAGAGGCTAAAACTGCCGTTTGACATTTATTTTGCACGTCTCACATCTGAATTGGCATGCGTGATGACCCTGCTGCTTCGCTTTGGTGTTGCAGCTGATGACAGCCAATCACCCTCAATGGCGCCACTATTTATGACGCGTTTGAGAACCTCTGCCGTAGTGTAAAGTTGCGAAATGGCAGCCGCCCAGAAACTACCTTCCAAGTATGTCAAGTTGGCGAAGGTGCAGCTCGGCGAGGACCCCAAGAGCATATCGGCACACATTGAGGCCCTTCGACGCTGGTTGTCTTCAATGCCGCATCTCACTTGTCCAGACGGTAGGCCTTATGACATATAAGCCTTTGATGGTATGTTTATTTATGAAGGCGTAAATTTCTTAATATAACTCATTTATGCTATCACTCCCAACCCTGTACGTATGAGTGAGGGTGACTGAGTATATCAATCACTTCGAGAACGTGGTCAGATTAACAGCGATGCGTTACGAAGGAAGCGCTGCTTTTTAGATTTGTGAAATTTTTACCGTCCACATATAGTCACCATCAGATTTCCGGTACTGGCATTAATTACCTATTACACCCGAAGCTTTAAAGCAATGGGGTGAACGTGGTCTTAAATTTGGCGGTACTATACTGCCACTGCGAACTTGTGGATGTGGCACCATTCTCTTTGCATCAATCAGCAAATCACTCTTTCATGATCATTTGCTTCGCAGATGACGACTTTCTTCTCATGTTTCTGCGACAAAGCAAGTACGTTCACGCAAAAGCGCAGGCTAGGTTGGATAACTTTTGCACCCTCTCCACCATGAAGTCCATCGGTGATGTTGTCTGGGGAACCCCAATCGACTTGAAGTCGAAGGAACTTGACAGCTATCTCAATGCAGGGTAAGGTGGCTAGAGCAATGCATAGAAACTATAATCGAGTTTTTTTAGCTAGTACTTTACATTTTATTTACTTCATGGTGGCTCCAAATGAAAATGTTCGAGGAACTCTAGTTTTGTCGATATGCACGTCACACTGAATGCTTCAAGCAAATCGGCGCACACGACGTTGTTTTAAATAAAGAGAGCATCATATTTTAATCAAATTTTAGCATGCATCTTCCTCTGGGTTGCATGGAAGACGGAAAATTGTGCATGTGGATACGTCCAGGTAGTTGCATTTGATGCATTCTCAAAGTCTAGGCGCATGGAATCCGGATGAACTCCCAATGGGACGAGCGCTCTACTATGCCTACAAAGTCATTTTTATGATGGCCCTGGATCCGCGAACTATCGTCGGTGGAACAGTAATCCTTGTAGACTTCACTGCTGGCACCTCTAAGCAAGTTGTCAAAGATCCAAATGATATAAAAGCGTGGAGCAGATTTATGCAGGTATCGAATGGATAATGCTGTATTTGGCTGAACTTTTGATTTGAGCTTACTTCACACACCCCAGAGACAGCGGCCTTTTTGCTGCTTATTTCCATGCTGCTTATTAAGTGACTCCTTCCTCTTGACAATTCTTCCTTCCGGAAGTTGAGCATCACACATTCGCGCTGGCGGTGTCATAACGCAGAGAAGTGAGGCAAGGAAGACGTTTGAGATTAGTAACGACGCAGGTTTAGCGGACTAATAACGCTCAGACGGCGTACTAGCTGACACCATCCTATTGATTCGGGGTCAACAAGAGGTCAAATAAGGCTCGACGCTGTAGCGATTAGGACCAACCGACGAATAGTTTATTATTTTGGATGTAGGATAGCCTATTAAAAGCATTGGTTTGCGAGCCTTGTTGGATTTCGTGAAGAGGTGCTTTAAATCCCCAACATCTTCACTTCTCTCCAACATTCAAAAGCTAGACATGGGATGCAACTATATTAAGTTTGTGCTTTCTTAGTGATAAGCCAAGCTCAGAATTACTGCGGCCTACTTGCTTGCCCCTACGCTTCCACGGACTCTGCCTGTGGTGCATAATTATGCATCAGAATAGGGAAAACTGCAAAATGATGCATTGTAAGATGCATGGTTTCGTCTTCTGTTTAAGGCAAATGAAACGAAATAAACTTAATTTGCCATTCACATCGAGCACTCTTTCTGAGTAACAGAAGGATGTCCACTCTCTGACTGCAGGAGGCAGTGCCGTTGAGACTTCGCCGTGTAATTTTCTACAATGAGGGCAAACTCCTCGATGCTATGATGAGTGTCATGGCCTTTTATATGAAGGAAAAAATTAGAAAACGGGTAAATTACTTTGGTTTCGTTAAATTTCTCTTATTGAATTGGTGTGCAGTTGGTTTAGCAGTCATGGGTGTGTGTTTTTCTTAAATGAAAATAATAGATGGTGCGGTGCGGTTCGGATATTGGGAAAGCATTTGAAGCCGAGCCTGGACTAAAGGCTCTTCTGCCACCAGGCGCGGGAGGTGATGGCGCATCCCTCGAGGATCTTATTCGTGAGTTGAAATTTGCTCGATGACAAAAGCCACGCTCTCTTCTCCCTATAAACTTTTTCAATTTTTAGTGAATGTTCATGCTTTTTGCCTGTCTGGCATAGAGTGTCGTCTGAACTAAATTATTTTGCGAAATTTCATTTCGTGCACCACCAAACAGTACAGGACAAATGAGTATGAAACTAAGTGGTCATTACATAACAAGACTCAGAACATCAAGTGGTTAAAATGCATAAAATATTAACGTTGTTGAGCTTTAGAGGCGAATAAGAGGCGTTTCCTTGACTTTTACGGGAAGGCTGATCCAACGGCTGCAATCAAGGTGAATGAATCGAAGAGACCGGCCATGGCGCGCCGATTCCTGCGTGAGTACAGGGACTACGATGCAAATGTCATGGGCAAAAGTGGGACATACGTCAGAGTGGGTCCGGATGGAATTTAACAGAGAACTAACTGCCAGATTACATCATAAAAGGGAAAATAAAAGCACTGAGAATGATTTGTGTGCTTGCCACGCAACACTTAATGGTATCGATTCCCTCCTTTCCATGGCGCCTGAAAAAAGCGAGGAAAGAACAAGAAGGTGTGACAGCAGAAGAGAGTGTGTCTGCATTGGTATTGAAGGTCTCAAGGTGGAGTTTTCGGTCTGCTGGTAGGTCGGAGGTCATGCCGCCTATTGTGCGTAGCATCGCGTACCAAGAGTGAAGCATGCGGTGAGATTATTACACCTGCATGTGATGGCGGTGATCACAAGGATTGAGGCAACGAGATGCACGTAGGCAGAGAGTAATTCCCTACATCAGAGGACTGCCATAGAGGTATCCGAATTAGACGCCTAATTCAGCAAAATTAAGTTAATGGATGAACTAGCTTGCTTTGGAAGGTGGAGGTGGGATTGATGGTGATGCATATGCCCTCATGCTACGATATTTTGCCGGATCAAACGCCGTCAAGTGTTGGTGTGGCTGGTCTCATGCACTAGCCAAAATGACTGCACTACAGCGTTTTGCCAATGCTACGCAAATTGCAAAGAATACAAGTTTTCGGTACTCTCAGACGAGCTCCAGTGATGAGAGAGTAGTCTTAGCTGCCCTTGACTAGTTTTATCTTCCTAGAGCACTATTTGGCATTGGTCAACGCCTGAATTCGAGTCAGAGCCCTTCGACACATTTTGTCTGCAAGCCGAACTGGCTGACTGCTGCCTTCTCTCACCATTTTCATTTGGACGTTGTAGCAGTTTTGATCAGTCATGGTTGCTTAAAAGCCAGATCACATCCATTTGTCGGGTTCTCTTCCGAGCCATTACCGATGACGGATTTTACTTGTAGAGTCTGGCACCTTTTGCCTCTTCCACTCCCCACGATCACTCAGGAATTGAGTACGCATTTGAGGTACCGCTGAGGGTTATCACGTTCTTTACAAATTAATTGTACTGGGCACGCTCCAGAACTGCCACCCATGTGACAGGTCTGCTGACCAGGCGTCTGGTAAAACTAAGGCATTTAAGATTAAACAAAAAGGTAAAACAGGCTGAAAAGTATAAAAATGTGGCCTCTCTTCCCGCCTCACATGGGTGGGGAGTGAGTTTACAATATGAGTGAAGTCACAGCAGTGGATGTGGCGGAAGGCTGACATTATTTTGTCTTGACACTTCTTCTGACAAATTTTATGTGAAGAGCAACGGATGCCGAAATAATTGCCGATTTATTTTTCTTTGCTGCTTTCTTATGGCCTGGAGGGGACTCGTTTGGATAGAATTTACTCCTTTGTATACTGGATGTGATGCGAGTTCCCCTTCGTTTTGTAAATGCAAAAACCTTCACTTTCTGATCAGTTTTTCACGTAGCGCTAGACACTTCACATCACCTCGACCATCTCCAGAAGAGTTTGCAATTTGATGTTTTGAAGACTGTGGATGAAATTGATCTTTACAACCAATTTCGCTCTCAGCCCTTCCCATTGATTCCAGCTTTCTTTATCTTAATCCGACAAAAATGAAAAAAACGCTCTGGAGAGGTATTAGCGATTCTTAAGACTCATTGGCTTCCACAGATTGCAACATCAAAGAAAAGCGACAAGGACATCACGGATGTCTCTTCGGCATTGTAAACTAAAGGAAAATTTTTTAACATCGAAGAACGAGTAGACCTTATACAAAATAATTTAGGCGCTTGTGAAAATGTGCTTTCCTCCTTGAGTAGAGAAAAGTCAAAGTTGATAAATGCGTCATCGCATTGCTAGCGCGTGGACAATTGACACACGTTGTCTAGGTCATTGATACCATCCATTGACTTGCCTCACAGACAGACACGTCCCACCCTCTCAAGTACTCCAACAGACACAATTACACTGAAGTGCAAGTGGTGTCTCTCGCATTCGGAGGCAAAGGATTCAATGTCAGGCATTCGTTACCCACAAGTAGAGAGTGTTGTGGTGCGTGCCACGACTGCGAGAAGCGTGGAAGTCACTTGTCTTCGATGAGCAGGTGTAAGGGAAACTCAGCCCATCCCATCAACACAGCACGACTAGTGCTTGTGCAATGAGGTTGAGTGGATGTGCGTAGCCTCATGTTGACAAGTTTGGCAGGTTTATTGGGGGTGCCACGTAACCACGCAGAGCCAATGGGGGCGACAGACAAGGTGGATCGATGCAACCAGTTTAGTGCTTCTGTTGGCAACACGAGAGGGCAGAGTATGGAGGTACAATGCTCTCTGAATTAGAATGGGTGAGCACCTTCCTGGTACATTTGGGAAACACATATTGTGCTCATCCTCTGGCATAAAGCGAGATAGCGTGAAATGTGAGCATTCCATGAGCATAATATTGTCATTGTCATGCACATGCATTGACCCAAATCACGTGCTTGAGTTCTGCATATGAAAAGTGAGACAGGACATGGGTTCTATGTCAAACCACGTGGTGGTCCGACTGGTTAAATTTGCAGCAATGGCGTGGGTTTACTTCGATGGCGCTTTTAAGGTACTGGTTCTGCTGTTCTATTGGATGGCACGAAGTGACGGTGCAGTGGTGAGTGTGGTTTCTTCTGATTCGTGTTGCAAGACCATTCTCGCGTGTGAATTGCTGGTTTCCCTTTTAAAGTGGATATGTCCGAAGCCCACTTAGTGAGCGTATCAGCTGCAACATTTGCGGTTGGATGGAATGAGGAGGTGTTTGCAACGTCGGAGTTGCTTAAGAGGCGTTGAGCACATCGGGTCCTTCAAACGCCCCAAATGGAGTAATCCCATCCATCCTACTCACGTAATTCAGTAGCAATGCTTTGTCTTAACCGTGATGATTTTTGTGTTCCTACACAACGTGCCTTCACGTGGAAGGGCAAGCAATAATGAGTATGTTTCGCGTTCCCTTTATTTGAGAATGTGTCATTGACGTCACATGGCGTGCATCAACGGTAGACGACACTACGCAGTAACAGCCACTACTTTATTCGTCTCAACTTCTCTCGCTTTGTGTAGAAGCACAGCAATTGCAATGACTGACTGACTGACTGACTGACTGACTGACTGACTGACTGACTGACTGACTGACTGACTGACTGACTGACTGACTGACTGACTGACTGACTGACTGACTGACTGACTGACTGACTGACTGACTGACTGACTGACTGACTGACTGACTGACTGACTGACTGACTGACTGACTGACTGACTGACTGACTGACTGACTGACTGACTGACTGACTGACTGACTGACTGACTGACTGACTGACTGACTGACTGACTGACTGACTGACTGACTGACTGACTGACTGACTGACTGACTGACTGACTGACTGACTGACTGACTGACTGACTGACTGACTGACTGACTGACTGACTGACTGACTGACTGACTGACTGACTGACTGACTGACTGACTGACTGACTGACTGACTGACTGACTGACTGACTGACTGACTGACTGACTGACTGACTGACTGACTGACTGACTGACTGACTGACTGACTGACTGACTGACTGACTGACTGACTGACTGACTGACTGACTGACTGACTGACTGACTGACTGACTGACTGACTGACTGACTGACTGACTGACTGACTGACTGACTGACTGACTGACTGACTGACTGACTGACTGACTGACTGACTGACTGACTGACTGACTGACTGACTGACTGACTGACTGACTGACTGACTGACTGACTGACTGACTGACTGACTGACTGACTGACTGACTGACTGACTGACTGACTGACTGACTGACTGACTGACTGACTGACTGACTGATCAACTGACTGATCAACTGACTGATCAACTGACTGATTTGTGAGGTAAAATGTTCTTTGCATACCAAGACACTTGGCAGGAACAGTTCTTTGTGGTTTTGCAAGCGACCCACTTACGATGCACACCAAACCTCTGGAGGGATGCTTCATATGCCGAATGCCATGCCTGATTTTCTACATGCGCACCTATATGCTAACGGATCCTACTTAATAGCTGAAGCTGTCAGGTGTGTGGGACGTGCACATAGGCCTCTTATCTGGTGGATAGGTAGGCCCATGACTAAAACCATCATAAAGATGTGCTGAAGGTAGAAAGCAGCACCGCCTCACCTCGTCCTTCGCATTTCCTTCCATTCGTCTGCGCCATCAATTATTCTATGTAGCATTCATTAGTTCAGAGATTTCGAGTCAAATTGGCGATCATTTTTATGGGACCGAAGCAGCAAAGCTTGCTCTCGGTGGAGGGGATACTGTGTTCCAAGTGTGACCATTTCACGAACCTTGATGTGGTACTCCAGTTTATATATAATAGATCCTGTGCGTGACCAGCAACAGTGCAAAGGTGTTTGCGATTGCAGAAGGCTGGCATTTTATCCCTGGTCTGATGCAAAGGATTCAGTTGAGCTCACGCTTCACCTACATGATGGAAAGGAGAAGTGAAGCAAATCCTCAGCCAATGCTTTTCATTAAGTTTGCTGCAAGAAACAATTCTCTGAAATGCACATCCTGCCTCAACTGGTATGTAGTTATGCTTCATAGGGGCGACACCGATTCGACCAGTCTTTCCTTTTCCTTACCTTCCCTCATGAATCCGTACCTGTCGGCTTGACGTTTTGTGTTCTACTGACAAGGCTTGCATACTTGTGCGCTATAAGAAGTGGGTCGCACTCCAATGCGCAAATGCACATGCACTCAGCGATGAAGCCAAAATCGAGCAAAGATGGAAAGATGAGGCAGTGCGAGAGCGATTGAAAGGGGAGGTAGGGAGGAAACGGAACAGGAGGTGGAGAGGACTATGCAAGGGCAGCATCGCGCAGAACTAAGGGCACGCACCGACGAGTGGACATTTGCGAAGTGCTGAGGCGGGACAGGTGGGAAGGACATGATTAAGCGGTTGCGGGGCGGAGATCGGTGGGATTGCCGGGTGGTGGGCACTTATAGGATCGACGTTCGAAATCATCGAGTGGCTGCCATGTGCACAGAGTCTGCACTCTCCTTCCACGCAAACTTTCAATGGTGTGATTATCGGCGTAAAGCTCTTGGGCCTTGTCACATGTCCACGTGGTTGATAAATAGTTACGTTCGCATCATCAGTCTAAGGTTGAGTGAATGTGCCTGTGCTTCTGTCTGATTTTGAAGGCACCTAATTTGTCTACCCTAGAACAAGCGTAACTTGCAAAATGCGTGCCCAATGAATGAGCAGCTGTTTGGGTGGTCGGAGTGCTTTGGCCATGCCAGCAGCCGCGGTCCCTCTGTTTGATGAAGAGCTGCATTCTGCACTTGTAGTTGGCCTTCGAGAAAGTGCGGGAACTCTGCGTGCATCTCGACCGCTTGCACACAAGTCCGTGTTGAGTTATTTTGCAGGTGCAAATGAACCCCCACCAACAAGCCATCGTGGACGGCCGGTTTATGAGCACAACTTCACCCACAACCACATGCTCTGGCGCACAAGTCAACTTGCGCATACAAAACAATGTCCGGAGGCATTTGCATCAAAAGAGGCTCAATTCGGCTAATATTTGCGTGCGTAGGCACATGCATGGGTGTACTACCAACCATTAATGAAAGGTTAACACAGACGCGCAGCTGCCAGTTTCCTTTTGCTATTGAACAATAATTAATTTGACGTGAAAGTGGCGATTGTCGCCAGTGGGCTTGGAATCGACGCCAGTGCCATTCCAACACATGATGCGGAGTGCAGTTCTCATGCATCCTCTCAACTGCATGTCTCAGCATCGTATTCCGTTTTCAGAATGAAGTCAGAGTTCTGCAGCCAAATTTGGAGCCATAACAGACTGGACTGGTGGGTTCGCAGCCCAACTTTGAAGACGCCTCGACTGAGCTAAGGACGATGCGGATCGTCCACAAACATCATGCGTGGGTGATCATTGTTTTCATGCAAATGTTTTGTAGCAAATCACGACTTCTTCAGACCCCCTGATTAGCCTTTAATTTGATACGGTCGAAATGATTTTGTTTTTTTCAAAAAAATGTCTTTTTCTCACGAACATTTAAAATGCGATTAGTTTGACTTGTCGTAATTAATCCGTGTGTCGAACTGTTCGCTAATCACGCAGCTCTAACGTCGTTCCGACGTCGTTAACTTCTTTGCTCATTACATTTGTAACGATTTAGTCATTCACTGTTGTTAAAATTGCTGAACGGCATCCAAATCTCGAGAAATCAAGGTTTCCTTTTTATTTGCTTTTTTAGATGTGTTTTTCTTCACCTCCAAATTGCCCAAGTCCGTTGAAACGAGCGGAGGATTTAGCTTCAGCCTAAGGAATCAGTCGGCCAATCAAGTGGGGGGCTGGCTTTATATCTACTACCGTGAAACTGATTGCTGCTGAAGAAAGGGCGGGATAGGACAAAAGATAGTTTTGCGTCTCATCCCGCTGGTATTCCATCATGCATTGCACAACGTATTTTGGCGAACAAAATACGATAGAAGTGTAAATTGGTCAACAGAACCCTCTTTTTCTCACCTAGTCGTGGGTTCAGATTTGAAATCAAAAATGCGGAGGGAGACATCGCCTTGCTGGGGAGGAAACCTTCATGGATCATGCCTTCCAGCCTATCATGCTGGCAAAGGCGTCCGAGCCGCACGCCACCGTCGATCGAAGAAGAGGATGATGATGCGATTGCTTCCATCGCAAACCTGCACCAATTTGCAAGATGTTCGCGTTAGTGGCTTCGATTGTGAACCGAACGGTCATTATGACAGCCTGTCACGTAAACTTAGGTGGACCAATTCATTATTTTTTGTTTCCTACCATACCACGATGGTTTTCTATTTTTGGGAAAATCATTTGGTGCTTGCTAAGCCTCCAAATTAATCCAATTTCATTGGACAGAGTGTGTCAATAAATCAAACTGACCGCTGAGCTCACAAACTCGATGCCTTTATGATGCGATTGTTTTCTTAATCCACGGTGAGGGGTGAGATGGGTATAAGAATTTCTGCCCTTCTCCAATTTTGGCGTTTCCTCCCATACTTTTTACAATAGTCTTTATTTTGTCTTGGTCAGGTCAAAGCGAACGTGACGAAGCGCCTTTTGAAAGTGGGACTGTCATCAAGCCCCACCCTCAGTGAAGAAAGCCAAGATGCAATGGCTTTCACCTTGCGGGTCATGTCAAGGTTCACTTACTGCTCTTTATCGGGTCTGGTATCCGACCTGCAGTAACGCCGTCGTGTCTGCTGTTCCACATTACTGCATCTTGCTTCAATAGATTATTTCTGCCTTTTGTTGTTAACTCGGCGTGTAGGGGAGCATTAAGCGTTTCTACGCATGGATCCGCATAGTTGGGCCACACATGCAAGGTGAAGCAAGACTGAAGTCACTGTTGGCTTCAAGTTCGATGGACGTGACTAATGCCTGAAAAGAACCCTCATAAGGTTTATATGTCAATGATTCTGCTGAATTGCATAAATCCGTCGTTTGTGTTGGTCTTCAAAAACCATCCGCCGACTTTTACCTCAATTTTTTATTAAAAGGGCTTAAGTAGTTGATTTATTGTAGGAATTTCGGGTAACCCAAATGTACGAAAATTTACTTCCACGCACGTGTAGTTATGACATTGTATGCAAGCGAAAATGGAGCGGCGAGAGAATGTGAGAGAGGTAGGGAGGAGTAAACACACGGATAAGCGCACAAGCACGCACACACAAGCGCGAAAGAGAGGTGAAGAGGATACAAAACTGGAGGCGAGGAAGGGGACTCGTGGCTGTGTATACGCAGCAGCCGAATGCGCTGCGGCATGCAAAGCTAAGGGTCGTCGAAAAGTGGAGAGATGCATGGTTTTGAATCAATTCAGGTAGGGCATTGGGGAGGGGAGTGTTTAAACAGTTACGGAGTGGAGATCGGTGTGATTGGCGAGTGACAACTGTTTACTTGGCTAACGGTTGGGGTCATTAACGGCTCCGAAATGGTCACAGTCCGCGCTCTAAAATCGAAAATCGAACTACTTATTTCATGCCATTCGTCAGCAGGTCTCTCTTGGGCAATAAAATATTTAAATCATGTCAATGAAAAGAAAGAAGAGTGCTGAAGAGCATTTAAGTTCAGCGATTGGCACCACTCTAAGATTGAGAGAATGCAGGTACGCGCCCATCTAACATGCGAACGCATTTATTGTCCATGATCTTTCTGATTAGAGAGACGTTTATCTGCGACCAACTAATCCTATCGAATTGACAAGGGATAGCTTCCATGGAAATGGGATTTTAAACAGATCTGGTGCAACGCGTTCCCTTATCTGAGTTAGCGGATGTCCAATAAGATTTAACAGGAAGATTCATGGATGCAATTATTGCAATAGCCTTGCATTATATTAAAATTTCAACAAAATATCGTGAATCAAAGTAGGTTGTGTACCGCTCGCGCATCTTCCATTCCCTCTTTTGTAAATTGAGTCTTCCAAATGACTCAATGGCATCCATAAACTTAAAGCTGCGCGTCATTAACCGCACCCTTAAACTAATAGGACTGCCAAAACGAAGCCATTAAATACGACATTCTTCCGTTTTCTAAATTGCGTCAGCGGAGGGAAACAGTTTAGTACAAGCTTCTGTTCGTAATCTCATCTCTGTTGATTGCTCTGCTTAAATAATTCAGTAGCAACAAAAAATCGAAACACCCATTTTCAGTGAATAAGTATTCGTAAATATTCGTGCTGCAGCCCTTCCTCCCTATGTAGAAAACAGCTACCTGCGTTTCAGCAAAATACTTCCAAGTATATGTGTAGTAACACCCCTCTTACCACAAACCTTTAAAATACCAAGCAGACATGAAATAAAGTACATTTCGTGTTGATTTTGATGGGATGTAAAGGGTTTTGAAGGTAGCTCAGACAATCCAGGAGGGAATACGACTTAAAATACTATATATGATAAGTGAAAACAGCACCACACTATCTGCAGAGGAGCAAAAACTACCATTAACGATATGAGATGACACTTTGGAGACTACGTGCAATGAGTAAATTGACTTAGCGTGGTGACACACGATGAGAGAGGAGGGTGAAAGGGAGGTGACCTCCTTCTCTCTCTTTCCCTCTCTCTCTCTGTCCGTCTGTCTACCTCAAATGGTTTCTAGCAGGTCGATTCGTGTCCCAGTGCAGTGAGCATCAGGCAACTAAAGTCGTACACAAAAAAAAACAACAGGAAATGCCAGTTAGAAAACGATCTTTCGAGAACAGCATCCCTATGCAGCCAATCACAAATCGATTAGTGTATATGTAGCACTGTCAAATTTCTGCCCACTATCTACTTATCTACCATCAGTAGCATCGATGTCCTGCGGGCGTTTTGATCTAATTTAAAATATCTAGAAGAAAAGTGGCGAAACATACGTGATTTGCGCAGAGACCTTTCACTGCCTCCAACTCATCCTGCGTACTTTCCAATTTACGGCACAGATCTGTTAGTTCAGTCTTCTGTGCCTCCAAATTGGACTTAAGAACCCTGAAATCAATCTGAAAAAAAAGGGGCCAATAAAAAAGCATTTAAGAAGAAAATGCCAATTTTTAAGTCACCTGATACAAACTAAGCAAAACCACTCCCCAGAATTGGAATGAAAAAGAGGTGGACTTGATGCCAAATTTGATTATGATATGTTGCATTTAAAGTGCAAATATTCAGGGATTCTACGATACTTATGCTAAATGCTTTTTTAGAAAAGTGCATCTTTACTGCAAAAAAGTTAAATCACTTTAATTACTAATGCCATTTGACTGACACTGCAAACAATGACGAGCATTCAGTAATGCATTAACTTTGAAAAAAATTCCAATAGGAGTGGTGTTTGGATTTGTTTAAATCCCAGTCAACAAAGGGTACTACCATGGTAACAGACGTGGGAAAAACACTAAAGTAACCCTCATACTAAGCTTTTTTTAATACGCTTGCTTCTGTCTCATGTTGCATGAAAGTGGTGCTTGGAAAATGGGTTACTTACATCAGAGGAGGATTTCGCAAGTTCCACCTCAAGATCATCGCATCGCTGTCGCAACTGCGCCTCCACGGTGTCACGTCTCGCTAGCTGTGCGACGACCCACGCCTCCAGACGTGCGAGCAGCCGTTGTTGTGTGGCTGTAGCTGAGCCGCTGTCACTGGCACTACCACCTTCAGTGCAGGCGCGAAGTGCAGCAAGTAGGTGGCCGCAGCCAACAGCAGGGGGACGTACAGAGGCATTGGTGCCGCCCACTTCCGCTAACAACGTCTCAGCCTCCGCCAATTGTTCAGCAGTGCGAATGAATCGCTCTTGCAGACCACGCAACACCTCACGAACCTCCACGCAGGCCTTTATGGTGCAAGGCTAAAAGGACATTTGTGTGTTATCATACATTATTCGTTTTTGCTCTATCGGAGTCGGAGGAGGAGATTCAATACCACAACTCGGATGTTAGCCATGCTACTTTAGCAGGGAGTGTTGAAGATTTAACCAATGTTTGGACAAGTAATTACTCGCACAACAAGCACTCTCTTAAAAAAGGAAACGAAATTTCGATACCGTAAAATAATAAAAGGCCAGGGGTAGATTCAGCTAGAGCTGTGAGATGGGCTCAACGGCTTACTCAATTTCGTGCGATTTCTAATGGAACCACCTGTGCTAAAGCAGTGGTCGTAAGGAGTGCTGCGGCATGCATAATGCTGCATTTTAAAAGAAATACAGGTAATTGAAATCCAAATTTTATCACCAACCTTCGTGCTTTCGCCGTCGCTAATTGCATTTCTGTTGGAAGAATTGACATGGACAGCAGTGTCCGTTTCGTAGCCGCGCAAATCTGACTGTCTTTGGCGACGCCTGGCAGCAGCCAAGTGGACTTCATGTGTTGTCAACTCCGAGAACTCACGCAACATATCCTCATAAAGAGCCTGTCAAAAACAGCAGCATAAAAAATGCCCACTTACTGGACATCAGTAGAGGATTCTTTTTGTTATCATAAAACTGCCATTGAGGAGAACGAATCTTTCTCAAGTGAACCCTCAAGTCCGTCAACCATAAGCAATAAACCCAATGAGCTCTAAGGTTATTAAAATTTTACAGAAATGTGGAAACTATGTTGGTCAATTTGAGCTAGAATCAGCAATTCGCATAACTACGAGACCGCCTCCATCCAACGTTAATGTCAATCAACTACCGTGTTGTGCCGAAATCTGGTCAATCGCTCAGCGAAAATTTTAAATTGTGCAACCTAATCTACACTTCTTCAACAGAAACTTTCTGACACAAAACATGGGTAAATGTTTTGATTGTTCATTTTAAAGCAACTATTGTTAAATTGTTTTTTTTTGAGCCCCAAAAATTAAATGAATTATCCCTCTACTGTTGACTTCCCAGTATGAACGATTTCACATTCAAAATCACCGTTGTGTAGCTAGGATGATTTACCCTTGAGAATACGATTCGTACACTCCCCAAATTATGTTCAAAGAGGACTTTTCCGTTTCTAAAGACTGTTAGGTGAGCAATTGTGATTATTCAAGGCAGTTACAATGCTTCAATTAGAGAAAACTTAGCGTTCTGCATCTTATTTGCAAAATTGTACAAGTTGCGTGCATATTAGGTAAGTTGAGACAACACAAATGTTTAGAAAATGAATTTGTGTGCAACTTCGGGGAGGGTGCCTTGCTAGTCTGATGAACAAAACAGTGGATGCATTTCTCTCAAAGACGCCAAATCAGTGCAGAAATGGTGTTAGGAGTGAGATGGTCTGTGTTAGTGCAAACATTAGCCTATTTGTACACGAACACAAACCTCTATGAGTTGCTTGTGACAGGAAACAAAATATATACAGCGAAATATTAATTTTTACTGGCTTTCTGAAACATTGTAAAGACTGGTTTAGCGTCAAACAAAGTCGAGAGAAAAGCAAGTAAGCATACAAGTAATTCATTTAAATTATGAGTGTCAATTAAGAAATTCGCATTGTGCTGGGATGTAATGTTCGGTGAGATTTGAGGTCGTCTGAAAGTGGACCAAAGCTGTCTCACCTGGAGTCGCACACTGGCCCTCTGGGCACAGGACTCAGAAGCTTGGAGGCTGGCCATCCTATCGTGCAGTGTACGCTGTTCGGCCTCCAATTGAGCAATGCGCGTCGCCTGCTCCTGCAAGCGCACCCGGTCCAACTGGCCGGCCTCCGAGAGAGCCAAGTTCACCGCCTCCAACTTTATCACCTAAATGGGGAAGGTGCTTTTCTTTTACTTCGCTTAGACAAGAGTCACATGTGACTCCTGAACGCCATTCAAAAAGTTGACATGAACACTTTGAAGAAGTGTGCTTGTAAGTGGGCAATGCAATTTCCACTTGAGCATGGAATGTGGAGCATGTAATGCTCTAAGTGCCAAGACTGCAAAAGACATTTCTAATTTGTTAAAAAATTAATATAACCGGAGCCGAATGAGAATTTCATGTATTTCGATAAGGAAGCTCCACCCAATCAGGCTTAGTAAATATTTTGGAGCTACAATTTATACGAGCTGAAAAGCCTCCCTTAGTTTGCACATCGAGGTCGTCTTTTAGTCCCGATGAGGAGGTTTCTGAGTAATCTAACGACGATATCGGCCTAGTGCGTTGACTGCTCGTCGACCCAGTGTCCATGGTTGCTAGGAGACGGCGTCTCAGTGCGGCCTCATTGCGTCGGGAGGCTGTGAGAGCCGCCTCATTGGCGCGGTTGGCGGCCTGTGCTTGGGACAGGGTGGAGGAAAGCTCTGCCACTCGCCTTTCAAGGTCGGTTCGTCGTTTATCACAAACAGCCAATTGACCGCGCAAGCCCTCGACCTCGGAAGAGCACTGTAATTGACTGAATTGCGCGGAGTAGTACTCGGGCGACGTGGCATCTAAAACAGGGTCGTCTGGAGGGTATGAAACAAAACCATCTTGAAAACGGAAACAGAATTTAATTGCCAGACTCAATCAACCCGAAATCCGGGTACTCACACTTAATGTTCGCCCGGGAGCCGGTTGCAAGAAGGGAGTTTCTCAATCTAAAGTTAAATAAAAATTGATCATCATTTTTTGTTTGTGAAAGGGAGAAGTTCGTTTTATTAGCGAATGAGGTTTTATCACAACCCAAATCTAACCATTTGAATCGCAAGCAAAAGATTAACTTGTTTTTTTGAAAACAGTAACACCCTGCAGGAGCACACAAATCTGACTGTAAAAAGAGGAGGAAGCTATGCGAATAACTCTCTCTGGAAATACGCCTGCTTGCTAAGCTTAAAACGTAGCGAAATTTTGCCAACCAGCAGGCGTCAAGTCACAAAGACCAATGCAATTCCCCACCAACAACACAGGAAGGAGGAACGAATGAGCATAATGCGATAGAAAGGAGATTGCTGCATCTGCGATTTGCGCCAAAACCAAAAACGTAGTGCGTTGTTTAATTGAGTCGTTCGAGTACCTTCACTAGTTCTACTAAGAGTAAAGTGCTATTTAGAGTGTGCACTGCATGGGAATGGATGGCAAGTTTTATTCCGTGCCGACGTCTTCCTTCGGTCGGTATGCATTCACGCCAGGCCAGCTATTGTGACTACGCTTTATTCGCAAAGCAACTCAAAAAACTCCTCCCCTTTTTGAGCAAGGACAATAGTTTTGTTCATAAATGCATCTCCACAAATACATAATTTTGTATGATGTTACTATTTTTCACTCATTTGACTGTACTTAAAGCCATCAACTCCCACGAATTTGAGCTACTTATCACTGTATTTCTATAAAGGGAAACGTCCAGGCATTATGGAACACCAACGGGATCTTCAGCGCTCCTCAGTATGATTAGTTGTAAGCGTTCAGGCATTTGAAGTTTATAGTTCTTGAGTTTTTGCATTCCCTATCCTTGTGCACGTCCCGATTGGACGTCTTGGCACTGACCAAGTAAGAGACGCTCATCAAGGTCCCGACAGACAATAGCACGGCTTCATATGAGCATTGTACGTAAGGAGAGGGAGAGTAGTGTAACTGCGCGTTCTTTACTACTTCGCAGTAGCAAACTGTCCCAGAAAATGATTCGTTTTTAAGGAAACGGTGCGTGTCTTCCAACACACAGGCAAGAGTAAAATGCCAAAAGTCCCGGAGAAAAAGCTAGAAACGGGTACGCCTAGTCAATCGGCCACGTCTGCCAATTACGATCGCGCGAAGACGGGGGAAGAGCTACTCGTCGGTGTTAAGCTTCTCCAACAGGACAAAATTCGTCAATGGCACTAAAGTTTAGAATGTAGCTCAAGGATTTTAATCGGTTAGCTTTAACAACCACAAGCAACAGAGAAAAATTCGCCTCCTTTACGCACTTTGTGCAACCTTTATTGAGGCTCGGATTTAATGCAAAAAAATACAGTAGCTTCGAATGCGATCTGCCGCTTCTCAGCAAAATGTCAGCAGTTCAATGTCAAAACAACTAAACGGTAGGCGACTTTTCATAGTCTAGTTTATGTTTACTAAAGTGGCGAACCTGCCATAAACTTTGATTATCTTTGCCGTCATTTTAAAGGCTTCCATTCGTTTGTTGATCACCTTGCTCCCTCAGGCTTCAGCTTTCAATTTCAAGATCATCCCCTTACAAAAGCTGATCTATTAGCTCACCTTTTAAGACTGCGAACAGATTCGAGAAGGCTCTCGGGGTTGAGAGACTCAACACCCTCCAATTCCGTTGCCAACTGTTGGACGGTGGCAGGACTGAGATGAAGACCTCGGGACCGTTCATCCTCACTTTCATCCTCTTCCTTGCTGCAGCCGTTACTGGTAGTCTAGGAAGCACGAAATTGAAACCTGAGCTCCAATTTGGAGCACTAAGTTTACCCAAAATGGACTCCGTTCCAGGTACTTGAATCGGAATGAGTGCAAGAAGGAGATGAAAACCATCAAGA
This sequence comes from Taenia pisiformis, assembly GCA_023968675.1. Taxonomy (NCBI): domain Eukaryota; kingdom Metazoa; phylum Platyhelminthes; class Cestoda; order Cyclophyllidea; family Taeniidae; genus Taenia; species Taenia pisiformis. The sequence goes on from CM043735.1 coordinate 55,849, forward strand.
AATTGGAATCCTTTCCACTCGTTCAAGCAACTCGTTGCTGCAAATACATGCGACTGTTTAGACGCATAAATAAAAGCATGGCACTTGTTATTTTCGTGCACAGCTTTCCCCTCTTCCTTTAGCAACCGTTGACTTATCTCAGCGAACGTGAGCAAACTTGCTTGGTTCTTTAGTTGTTAGACTCCAAACGCCTTCAGTTAAGCCCATGTGTCTTTAAAGGAGGCGAAGAACGGAACGGGTGAAGCCACCTGATTGTAGATAGCAATGAGCGCTAATAATTAATGCTAATAAGCTTGGAAGTCATTCATTACAAAAACACGATGTGTATTTCCCATCATTCGTCGGCCGACTGACTAACTTATGAATGCTGCTGTTGCTCTAACGAGCGCAGGAAACAACTTTTTCACCAAAAAGTGGGCAGCCCACCCCGAGTTAGTCAATCAGTCGATGTAAGGGAAATTGTTGAATTTGTTGAATTTCCCTTACAATGCAACGCAAGTCTTTGTGCCAAAAAGTTGATCAGTGAGAAGATTGGAGATCTACAATGGATGGAAGGGCAACACTACTTCACTTCGTATGCCTCTGATGTCATTATTCGTTTAGGGTCAAAACGATTCCTTTAAAATTAAGGATCTACAAGCAAACTAGATTACACCGTTTTCGAAACGCCATTCACATAAATGAAGAGGTTGCCATGGCTAGACAGTTTGCTTTCACAGGCAAAGTCCGTCATAAAATTTAAATTTCTAAGTCATTTTTCACCCTGAGAATGGATTTTAAATTGCAATTTTAGGTAGCCTCAAACTTGGACTTCGTAATTATCCAAAAAAAACTGACCGTATGACACTAAATTTGTGCAGGTATAAGGAAAGCTTGGCCCAACTAATGTGATCACTAATTCGGAGGAAGAACGTGGAATTTCACCAAGCTTGCGGCACGAGAGTCGTATTATTACCATCAGCTCACCACTTTTACATTTTGTCAGCCTCTTTTGCAAATCTATTAGCTTTGACAACGTAGTTAGCTGAAGGAGGAAGGCCTATTTAATGCACCTCTGAGTGCGGCTGAAATCCAAAACCACCTCAACAACGTCCCCTGCATTTTCAATCCGCCACACGAGACTAACTGAAAGAAAGACGTCTCCTTTGTCAAGGGATTAGTTGCAAATGAAGGGCGCTGTGCTGTTCAAATTTTATGCCAGTTGACAAATCTGACTATTCACTGCCTACAGGCAGTCACAGCGACAGTAATGACAGAGGAGTTTACAGGAATCCTTCTTCTGAATTTGCAGAAAAGCAGCGTCTTGGAATAATTGCTTCCCCTCATTATGGGTTCTGTGTTGTCATCATTCCAGCTGCTAACAATCTTTTTCATAAAAATGGAGGAAAATTGCTTTCCTTTCTCCCAGCGGTCAAACCAGTTGTTCCGACCAGATTGAACTTGTGGTGTTGCGATTGAGACCCTTTTGCCTACTTGCTCATCGACTAAATAACAAAGTTCTCACAGTGTTTCCCAAGCTACATTAACATTGATAACTACTTGTGAAACCTCACCTGCGTGGATTTGAGCTGATCATTCAGCGCCTCATTAGCAGCCTCGGATTTGGCCAAGCGTTCCTCCAGCAAAGCGACCTGTTCCACTTTTGCTGCCAGTTCAGCCTGAATGAGACAACAAACGACTTTGTGGTTAACTGATGCAATTCAAAAGACAGCGTCCATTACCGTTCCCGCCACGGTCACATAAATAAACGAATGGCCGTGTTCTTTGCTATTTCAAATGCATCGATCCAGTTCGTCAAAAAATAGTGGATGTCAAATTGTGTAAGACGACTTCCGGTCTTTATCCTTTTTAGCTGTTAAGGCAAACTCACCGTCAGGGCAAAATAGGTTGATTTTTATGAGACCAAAAGTCCTCCGCATTCTGCTTTGACCCTGCAATAGCAGAGTCAATCGGCGCGAAAAGCATCTCGAGAAGTCGGAACACGAGGTTATGTCACTTATTTTACCTTTCTGATGGAAAAGTCCCAAGCACTTGTGTGATCATGGTTCATCAACGTAGTCACGTGATTCCGCCGGACACTCCACGTCTCAGGTGGATGGTAGCCAATTAATAAATAAAGCCAAATGGAATGCCTTTAACATTTGTTTGACTCTTATTTTTGGTTCAAGGCACTCAAGGCCTTTTGACCGTGCCAGTAGCTCCCAGATCTTCTGTACTTCGATGACGCAGTTCTGCACTAGCGCTATTACTTCTGCCTTAAAAAAGTACTTGGCATACTAAGTTGACGGACAACTTTCCTGTTTCCCACTCCTGAAGGCAAACCTTGACCTGACAGAAGAAAGCTATGTGCATGAATGGTAGAATCTGTGGCGAGACCCTAACAGAAGGAATGAATAGAACACCTACCTGCGGGAGGAAGCCAGAACAACTGGAGTAACGTAAGTCGTGATCGATTTGGATAAGTACGTTGCAGAGTTCTGTGCCCGTTTGGAGATGTCGGTGAAGTGGAACAAACGATTCAACTCTCCAATAGCGAATGACCCCAGATAAATATGGCTGAGCAGTATCGAAGTGATAACAAAGCGGAAAGGAGTAAGCATCACACTTCATTGCAGGATCTGCTTAAGGCCGGTATTCTTCGGCCGTGATGGACATGCGTGATGGCTGCACATCCACAGTTCCCCAAGGCTTTCCCAGGCAGAACGAAACTCTAGATCCATCCACTCAGTTTATGAACTTCGATAACCAACGCGGTTGGTCGTAGGTTTCTCTGCAGTACCGACTACGCTGTGATGAGGTTTATCAAGGGCCCATGTCATTACCAACCCTGCATTTAGTACAACCGCATGAATCGTTTGCGTTAAAGGTGAGGTCTAACCCAGTTCTCGAGCAACTATTTGCCTCGGAAACAGTGCCTAATGCCTGTCTTTCTTGCATTAACGAAGCACACATTAAGTAAAAAGGAATGCTGAATTTGTGACGAACAGCACAGATTTACAGCAACGGACACTAGATTTTAATTTCAGTAGATTAACAATGAAATACAATAATACAAACAATTTCTTCAACGTCTGCTTACATAGACGCTTTCAGTACATCTGGCGCTGTGATAAAGCAAACAGAAAATAGGCATCGCTGCTATCATTCTATAATTTGGCTGAAACGACCAACTGGCATATGATTGGACAGATTGTTGTCCAATCACAGCAGAAAGTAGTACAACCTCGGGGTTATTTGCAGATGTCTGTCGGTAGTCATGACTCCACCATCTACGGATGGGTTTTCTCTGCTTGTTAATGCTTCTCTGCATGTCGCCTAAACCATTCTGTTGCAACAAAGGCAAAGTTATTCTCATTTCCTTTGATGGCTTTCGGCATGACTACTTGGACATGGCCAAATCAAGAGGCCTTGATGTCTCGGCGTTTGAGGCCCTCTATCAGCGAGGATTTCGTGGTCGAGTTGTGCCCATCATGCCCACAATGACCTTTCCGACGCACTTTGCTACGGCAACCGGGCGTTACGCCGAGAACCATGGGATAATGGCCAATATCTTCTACTCTCCCGAGTACAATGCCTCATTCTCCTACAGAAATGCTCTAGATGCCTCCGATCCTCGGTGGTGGAATTACAACGACAATGAGCCCATTTGGATTACTAATGAGCGCCATGGAGACCGCAAAAGCTGTGTATTTCTGGCCTGGCAGTGCTTCCACATATGCGAACAAGCTCCCCACAAAGAGCCAAGTCGTCTACATGCGTCCATCGACTTTACAACACGCATAAATCAAATCTAAAGTGGATGCAGGAGGACGATAAGATAACCTTATGCATGGTTTACATAGAGGAGCCGGATGCCAGTGGACATCACTTTGGGCCAAATTCAAATGAAGTAATGAATAAAGTGGAGAAGTTAAACCACTTAATAGGGAATTTGATTGAAAAAATTAATGCAACGCCTGGACTGAGCGACTCTGTGAACGTGATTCTAACATCGGACCATGGAATGGCCCAAGTTCAGGATCAGAATGTAGTGCCACTATACGATATCCTAGATTCGGACGAGTATATTGCCAATCCCTCGAGAGTTTTCTTTGGCATTTGGCCAAAGCCAGGTATGCTCCTCTTTTGGCGACGAAGGGTTCTTTAAGCCTGATTTACATAATTGATTGAGCGTAAATATTGCCCGAGAAGCCTTTTGCCGACCTAAGAACCACCAGTTCTGTTCTGCTAAGCTTCACTCACCTCAAATTCACCTTTGCATAGCAGATAAACAATTATTTTTGGTTACGGTAACATAGCTGCATTGTATTTTGCTTTGCTGTACTCGTGACCTTCAGGCAGTCCGACTGTGATGCAAATGTATGACAGGCTGGTCAAAGCGAATGTCAGCGGTCTGTCCATTTACCTCAAAAAGGACCTTCCCGCTCGATATTATTACACCGGTACGCTCGTTGTCCCCCACTGGTCCCTCGTTCTGACCCAAAGCACGCCATCCGTTATCTGCCGTCACAACGCTGTAGGTATTCGCGAAGGCCTTACAACCACATTATGTGCTACATATGTCTAATTAAATACCTGCAGGCCACAGCTTCTTCAAGCCTTCTGTTTTGATACGTCGCACTGCAACCCTTAGCATTGGTGGTGAGTTGAGCATCTCCAACTTATGAGGAGTTCCACAAACATTGACATGCAATCGAAAGTGACAATTTCCATATTAACACTTCAGTGATTGAGTGTTTTTTTGTATCCAGATGGTAGGGTGAACATGGTTACGACAATCGGAACACTCAGATGCACGCGTTGATGGTAGCAGCCGGACCGAATGTTCGGCAGCTGGATGACGTGCAGGTGATTCACCAGGTTGACATTTACGCACTGATCTGCGGCCTTCTGGAGCTCCATATGCCCAACAAAGTCGACGGAGATCTGAGGAGAGTTGCAAGTCTTATGAACCCGTCGCCAACACAAGAATTTATCAAAAATTCATGTTTTACAGTCAAGATATCCTCGCGACTGACGCCCTCGGCCTCAGTGCGGTAGCCAGAATGACCGTTTCTGTTGTGGGTGCACTATTTTTGACTGTCTACATGTGGCCATTCATGTAATTAGAAGATTCATTAAGGCATTTGACTACGATACACACATGCCATCGAAGACCACCACATTACAATTCTTTCAAGGATTCATGATTCTGAGCAGCACTGGAATGGGGACTTTGGAAGTTGACGAGTCATAGGCAAGCAAATAGGCCTTTTCACGGCTTCAATGCCTAGAGTGAAAACGGTGCTGTTTTTAAGACCATCCAAGTAGAAAAGCTCCTTAAAATGGCTAGCATTGATTCGTTCGTCAAGGACGAGTCAGAGTGCAGAAATGGTTTATTGTTAATTTATGAATCAGCGTCTACGCGGCTTAGGGATTGAGTCAACTTTAAAGGAAGACTGGCGCGAATAAACACAGCAGGCATTGTCTAGAGCTTCAAACATGCTTAGTGTGCCAGCAATTCAGTGTGCTTCTAAAAATTTGCATTGTTTTATAAGTAAGGTATTGGTTCAGCTTACTTGTTCGATGAGAAATGTGAATAATGTAGAGGCTACCCTTAGCTGGCTAGTTAAGCCTGTTGTTAAGTGTCCAGTAGCAGTCTGCAATGAACGGTGCCACGCTTGGATGCGTGAAGGTGTCAAGCATCCTGTGGAGCAGAGAACGGTCCGCAGCGCAACCTTCACAGTTAAAATGTCTATTAGTTGTTACGGAAATGAAGACCGGTGACCTGTTAAAAGTAGATTGTGAAGGACGGATTCAGGTGGTAGGACAAACCCATCCACACGCCATCATTATAGGGCACGCATCTCCAGAGAACACGACCACTTCGTTGTCTTGCGCCAAAAGTAATGGAGACCCAACCCAGCTTTTGCAACCTAGTGCTCTCAAGATCAGAACGAATTCATAAAAAAGTTTGCGTAGAGCGTTCAAAGCATTGGATTGCAGCCGAAGTTGATTAAAGTGCATTCAACTTACAACCCGCGCTTATAGCATTCAAGCTAAAGAGTAATTCGGCAAACTAGCGCTCTAGCACCTGAGTTAATGTCGGTGGGCTTTGAAGCTATGACTATGCGCAATGGTAGGTGGATTTTGGTTTCAAATAGTGCCGACAATGCCGTTTGCTGTCCATAGATCACAGTTTCAACTGAAGCACCATGTTTCACATCGTGCATTCAATGCGTATTACTGACTGTTTCTTGGACAAGGTTGCGCTATCCAATAAGATGTCATTGGAAGACCGCCCAAAATTCTAGGATGGATTGTGGAAATTCAAAAGAGTGTGTAATGAATTGGGTGACAACGGCATCACTGTGGTGCATGTGATGCTCACTTTGTGTTATTGGGCCAAGCATTGCTAAGATTAGCGGAGAGGGAGGGGAGGAAAGCTGCCAAAACGCTTCTACCAACCTCTCAAATGGCTCCGAACACTCGGAATAAGATCGTAAATCATCGGTCGAGATACCATAGGTAGGATGCAGACTTCGCTCGGTCAAGACATCAATAGGGACGAGATCACGAATGACCTTGAAGAGGGTTTGTCAGATGTTTTAGCAAATGCACAACTGAACATCGTCAAATGAGTTCACGATTATTGGTCAGTGGATAAACACTGAGCATCGGTGAGATTTGGCGTCGATGTGGAGAAGCCATCTTAGGCATCGAAATTGTAAATTGCTCCCATATGAACCGCTGCAACCGACTGAATTTACACCACTCTGAGGAAAGAGCGGCCCAATGCTATGCCCTCGGATTATGAATTCCTCTGGCACCCTCTGGAAGCCGATTTTTCACACAAAGTCTGCTTTAAGAAATACTGCGTTGGAGATGGTCCAGTACTGTGTGCTGTGTTTATCAAAGTGGGGATGCGGCAGATTAAGCACAAAGTGAAAGCAGAGTAGGACTAGAATCTCATCATGAGGAACGTTGATTAAATTAAATGTGGGATTTTACCCATCCAGACGGAGAAAAGGCTGCGTTTCTCCACTTGAATTGTCCCATTCCTCATTGCTCATACCGACCCCAACTGATACACGGATTGACGTGCAAGACCTACAGAAATAGGCAGTCAAAGAAGGATATGGTGCATAAATAAATGTGAATTGATCCATATCCATCAATTATGTGCCCATAAGCCTGTACCAGGTCGCCCTCGTCATTATCCAGGCTTCAGCCTTAGCTGAGTACTCCCTTTTGTTGCTTGATTCGCCTTGAGCGCGACTCAGGACTACAATCAGACTTACGAGAAAACGAGCAGTCTAGTCTGGTTTGGGTGGTGCTTACAGGGCTGAATGCTACAACACTACTATGTAATGAGCGCTAACGACTCCGACGCTTCAAGGTAACGAACAGGTGGAAGAAAATAGGTGTTCTGCATTTGTTGTGCTTGGGCTAGAGATGGAGGCGATGTTGCACCCGAAATATGTTATGCCTTGATATGGGAAAGTCGAGACCTCACTTGGGAGCCCTATTTGCTATAAGTGGGATCACAGCCTTTTGGACTGAGGGGCACCGGTTCACCTGGTGGTTGATTTACTTTATTCCCTTTCTTTTATTTTACCAATATCAATGCGCTGGGAGGGAACGGTGGCAGAGCTCTGATCGCCAACTGATTCTTGTTGTCAGCTAACTAGTTAATGATCACATGCATTCCTCATTTGCTCTTTGACTTCCCCGGCACGAAATAAAACGACGTATCTGGATGCGTGTCGACTTGCTGTCCTGTTCCCAAAAGTAGAAACTTATTGAAAGGTGAAAAGTAAAACAATACTTTCACCGGCCGGTCAATCGCCAGTCCAGCAGTTTTCCCCCCAGTAATTCATAAAGCCAAGCATCCTTCAAAAACGAGTGCATAAAATACCAGGCTTTGCACCAAGACAAATCACAATTAAAAGCCGAACGGAAGGAATTTGGCGCTCAGAGTCTTCTCTGATGTCATGGAAGGCTGTAGTTTTGCGGTGGAAGGCAAAATCTGACGCACGAATGTTGCAGTGAGGCTGCCAGCCGAAGTTGAGTGCCAACTGCAAGGTCCTTAATGCCCGTGTAAAAGTGATTCGAGTTATAAAATGTGTAGAAATGTCAAGAAAATACGCAGTTGGTAGAATGAAGGCAGCAAGGCAGAGACGTAATTTTGTCCACAACCTTGCAAACATGAAATCAAATTTTTCGGAGCGAATCCGTTCATTCACAGTGTCTCTGAAGTAATTTGTCGCATGAAAGTAGCTCAGTCAAAGTTTAATTGACTAGAGAAATGCAATGTGTAGCTAACACCGACGCAATCACCTTCAGCATCCGTCAGCAGCATATGAAAAACAAGCCATTCAGCTGCGCCTATTTCGCGGCACGGCCACTTGGGCTGTACCTCTAACACAATGCACTAGTCATCATGAAAGGACGTTTTATGCGAAGGAGATTGAGCATTTATTAATCTTGCATCTTCCCAAGCTCACCTCACCCTTAGCTTGCGTATTATGACGCGTTTTTATTGCATAAGTTATGCGTGAATTCGCCATGGGCTGATTTCTACAAAGTGATGATATTTTTGGCCTCAAGATTTTCATGCGTGGGTGTTTGGTGATTCCGCGCTTCAACATTTCGTTTCATAAGTCCTCACATTTTCTCTGCGGCTTGGTGTATAATATAAAATCGGAATTGGAACAGCTGTTTAATCTTGGTCTTATTAATTAAAAAGCGAAACATTGATTCAATCGCGTCCAAGTCAATTGTTGCTAATTGGACAATTTTTTGTTGGTGTCTGCCTACTGAATTTTGGTGAGTAAGATGCGCATAAAATGGTACATTGCAGCCAGGCGCATTGACGCCAGCATTACCACATGTGCATTTGCCTAGCTGGATTGCACGGGTTCAATGTTTGTCTGTTTAGCAGCGGGCGAAACCGCTTTATCGGAACACGCTGCCATCGGCAAACTGGTAGCACTGTCAGTCACCGCATAATTAGCAACAAATGGGGTGAGTACCATCCAAAATTGGGAATGCCGTACTCTCAGTTAATCAAAATCCACGGCAGATTCTAGTTGCGAATGGCAATACAAAGAATGCTAGCATTATAGCATCAAGGCTGATCATCTTGACCACGTCGAAAGTCACCGAGAAATCCAATCAACTGGCAGAGAGTAGCAAAGAAATGCACAGAGCATCTATCTATAAACGCGCCCTGTTTCAAAAATCATTTCCGCACTTACCCATGACTTTAGTTACCTTTACATCGCCTATGTCCTACTTGCGGGGCATCTCAAAATGCATATGCTTTTGATTGAAGTGCACGCTTTTCTACATTTCTGCTGTGACATGGTTGCCTTCTTAATCAACCCAGAGAAGCGCGATTGAGCCTTTAGCATGGCTTGCACAATGGAGCAGAAATTTCGGCTTCTCTTAGTGTCACTAACCAAAACGCGGGAAATTACTTCACTTATTTGCAAGATCCACGTTGCAGGACGTCGTACTAAATGGATTAGTCATCAAGCCAAGAAACAGATCAAATCTCAACGCGCTTTTTATCACAGGACGGTCCATTCACTATGATTTTCTTGTGCCATAGTTCCATCTCGTCAGCTAATTGTCCTCACATCTCACTAGTCTCTGTAGCTGTAGGTTCTCTCCAGTGAGTCGAAGGTCCTTCCCAAATCGAGGATCAAATCGAGTGCCTGCGTTCTTCAAACGAGACAAATGACATTGGAAATTTATAGCAAAATCATTCCACTGCTTGAAACTGACAATTTAACTCATCTTACCCACAGAATTTTCATGAGGACTGCTTACAGTAACGTGCAAAGTAAAGTGATCCTTCAAGTGACTGAGGCTATAAAGATGCAGTTGCATTAAATCACTCTTTAAAGCACTCCATAAAACTCCCCCGAACTTGTGTAGAAGGGTTCAACAATAAAGAATAAAGAGTGATGTTTGTAAAATTAAAACCTAATTAAATTGATGCGACGAAAAGAGAACTATTAAAGGGAGGAAACCAGCGCTAACTTAACATAGCATTTATGGTAAGCTTAGCGCACATGCTGTTACCGTTAGCACCAATTTGAATCCACAGACATGCTGAAGCAGCTGTCCACATTTACTGGGCCGACCAGAAGCGCGGAGATGATAACACTTCACTGGTCTTGAGGACCTACAGCGCTGTAGGCTGCATTGTCTAGAGAGCAACCAATCCACTATCTGGTCGTGATTTTATTTAGCAAAGCACGCGAAAAGGCACCCCAGGGTGACACAACACGAGTGGCTTTTCACGTGAGGCTGGATTCATTTCCCAAAGGACGCTTAAGAAAGCACCGCTACCTATGCTAAGTCAGAGCATATTCCAACCTCCATCAGCGGCACCCGGACAACCACTCTGGAATGCTGCACAACACTCGCTTAACTCAATTCAAACGACTGCGTGGAGAGGCAGCATTCGAGCTCGCACTTCCCAAGCTGAAGCTACATTGTTGGCGTTGCTGATGGAGGATGAGGCGATGCTATCCCACCCTCACTGGTCGAGCCTCGCCCATAGCTGGAGTGCGTGGTGAGGCCTAGTGTGTGACTTTAAGCAAGCCCTTCGAAAGCACTGACCTCCTCTACACCAATGCGCGAGTGGGAAGCACACGAGGTCCGCCTTGTTGGAGGTGATGTCATCATTGCGTGTGGTGGTGCAATGCACTGGGGACTTGAGAACACAATCGCCGCGCACCAGCTGTGTGGTGAAGCACGCCATTCCACACCCACTTCTAGGCAATCTCGCAGACGCTTGGAGTAGAATGCGAAGTTGTTGGTAGCACTGGTGGATGATTCCACGACTGCATCAGATGGTGCGGCTGAGCGCCATCATTCGCCTTGCCACTACCTGCAGCACATGTACACAGCGGAATGGGGCATGCTTCGTAGCCTAGCCCGCAGCCATGCACATGCTGGCTAAGACCGGAATGGCTCGCTCCCTCCCAAGCATCCTTCCGTGGAAACCATTCAGTCAGAACGGGGGCGTTCGAAACAAGCCTCTTCCGATCCGAGTCACTCAAAGGAAGCGTTCGCAGACACGACGGTGCTGCTGATGATGGATGGACTCTGCTTCAGTTCATTCACATGCACCGCATTGTTGATCATCGATCTCACTATTTAATAATACCTTTTTGCTCAACTTCATTTTCCCCCTTTACTTCCATCATTTGTCGCACCGGCACCAATGAAACCCCAAACCTTTGCCACGGCTGCACAAGCTGGGATGGAAGGAAATGCACCTTCATATGTCAGCATAACTTACGCCAAAATGCAAACCCACGTCATTCTGATGCAATATGCTTGCACAATAGTGCTTTCTGTGCAGAAGCGCGTGTGCAAGTGCTGGGGTCGACCAATTGTTTTTAAATGTGAGATGCCATTCCCTATTTAGCTGGTGTTGTGCAATCGGCTAGACACATCCCAAATTTCTGCAATCATAATATGTCTTCATGACGAATTTCACGAGGCAAATATTTGCAGAAAATGCCCTTTGCTTGACAAGGTTTCATTGTACTCCTTCGCATTGCATCTTGGAGTGTCGTCCACGCTTCAAGCCAGGGTCCCTCAAAGGACGCGCCAAGCTATTGGAGTAACCCGGTCAAAGCCTTACTTACCAACACCGACATCATCAACAAGCTCAGTTTTCTTTGCTTCGCCTTTAACCAAATTGACTCTCATCCGAAGAGCCAAAAGCAGGGAAGTGAGGACTAGCGTAGCAGAAGTACGGTATAATTCACATCACCTGAGTGTGAAAGGCAGCTTACTTAATCTCCGCACAAAGTAGACCAATAATTTTGTCAAACTTGGGCAATGCTTCCTGAAGCTTAAGATTGCGCCTCATTATTTACATGTCAGTAGCGTGAAACATTGAATCGGAGAGTGAGCAACATAGAACAATTCCGTGCAGAACGACGTTGTTCTCAGTGGGAAACAAAAATATGCCATTTTCTCAACTCTGCGAGCACACTCTTGTAAAAATAAGAACTAGTTGTAAGGAATGGATCAAAAATGTTGTTTGGAGAGGGGAGCAGAAGAGAGAAGGTCGACTTCAGACTTCGTCGAGTTCGGAGAAGGGGAAGAGGAATTGCAGATGGTAGTGGCTGTGAGTAGAGAGGGGGAGACAAAGTTGAGGCAGTCGCAGGGTCAAAGTGAAGAGGCGGCGGAGCAGCCACAAGGGCCAGAGATCGAGAAGAGGCGCCTGTCCACAGCCTAGAGTGAGGGGTTGTAGCACACACGCGGCCACAGGAGCACTGATGAGGTCCGGGGAGAAGCGCGACGTACCGAGCACCGTGTAGGTCTCAACTCGCGACAGCCATGCCACCCAATTCGTGAGAAAGGCGGTGATGGTGAGGAAACGCAAATGGGTGGCTGCGGGATAGGCGTCGTTGTCTCCACTTCTACCATCACCTTCTGTCCCCTCCCGTCGCCTCGTTACAGGAATGGGGACGTGGTAGGAGGGCGAGAGGGCGTCCAGTGGCGTCATCCAGAGCACGCCACTGAGGCAAGCTTTCGGCTCCACGCACTGACGCATCAGATTGAGCAGAGGCGACAATGGCGATAATGCCTGTGCACATGCACCAAAACGCTTGCATTTTTACCTTTTCACTATGCCCACACATCACACGCACACACACTTGCATGCATACCAGTCCTCGCACACGCATTTAATGCTTAACACGCAGATCAACACAGCGCTGTCTTTAAGTCAGCCGGCCAAAAGTCCAATCGAAAGCCATACTCAGTCACTCATACAAATCACACAAGCCAGACTATTTGCTCCTGCTTCTCAGTATGGCCACAAAAAGTGGCTGCATGGCTTACAATTTGACCAGCATGCACTAAATATACGAAATTAATGAACAGGTCCGCGGGAACAACGAGTACCTCAAACCAACGCACCATGGGATCAAGGAGAACGAGATTCCTCATTTTACGATTCTTTGTACAAAATCGACTGACGTCCGACAGCAAACGACCCACACTGACTCGCCATGGTGGAATGGAAATGCCCGTCATTGAAAGGTCTACATTCTGCTGCGGTGCAAATCGAATAGGCCATCGAGTTTGACGAAACGCCCACTTCCAATGAGGAGCTAGATCCTGGTTAACTAACTCCTTCATCGCGCCGACATCATAGCCACAATATGTGCAGTCTCTCATTAAGGGATAAGGTTCGTATTTTTCCGCAAACGTTACGGATGACGCAGATGAAGGAGTTGGCACTCTTTCGTCGGCAAGTTCGTTTGGAGGGCCGCAATCGTCAGCCGGGGGTGGAGACTCCGATTCTGGAACCCAGTCCGCTTCAGTGTTGGACATCTCGCTAGACGTTTCCGATTCAGGCATGTCAGTGTCATCAGATGGCAGTTCGAATAGCATGGCAGCGTCTTCGTGATCACACGACCCCTCGTCGAATAGGCGCCCGATCCCTTCACTACTACCATGGCTGTCGCCATCAGCATCCAGAAAGCAGGTGAAGTTTGCACCATGTCGTTCGCCCTCAAAGAAAATTCGACCGAAAAGGTCATTTATGCCCTGACCATCCAGTGCCGACCACATGCAAAAGTCGGATGTTAATGTATTGTCGGTGGGTTTGTAAGGCTCAAAGAACTTGTCAAGCTCCATAAAGGAACTATATGACGAATAGGAGTAGTAGGAAGGGCAGGGATTCGTATAGAAGGGGTACCATGGACATGAGCTGGATGTCTGTCTGGAGTCTGAGTGGATCTGGTTGTCTCGCAATACATTGCCAGTAAAGAGGGTGTCGTAAAATTGACCCATTTCGTTTTTATGATGTTCGCCTCCAACACCCTCAACAAAATAAAAAACGGAATTCCTACGTGGGTTTTCGCAGCCGTCTGGTTCCCAAATTACAATGCGTTGGGCTACAATACCGTATGGAGTGTATTTGCGATCGTAAGGAGTCCAGGTTTGGTGATCGTCCTGAGCATCTATGGAATAGCGAATTTTGGCAAAAGACGGGACAGTGTCCGATGTGGCAGTCGACATTTCATCAAATACATCCATATCGGACTCCTAAAATGAAGGTGTAGAAGAGTTGAAGTGTTTAACCTTCCAATGGAAATTACACAGCTAAAGCTTTGTGTTCAGATGGACGTGCGGCATGAAGTACATGGTTAGCACTCCTATAAATACCTGCTAGACCCAAGCTAATTTGCATGCCAACGGGTTTGGCCTACCTCATCTTTGAAAGCGGTGCCGTCAGCGAGGACACCGACAGCCGGCTCGCCTACGGGATAGGCCTCGCCTAGCCTGTCCTCCTTTGCCACTGCTCCTTCCCTCACCTGAGACTCAGATTCCTCCGTCTCATCCACCTCTTCCTCGTGGGTCGGCAAACAACCGTTGGCGCGAGCCCACTCACACCACGCAGTGTTGGGTGTGAAACGGTATCCATTGACAGGTAGTCCGGCAAGCAGACGCGCCGTCTTGGAAGGCAGTTGCTCTGGATTCTCGAGCGTTGCAATGCTGTTGTTAGCCGAGTCGAAGTTGGGATGCTCAATCAGGTATAGCATTGCCTTCACTACATCCAACAGGCCGTGGCAGCTGCACGTGTACGAGACAAACTAGCTAACAGGCGAATGGGTGGATTTTGTCCTGGCTCAAATGTGGTTCGTGAACGTCAATCTACCCACCACTTTGACTGCACAGCACTAGCAAATACACGCACAACTCCTCTCAAACTTGCATCCTGCTTAATCAGTCCTAGAGATTGCGCGCTCGATGCATTTTGCAAAGTCATTTGAGCTACCTGCTGTGCTTCCACATCCATGTGGGGTATTTTGTGTGAACAAATAGTGCCATAGTAGGAAATGACTTACCTTTGCCACTCGTTGAGGAGACTCAAGCATACTGATCCGCTCATTGAATTGATGTTGGGATGGAATATGGGAGAGCGAAAGGTCACTTCTGGACCGCTCCTTGGGTAGGAGGAAGTGCACTTGATCTAAATGAAACGGGATGAAACTCTTCAGTACAGTGATGCGAGCTGTGACTCCTCTGAATTGACGGCTGCAATGACGATCCCAGCTTTGGCAAAGACTACTGAAGGGCCGGCTTTCAGTGTGTGGCCTTCTCATCAGATCACTTGGCCCCTGCAGTGAACTACAAGGGCCAGCTACTCACGGTGACTTAAATAACAAATAGTGCGTCAAAGCATGTGAAGTGACTCTATTGAAAGTACACTTTGTGCGATCCATGCTCAGCCTCAAGGATGCAGCTTGAAGCTAAGTACTTGTGTATGATAGCTATGTTACGAGGCGCTGATTGTCGTCCACCATTATTGTCGATGATTTGCACAATTGCTTGCTTATGAGAGTCGAAAAAGACTCGTAAATGATGTGGCGAGTCTTGTTGTTTAGTGCTGAGATGAGCAAGTATTGAGACAGGCTCTCATGACGGGTACGCATTCCAGCGTGATTGTAGGTAATTAGCACCAACGAGGCGCACCAAACTCGCAATGTCATAGTGCGACTGCACTGAAGAATGTGCTACCATGCGCCATTGGCTGTCGTACGCAGCGGGAAGAATTGTTGTGCAACCCAATTCGCATCCGTCGCTCCAAATTGCTCTACGCTCGTGCTGCTTTTGGTGGAGCGACTCACTATCCTGAGGAGGTTTTGGTTAACTCCGTACCGATGGTGACCTCCTCTTGCAAGCGCTACTGAGCGCATCCATTTTGACCCCAAAAATATGGCGCCATCATCAGCAAGGTAGTGGTCAATGAGTAAGGAGATGCGCAAGCTGAGCAAAACACTTACACTCAAAATGAATTCTGCATGTGCGTTGCAGCCAGATTTGGGTCGCAGCAATATCATCACAGACATCTCGTCGATTCCTGTGATGGTTGCCTGTCCATCCGTAGAGGCTTCAATGCTCCTGTAGAGTTGCTGCAGATCCTTGAAGAAGGTGCGCTGGGTTGTGGAGCATGACATCTGGGGTGTGGAAAGGCGGATAAGGTGAATGGGACCATTGGATTGCAGCGGAAGCACAAACAAGCAGGCACTGCGCAAATGACATGGATACTGTCGCCCGTCGCCTCATCCTTCCCCACGACACTCGTGTTCCAAGGAAAAGAGGTATTTGGAACATTTCCAAACACAGCGCTAGTGTCCCCGTAACCATCGATTGTGTTGAAACGTAAATCAACTACTACAAACAGCCATTGTTCCTCGGGAAACGCGGTACAGGTAAGTGCAAAAAGCATTGCAAATTTATGCAAGAAAAGGCGAAATCCTATTGAAGGGTTTAGATGGACCCACACGTGCTCCCAGCAGGTCGAGGCTAAACTGCGGTCTAGGGTTTCTCATAAACTATTGGTGATGAGGTCAAGAAAATGGGTCTTCTAAATTTGCAGAATGAAGAACTAACTTTGAAGGCACAAAGAACATACGGTGTTGCAATTGATAGTCGCAGTGAGGTGGCAGAGGAAGGCACCAGCGCGTCGAAGAATGGTTATGCGTTTTCAGCGCGCATATACATGGTGCTGAGTGACTTCAAGGTCAAATTGGGCCAATCCGCGCTCAGCGTCTGCCTAGTTTGGCAGATTCTGTCGTCACCGGTGGCTAACAGCGGCGGCTCCTGGTTGGTTGACTTACCAAAGCACCTGCCGTGTGGGCTGCAAATGGGTGGTTGCGTGCGTGCGCTTCGCCATTACTGCCGCGTTGCTTGAATTCGCAAGTAGCAATCTGTTTGGTATTGTTTGATTCCCACGACGGCAGCAAAATCCCATCAATCTATGAAAACAGGATATCGTACTCACGAATGAGTCAAGCGACTTCATGATGAGTGCCAACGGTTTTGACGGACTTGCTGAGTTCGATGCTGCAGAATGCAACAGCGTCGCCAATATCAAGGTAACGAGGAAGTACTCATGAGTTGATTAACCTTTGCGACTATTTTGACGCAAGGCAGACACAGAGCTGGGCAAAGTGGGCCTATGATCGAAGCCTTAAAGCACCTCAAAAACTGCGTGTACGGTTAGAGCATAGAGCCATTTGAGCACATCGCATGGCATAATTTAACACAAAACCACAAATTTTAACCAAGAGAATCTGCAGACGCAGAATCCCATGAGATCAGAGAATGAACTGAAGCAGACTCCATCCATCATCAGCAGCACCGTCGTGTCTGCGAACGCTTCCTTTGAGTGACTCGGATCGGAAGAGGCTTGTTTCGAACGCCCCCGTTCTGACTGAATGGTTTCCACGGAAGGATGCTTGGGAGGGAGCGAGCCATTCCGGTCTTAGCCAGCATGTGCATGGCTGCGGGCTAGGCTACGAAGCATGCCCCATTCCGCTGTGTACATGTGCTGCAGGTAGTGGCAAGGCGAATGATGGCGCTCAGCCGCACCATCTGATGCAGTCGTGGAATCATCCACCAGTGCTACCAACAACTTCGCATTCTACTCCAAGCGTCTGCGAGATTGCCTAGAAGTGGGTGTGGAATGGCGTGCTTCACCACACAGCTGGTGCGCGGCGATTGTGTTCTCAAGTCCCCAGTGCATTGCACCACCACACGCAATGATGACATCACCTCCAACAAGGCGGACCTCGTGTGCTTCCCACTCGCGCATTGGTGTAGAGGAGGTCAGTGCTTTCGAAGGGCTTGCTTAAAGTCACACACTAGGCCTCACCACGCACTCCAGCTATGGGCGAGGCTCGACCAGTGAGGGTGGGATAGCATCGCCTCATCCTCCATCAGCAACGCCAACAATGTAGCTTCAGCTTGGGAAGTGCGAGCTCGAATGCTGCCTCTCCACGCAGTCGTTTGAATTGAGTTAAGCGAGTGTTGTGCAGCATTCCAGAGTGGTTGTCCGGGTGCCGCTGATGGAGGTTGGAATATGCTCTGACTTAGCATAGGTAGCGGTGCTTTCTTAAGCGTCCTTTGGGAAATGAATCCAGCCTCACGTGAAAAGCCACTCGTGTTGTGTCACCCTGGGGTGCCTTTTCGCGTGCTTTGCTAAATAAAATCACGACCAGATAGTGGATTGGTTGCTCTCTAGACAATGCAGCCTACAGCGCTGTAGGTCCTCAAGACCAGTGAAGTGTTATCATCTCCGCGCTTCTGGTCGGCCCAGTAAATGTGGACAGCTGCTTCAGCATGTCTGTGGATTCAAATTGGTGCTAACGGTAACAGCATGTGCGCTAAGCTTACCATAAATGCTATGTTAAGTTAGCGCTGGTTTCCTCCCTTTAATAGTTCTCTTTTCGTCGCATCAATTTAATTAGGTTTTAATTTTACAAACATCACTCTTTATTCTTTATTGTTGAACCCTTCTACACAAGTTCGGGGGAGTTTTATGGAGTGCTTTAAAGAGTGATTTAATGCAACTGCATCTTTATAGCCTCAGTCACTTGAAGGATCACTTTACTTTGCACGTTACTGTAAGCAGTCCTCATGAAAATTCTGTGGGTAAGATGAGTTAAATTGTCAGTTTCAAGCAGTGGAATGATTTTGCTATAAATTTCCAATGTCATTTGTCTCGTTTGAAGAACGCAGGCACTCGATTTGATCCTCGATTTGGGAAGGACCTTCGACTCACTGGAGAGAACCTACAGCTACAGAGACTAGTGAGATGTGAGGACAATTAGCTGACGAGATGGAACTATGGCACAAGAAAATCATAGTGAATGGACCGTCCTGTGATAAAAAGCGCGTTGAGATTTGATCTGTTTCTTGGCTTGATGACTAATCCATTTAGTACGACGTCCTGCAACGTGGATCTTGCAAATAAGTGAAGTAATTTCCCGCGTTTTGGTTAGTGACACTAAGAGAAGCCGAAATTTCTGCTCCATTGTGCAAGCCATGCTAAAGGCTCAATCGCGCTTCTCTGGGTTGATTAAGAAGGCAACCATGTCACAGCAGAAATGTAGAAAAGCGTGCACTTCAATCAAAAGCATATGCATTTTGAGATGCCCCGCAAAGTAGGACATAGGCGATGTAAAGGTAACTAAAGTCATGGGTAAGTGCGGAAATGATTTTTGAAACAGGGCGCGTTTATAGATAGATGCTCTGTGCATTTCTTTGCTACTCTCTGCCAGTTGATTGGATTTCTCGGTGACTTTCGACGTGGTCAAGATGATCAGCCTTGATGCTATAATGCTAGCATTCTTTGTATTGCCATTCGCAACTAGAATCTGCCGTGGATTTTGATTAACTGAGAGTACGGCATTCCCAATTTTGGATGGTACTCACCCCATTTGTTGCTAATTATGCGGTGACTGACAGTGCTACCAGTTTGCCGATGGCAGCGTGTTCCGATAAAGCGGTTTCGCCCGCTGCTAAACAGACAAACATTGAACCCGAGCAATCCAGCTAGGCAAATGCACATGTGGTAATGCTGGCGTCAATGCGCCTGGCTGCAATGTACCATTTTATGCGCATCTTACTCACCAAAATTCAGTAGGCAGACACCAACAAAAAATTGTCCAATTAGCAACAATTGACTTGGACGCGATTGAATCAATGTTTCGCTTTTTAATTAATAAGACCAAGATTAAACAGCTGTTCCAATTCCGATTTTATATTATACACCAAGCCGCAGAGAAAATGTGAGGACTTATGAAACGAAATGTTGAAGCGCGGAATCACCAAACACCCACGCATGAAAATCTTGAGGCCAAAAATATCATCACTTTGTAGAAATCAGCCCATGGCGAATTCACGCATAACTTATGCAATAAAAACGCGTCATAATACGCAAGCTAAGGGTGAGGTGAGCTTGGGAAGATGCAAGATTAATAAATGCTCAATCTCCTTCGCATAAAACGTCCTTTCATGATGACTAGTGCATTGTGTTAGAGGTACAGCCCAAGTGGCCGTGCCGCGAAATAGGCGCAGCTGAATGGCTTGTTTTTCATATGCTGCTGACGGATGCTGAAGGTGATTGCGTCGGTGTTAGCTACACATTGCATTTCTCTAGTCAATTAAACTTTGACTGAGCTACTTTCATGCGACAAATTACTTCAGAGACACTGTGAATGAACGGATTCGCTCCGAAAAATTTGATTTCATGTTTGCAAGGTTGTGGACAAAATTACGTCTCTGCCTTGCTGCCTTCATTCTACCAACTGCGTATTTTCTTGACATTTCTACACATTTTATAACTCGAATCACTTTTACACGGGCATTAAGGACCTTGCAGTTGGCACTCAACTTCGGCTGGCAGCCTCACTGCAACATTCGTGCGTCAGATTTTGCCTTCCACCGCAAAACTACAGCCTTCCATGACATCAGAGAAGACTCTGAGCGCCAAATTCCTTCCGTTCGGCTTTTAATTGTGATTTGTCTTGGTGCAAAGCCTGGTATTTTATGCACTCGTTTTTGAAGGATGCTTGGCTTTATGAATTACTGGGGGGAAAACTGCTGGACTGGCGATTGACCGGCCGGTGAAAGTATTGTTTTACTTTTCACCTTTCAATAAGTTTCTACTTTTGGGAACAGGACAGCAAGTCGACACGCATCCAGATACGTCGTTTTATTTCGTGCCGGGGAAGTCAAAGAGCAAATGAGGAATGCATGTGATCATTAACTAGTTAGCTGACAACAAGAATCAGTTGGCGATCAGAGCTCTGCCACCGTTCCCTCCCAGCGCATTGATATTGGTAAAATAAAAGAAAGGGAATAAAGTAAATCAACCACCAGGTGAACCGGTGCCCCTCAGTCCAAAAGGCTGTGATCCCACTTATAGCAAATAGGGCTCCCAAGTGAGGTCTCGACTTTCCCATATCAAGGCATAACATATTTCGGGTGCAACATCGCCTCCATCTCTAGCCCAAGCACAACAAATGCAGAACACCTATTTTCTTCCACCTGTTCGTTACCTTGAAGCGTCGGAGTCGTTAGCGCTCATTACATAGTAGTGTTGTAGCATTCAGCCCTGTAAGCACCACCCAAACCAGACTAGACTGCTCGTTTTCTCGTAAGTCTGATTGTAGTCCTGAGTCGCGCTCAAGGCGAATCAAGCAACAAAAGGGAGTACTCAGCTAAGGCTGAAGCCTGGATAATGACGAGGGCGACCTGGTACAGGCTTATGGGCACATAATTGATGGATATGGATCAATTCACATTTATTTATGCACCATATCCTTCTTTGACTGCCTATTTCTGTAGGTCTTGCACGTCAATCCGTGTATCAGTTGGGGTCGGTATGAGCAATGAGGAATGGGACAATTCAAGTGGAGAAACGCAGCCTTTTCTCCGTCTGGATGGGTAAAATCCCACATTTAATTTAATCAACGTTCCTCATGATGAGATTCTAGTCCTACTCTGCTTTCACTTTGTGCTTAATCTGCCGCATCCCCACTTTGATAAACACAGCACACAGTACTGGACCATCTCCAACGCAGTATTTCTTAAAGCAGACTTTGTGTGAAAAATCGGCTTCCAGAGGGTGCCAGAGGAATTCATAATCCGAGGGCATAGCATTGGGCCGCTCTTTCCTCAGAGTGGTGTAAATTCAGTCGGTTGCAGCGGTTCATATGGGAGCAATTTACAATTTCGATGCCTAAGATGGCTTCTCCACATCGACGCCAAATCTCACCGATGCTCAGTGTTTATCCACTGACCAATAATCGTGAACTCATTTGACGATGTTCAGTTGTGCATTTGCTAAAACATCTGACAAACCCTCTTCAAGGTCATTCGTGATCTCGTCCCTATTGATGTCTTGACCGAGCGAAGTCTGCATCCTACCTATGGTATCTCGACCGATGATTTACGATCTTATTCCGAGTGTTCGGAGCCATTTGAGAGGTTGGTAGAAGCGTTTTGGCAGCTTTCCTCCCCTCCCTCTCCGCTAATCTTAGCAATGCTTGGCCCAATAACACAAAGTGAGCATCACATGCACCACAGTGATGCCGTTGTCACCCAATTCATTACACACTCTTTTGAATTTCCACAATCCATCCTAGAATTTTGGGCGGTCTTCCAATGACATCTTATTGGATAGCGCAACCTTGTCCAAGAAACAGTCAGTAATACGCATTGAATGCACGATGTGAAACATGGTGCTTCAGTTGAAACTGTGATCTATGGACAGCAAACGGCATTGTCGGCACTATTTGAAACCAAAATCCACCTACCATTGCGCATAGTCATAGCTTCAAAGCCCACCGACATTAACTCAGGTGCTAGAGCGCTAGTTTGCCGAATTACTCTTTAGCTTGAATGCTATAAGCGCGGGTTGTAAGTTGAATGCACTTTAATCAACTTCGGCTGCAATCCAATGCTTTGAACGCTCTACGCAAACTTTTTTATGAATTCGTTCTGATCTTGAGAGCACTAGGTTGCAAAAGCTGGGTTGGGTCTCCATTACTTTTGGCGCAAGACAACGAAGTGGTCGTGTTCTCTGGAGATGCGTGCCCTATAATGATGGCGTGTGGATGGGTTTGTCCTACCACCTGAATCCGTCCTTCACAATCTACTTTTAACAGGTCACCGGTCTTCATTTCCGTAACAACTAATAGACATTTTAACTGTGAAGGTTGCGCTGCGGACCGTTCTCTGCTCCACAGGATGCTTGACACCTTCACGCATCCAAGCGTGGCACCGTTCATTGCAGACTGCTACTGGACACTTAACAACAGGCTTAACTAGCCAGCTAAGGGTAGCCTCTACATTATTCACATTTCTCATCGAACAAGTAAGCTGAACCAATACCTTACTTATAAAACAATGCAAATTTTTAGAAGCACACTGAATTGCTGGCACACTAAGCATGTTTGAAGCTCTAGACAATGCCTGCTGTGTTTATTCGCGCCAGTCTTCCTTTAAAGTTGACTCAATCCCTAAGCCGCGTAGACGCTGATTCATAAATTAACAATAAACCATTTCTGCACTCTGACTCGTCCTTGACGAACGAATCAATGCTAGCCATTTTAAGGAGCTTTTCTACTTGGATGGTCTTAAAAACAGCACCGTTTTCACTCTAGGCATTGAAGCCGTGAAAAGGCCTATTTGCTTGCCTATGACTCGTCAACTTCCAAAGTCCCCATTCCCTTGCTGCTCAGAATCATGAATCCTTGAAAGAATTGTAATGTGGTGGTCTTCGATGGCATGTGTGTATCGTAGTCAAATGCCTTAATGAATCTTCTAATTACATGAATGGCCACATGTAGACAGTCAAAAATAGTGCACCCACAACAGAAACGGTCATTCTGGCTACCGCACTGAGGCCGAGGGCGTCAGTCGCGAGGATATCTTGACTGTAAAACATGAATCTTTTGATAAATTCTTGTGTTGGCGACGGGTTCATAAGACTTGCAACTCTCCTCAGATCTCCGTCGACTTTGTTGGGCATATGGAGCTCCAGAAGGCCGCAGATCAGTGCGTAAATGTCAACCTGGTGAATCACCTGCACGTCATCCAGCTGCCGAACATTCGGTCCGGCTGCTACCATCAACGCGTGCATCTGAGTGTTCCGATTGTCGTAACCATGTTCACCCCTACCATCTGGATACAAAAAACACTCAATCACTGAAGTTGTAATATGGAAATTGTCACTTTCGATTTGCATGTCAATGTTTGTGAACTCCTCATAAGTTGGAGATGCTCAACTCACACCAATGCTAAGGGTTGCAGTGCGACGTATCAAAACAGAAGGCTTGAAGAAGCTGTGGCCTGCAGGTATTTAATTAGACATATGTAGCACATAATGTGGTTGTAAGGCCTTCGCGAATACCTACAGCGTTGTGACGGCAGATAACGGATGGCGTGCTTTGGGTCAGCAACGAGGACCAGTGGGGGACAACGAGCTGTACCGGTGTAATAATATCGAGCGGGAAGGTCCTTTTTGAGGTAAATGGACAGACCGCTGACATTCGCTTTGACCAGCCTGTCATACATTTGCATCACAGTCGGACTGCCTGAGGTCACGAGTACAGCAAAGCAAAATACAATGCAGCTATGTTACCGTAACCAAAAATAATTGTTTATCTGCTATGCAAAGGTGAATTTGAGGTGAGTGAAGCTTAGCAGAACAGAACTGGTGGTTCTTAGGTCGAAAAAGGCTTCTACGGGCAATATTTACGCTCAATCAATTATGTAAATCAGGCTTAAAGAACCCTTCGTCGCCAAAAGAGGAGCATACCTGGCTTTGGCCAAATGCCAAAGAAAACTCTCGAGGGATTGGCAATATACTCGTCCGAATCTAGGATATCGTATAGTGGCACTACATTCTGATCCTGAACTTGGGCCATTCCATGGTCCGATGTTAGAATCACGTTCACAGAGTCGCTCAGTCCAGGCGTTGCATTAATTTTTTCAATCAAATTCCCTATTAAGTGGTTTAACTTCTCCACTTTATTCATTACTTCATTTGAATTTGGCCCAAAGTGATGTCCACTGGCATCCGGCTCCTCTATGTAAACCATGCATAAGGTTATCTTATCGTCCTCCTGCATCCACTTTAAGATTTGATTTATGCGTGTTGTAAAGTCGATGGACGCATTGTAGACGACTTGGCTCTTTGTGGGGAGCTTGTTCGCATATGTGGAAGCACTGCCAGGCCAGAAATACACACAGCTTTTGCGGTCTCCATGGCGCTCATTAGTAATCCAAATGGGCTCATTGTCGTTGTAATTCCACCACCGAGGATCGGAGGCATCTAGAGCATTTCTGTAGGAGAATGAGGCATTGTACTCGGGAGAGTAGAAGATATTGGCCATTATCCCATGGTTCTCGGCGTAACGCCCGGTTGCCGTAGCAAAGTGCGTCGGAAAGGTCATTGTGGGCATGATGGGCACAACTCGACCACGAAATCCTCGCTGATAGAGGGCCTCAAACGCCGAGACATCAAGGCCTCTTGATTTGGCCATGTCCAAGTAGTCATGCCGAAAGCCATCAAAGGAAATGAGAATAACTTTGCCTTTGTTGCAACAGAATGGTTTAGGCGACATGCAGAGAAGCATTAGAACAAGCAGAGAAAACCCATCCGTAGATGGTGGAGTCATGACTACCGACAGACATCTGCAAATAACCCCGAGGTTGTACTACTTTCTGCTGTGATTGGACAACAATCTGTCCAATCATATGCCAGTTGGTCGTTTCAGCCAAATTTATAGAATGATAGCAGCGATGCCTATTTTCTGTTTGCTTTATCACAGCGCCAGATGTACTGAAAGCGTCTATGTAAGCAGACGTTGAAAGGTGTATTATTGTTATTTCATTGTTAATCTACTGAAATTAAAATCTAGTGTCCGTTGCTGTAAATCTGTGCTGTTCGTCACAAATTCAGCATTCCTTTTTACTTAATGTGTGCTTCGTTAATGCAAGAAAGACAGGCATTAGGCACTGTTTCCGAGGCAAATAGTTGCTCGAGAACTGGGTTAGACCTCACCTTTAACGCAAACGATTCATGCGGTTGTACTAAATGCAGGGTTGGTAATGACATGGGATGTACTATTTACCAGCGTCACCACTGGGAGGCTCTTGAGGGGCAAAGAGATCGTGTTGGCCAGTTTGGAAGAACAATTTCTTATAACAACCATTTCTGGCAATTTTTCGATTAATTCCCATCGTTGAGGTGGCATTTCAAAAGCGTGCAATAGAATCTCGATCGGAATGATAAGGCATAAAGGAGCAAAGTATCGGAGGACGCATAATTGAAAGTGACAGTACCCACGCTGCCGTGTAAGTGACACTCAGACTTTTAAAAACTATGAAGAATTCCATGATGTGATTTGTTGGCGGCCTTTTTGACACCTAAAATCACTCAGTGAATCCGTCACAGTGATCATTCCGCAGCCACAAGTGAATTGGGGAGGGTGGCAGGTCATGGCGGCACCACACACAGTTTGCCGCAAAAAGTCGGCAGGTCTTACGAGCATATGAGCAATTCAGCATACCCCATCATAAAGGATGCTTTGGAGTCTTGGCCGACTTTTAATGCTAGTGAAGGTGTGGACATGACTAGTGCACAAAATTTGAACTCCCCACAATCAACATTTCTTTTTTCAGTTTCTAGCAAAGAAGATGCTGTGGGTGTACCTTTTCGGATTGGTTGTTGGGCTTGCACTAACGAAGCCTTTGCTCCTGGACATGAGTCAATCCTATTCGAGAACAAACACTTGCTTTCGTGCATAGAACCATCGCAATCACCTGAAAAGAAGTGGAAAGCTATTTCTCGACAACAATTTTATGGGACTAGTTAATTCGAGTTGAGTGAAATGCATATACTGCAGATCGAAGGCTCTTGGCCTCCCTAGTCTCCGTGCCAAAGGGCAGGGCCTTCCTTTTACCACATCATCAACGCATCCAAAATAGTAGCCTCAAGGCCTATAAGAATAGACCCAGAGCGGACGAAGGACTGATTATCATGTCTAGTTTCTTTCTTTTCAACTTTCCAAGTCAATAAAGAGCATCGGTGATGCTCGTGCAGCGAGTCTCGACCACTGTGTCGGCACTGGCTGCCTTATTGGGGGTAGCCATATACCCTTCAACATCCTTTTTGCCCCTGAGGGAAGAGTGATATAGGCTGTCTGCTCTTACCATAGCTTTATCACCACGAGTTTCGGTTTGTAAGGTGCTCTATATCCCTACCTAACATGAGGTTCGTGTTTAGCCCATCGGCATGAATGCGCTCGACTCGACTATGCTAGCCACGGCGAGCCTCTTCGCCAAAGGCTCCGACGCTAGCAAAGTATGTGCTCGTGTTAGCATTCGCATTGAAATTATCCAAACTCAGCAGACGCTATTCTATGCAAGGTTTGTGTTTAGGCACATATTTTATTGACGACAAATAAAGATGAATGCTATGATAAAATAGCGTTAATTTGTTTTGGGTAGCAATATCCCTTAAAGCAGCACCACTGTGGTAGAAATAACTTCTATCTTAGTAGTACGCAATGCACGTACCGCTGTTGCAAGTCTCATTGGAGTGAATGTGGGAGATGTGTCTAACCATGCCTTGAATGGCAGCGGAATTTTGTGCTCACATCAACGAGGAGAGAGTGCCCACCCTTTAGTGACTAGTTTGCAACTTGCAACCGCTTTGCTTAGCTGCCACAGGCAATCACATTGAAGGCGTCTGAAAAGTAGGGACGCGTGATCCGATCATCCTTATTGCAGGATGAAACATCTTTGCTAAATTAAATTGTACATATTCTGATCGCGAAAGATAGGTCTGACTGAACATGAATGGATGAACAATGACTGTGTGAAGGGACCGGTGTTTTACGGCATGTGCTGTGAAGGATTCCTTTGCAATGGGCAATGGACTTAACTCGGACACTTAAGGCAGTTTCAGTTCTTTGGTGCCTCTTGCTTTCCCGCTGAACTTCAGCATGGACGCATTCTTGAACATGAATGGTTTGGTCGAAGACATGCTTTTTTTGAGCAGTAAATGCCGCCGTCCTTGAAGCTAAAGACTTGATGGCAATCTGACCGACCGTGGTCTCACCCGCCGATGTTGCTTTGAACAATGCAACCGCTTCCGGCTGGTTGCCCCACATCAATTCCTCTCTGGTCAGCAAGCAGTCAAACTTTCTGATTACCACGCTAACTGATCCCTTTGATGGAGATCACCCTCAAACGCTCAGCACCACTGTGAATTGCTGTAACAAAGCCCATGTTCCACAGCAATCACCTTTGCCATCAGTCCTTGTCGCTCATTGAAGCGGACTGATTGGCAATCTGAATGCCGAATCCTGGCTGAACTCATTTATTGAGCAAGATAGGCAATAGCATTACACTGCCCCAGACAGGATACAGCTGAAGACGTATAACTGTAACTGCTTTTAAGTGTGGCAACTAAAAACAAAACTCTGATTGTATCATTGAAGCTAACTGCTGCCAAATGGCGGCCATGAGAGGTTTGCTCCTTGCTGCAGAAGCTTACTTCCGTCAAGGGAAATGCGGTAGTGTACACAAAAGAACTTCAAAGGCAAAACTCTTTAGTACTTCAAAAAATGGAAAAATGGGAGGCTACTTAAAAGTCACCATTAAAAGCTTAACATGGTGCGGGCTTTGCAATAGGGACGCCACCATGCCCAAGCGCTGAGTAAATTGTCTGTTGCTAATTAATCAAAAAGGAAGCACTGGTGTTGCACCGGGCTGAAACTGATTTCATTCGTCAAAGCGTGTGCATTGTCAATGCATGAAGAGTGGAATGGGTGCAAGGGCATCTTTCTCATCCACCGAAAAATTTGGCCTTGGAGTCATTCGAACAATAGAACAAGGAAAACGCATGGAGGGTGTGACGCTCGCTTCTCATGAATTCATATCCACCTAGAGCAAGTGCAGGGCCGAGCAGGCTCATTTGCATTTAGTAGTTGTGCGCCCAATTCGCCTCCTTAACATTTTTCACCGTTGACCTTCTAGTCGTTGGCATTGTGATTCTGGAGAGGTTCTGCTGCAATTTGTGTGTATGATTATGACAGTTTGTGTGACGAACCGGATAAAGCGAATTCCAGCTAAAGAATGCCTAGGAAGTTAGTAGACACTGCAGAGTAGGGACAGCCTGTTCAACACTTCAATTGTCACCATCTTCTAGGCCGTTTGACAGAGGTACCAAAAGTAAGCATCCGAGCTATCTACTGATGACGGAAACAACTTGCCAATACCTTTTTATTACTTCATGGAGTGCAGCGCCTTTTTTGCTGCATTTTTGTGCTGTCTGGCTTCAATGTGAGATGTGGAGTTAATGAAGTGCTTTCTCGTGGGATTTCGAGATGGCGTCGGACTACATTTGGCCCGATTCAGAGTCGCCAGTGCTTTGTAATCACTGCTAAACGCCTACCCTGAGCCCTTGTTGGGATGATGTTTTGCTCGCCTTCTTTTGGGCTGTGGTTATTTGGAATCGCCGCACCCTTATTTTGATCACTTATCGGCCTGTGATGGAATTCGCTGCGAAACGCAAAGGGCAGAGGAGCACATCTTTAGAACAGTGAGCCGATTGTTGCTAAGACAAGTCTTCCAATACGAACCGCAATGTCCTGTGGATTGGCATTTTCCATTGCGCACTAACGCAATTCTTGTGCCCACCACTCAAATTCGCCTCTGGTCCCTGTAGCAATGAGCATTCTCCTCTAGAGCGGTTACAATGGCAGATTTTTATGCAACGTTTTATTCCTTCCTTCCGCAATTAAAGACCACTCTGCTCTAGATTGCGGTGAGGCTAAGATGCTTTGAGGATTCGTGGCATGTGAAAGTAATGCCATTTTTAATTGTACATGCTGCGGAGACCCATATTTATCAATCGTGCTTCTTAGCCCTTTTCCTCCTGATGCACATTTCCCTTACACGCTTGACCTTCCCTATTTTAAAAGCGAAACGATTGCAATGCGGTCGACCTTTGTGGTTGCACAGCCATATTGCAGTGAGAGAAGTTGTTTGGTTGGCAAGTCCACCAAGCAGTTGTGCCAGAGAACGATAGAATCTATTGCATGACTGCAGTTCGTCCACGTTTAGCCGGCGTCCGTTTAGCCGGCTTCATTCAGTCACGTTGGACACTCGAATATCGGTTCTGTGACGGCGCAGACATCTTAGGCTTCGTTGCTGATGCAAACTTGGTGGGATGGCATCTGTTGGGCTGTTGCAATGCATTTTGCAAGCACCTGGACCATAAGTCATGTTCTGTTTCGTCGCTATGAAATAAACCATATTACATCGGCATTTCATAATTGTCCACATATTTCCAGCCAAAATTTGTCGAGCTAGATGCAATTGCCTTGATTTTTTAACTGCTTCGAAGTGAATTGGACTTCTTTTGGAATTGGGTGCTATCAGGCGCTCAATTTTGCGATTGCATTTCGAATGCCATAGGGTGGCGGGATGTCATTCATCTGTACCCTCCCAAATGCGCATCAAATTTTGAGTGCAAATCAATTCAAAAGCCAAATCTATTTATGCGCAAGTTTAGTGCAGCTACATGCACAAAAGTTCATGTTGGTGAGTGGAGCACTTGGTAGCGAAGACCCTGACCGTGACCCGTATAGGGGCCTTACGAAGTGGGCACAGCGGAGCCGATCTACACACCTCATTCGTCCATCGCACTTGCTTTTGACCTGGGGCATGAAATAATGCAGAAGTTGTTTTGTCTTGTTGGAAAACATTTTCCTCTACCAAGGAACGGTTAAGCTTTTTATGGAATATTGAGTTCGCTGGCTCCGGATGGAGAGACCGCAAACACTACTCCTTCTCCTTCCATGCCACCATGCATTTCTGCCATACACTTTTAATTACCAAATCGCTCCGGCCAATTAATAATACAAAATAAGACTGAGTGAGATGCACTTAGTTATTCAGTGCGCATGGAAAATAGACTGTGATTCAATAAGGGGCGACGAATGAGGGTCATGTGGGAAAATCAGGGCTGCCCTGCACCGTATGTGGCGTTTGCTTGGTTCTATGAAGGTGTGCTTGTGGGAGGGAGAAAGCCAATGCGAGTTGAGGGATTGGGCCAACCAATCTGTCAATGTAAGGCTAAAGAGCTAGGGGAGATTAATTTTATCTGTATGGATAGGTGCAAGCGTAAGAAGGAGGTAGGTGACGGAAGGCTGGGGGACAGAGAGACGTAGAGAGGGTTTGAATGAGTGGCAGCGAATCAATAGGGAGAAGTGGCAAAAAGCAGCGCAAATGGGATGCTAAGAAGCGGTAGATGGGGGATATAAAAGGATGTAAACAAACGTAGAAAGGGCTGAAATGTATAGGTTCTACGGGGTTCCCAGGTTTTTCGAGAGATGGAGCTGGAGGCGAAGCCAGTTTAGGTGTTTTGAGTGCATGAAGGTATGTGGATCGGGGTCATGGGGTTGGCGTGAAGGAGCTACCGATAAAAGTTAATATTGCGCAAATTGACGTTCCAAAATGTCTCCTCCAGTAAATTGAGACACTTCGTGAGGCATCTGTCATCGCGCGCATAGACGTCGATTCGCCTTTGAAGACCCCTGTGAACGTGGTAGCGGTGGTCCGAGCTGAGCTCGATCAGACAGTCACAACTTCGAGCGATGGCAATCAAACGACGATCTCCAGGTTTAAATAGTACCGCAGTCTTGGCATCATCCACCCACAGCCAGCAGTGCACTCCTGCTTCGAAAGAGATGGTCCTAGCATAGCGACGCTGGTCTGTCTTTTGTGGTTCCCCAGTAAGGATTCGCAATCCTGGTGACGGCAGGTGTCGAGAGACATGCCTAGGCCTCCCTGCATACGACGCTACCACTTGCGGTGGCATTGAAGGAGGTGTTGAATTATGGAAACATGACTCCTCGGCAAAATCTGAATCACCTTCCTGCTCCTGCCCTCCCTCTTTGGGCTTCCTTTTCTTTGGCATGTTTTCCTTTGCTTTGCTGGACAAAGCTGTCCCCACTATGCCGTCGCCTAGAAGGTTGACGTCAGCCCTGTGCCGCTTTGCCCACTCCCTTAAACTGCCAGCTTCATTCGTCTTCTCTACACACTTTCCAATGATCTCACCCATTTATGGCCGAGATGACGCAAAGCTTTCATCTCTCAGTGAAGCGGTCAATCAATAGGCCTCGCCGAATTCAAAAATATTGGCTTGATGTGCTGCCAGCTTGGTCGGCAATTAATTATCACGACACTTGCTCAATCGTTTGCTGGACTAGTTACTGAACAAGGCATTTCCTACTGCTTGTCAAATGAGCATTTTTAATGAAAAACATTGCTTTTTAGGCGCATATCACAAAATGCTTGTCCTTCGGGAGGGGTTTTGTTCAGCAGATTGGTCTCTTTGGATTAGCCGGATCCCGTGGGCGCGTTTCGCAAAATTTCCCAAGACCTAGCTTGGCATGCCTTCTTTTTACGAGGCGGCTAGCTGGTTAGCCTTCGCCCTTCTTTGTACATTGACGTTCGCTGCCTAATAAGGGTTGCTCCAATCACTCTGACGGCCTGTCAGGATCGCATTTTTTTTTGCTTTTGTACTACGTTCATGGTATGTGATGGAGCGAGTGTTTCGTGAATACAGGTTTATGCATTGCCCCTACTCCTTTTCAGTGGTGTCCATAACAAGGCGACCAAATAAGGCCAGCATGTGAGGCAACTGATCGAGGGTCTGAGCTTCTATCCAACTCACCGTCTTCGTACCTGCAGGTTTGCCACTCGTCGGTTCGTGCTTTGCATTGCAGTGCAGAAATAGACCTTTTGATTTCATTAAAAATATGCATCTCAGCGATATAAATTAAAGAATTTCCCCTCAAAGCCCAATTATTGAAGTGATTTGGAACAAATTTGCTGCCCTGCCTACTTATTTGCTTCCCAAATGTTGTGCTAAAAGGCAAGTGCTCACAATGGAGGTGGACCGTGTAGGTGGTTTGGGGGAAGCATTATCGGACTAGCCGAGGGAAAATTTTCCCACAATGGCATACTTTGATGCAATAAAGGGCAGCTGATTCTTCGTGACAACTTGCCATTGGAACCGATTTGAAGCGTGCACTAGAGCTTCACCATCATTGGCGCAAAGATCACTCATGCCCGCCAGCAGAAACACCAGACCACAATGCTTCGCTTCAGCGACCACTTTGAAATTCATTAGCTCTTGTGGTTTTAAGCCCACATTTTTCGGAAGGAAAGACTGCCACAGTCTAGGGGGTCGGGGCCGTAGGCGACCAACATGGGCATTCAGAGGTACGGAAAACGTGAACCCTTCCCACGTTAAGGATTTCAAGCCTACAACTGCGAAAGTTCAATTCTCCCCCACGGGGTCGAGTATGGTCAACAGGTGCTTTGTTGACTTTATTTATAATAATTTTGTGCCAAGGAAGAGGCAGTGTGCAATGCATTGGGGTATCTGTCCCCAGAAGTAAAATGGGAGAGGTCGAGGCCTTATGAAAGCAAAATTTCTTATGTAATTGAACTGTGCCAGATGGCGCTGATGATAGATTTAACCGAAACTCAAAGAGGTCGATTTTCTCTTGCTGAAGCAAAATCTGCCTCCATGGATCGCACGATCCACGCGTGTAGTGCGCTCTTCAATGTGTGCCGCTATCTACCATAAAAACTGCAAAGTTAATAACGAGTTTGCAAATATGTCAAAGGAAGCACCAACGCCCACCGATGTTCGGATTTCACTGTACTACAGAGTCGATCGTTGTTTCGCAAAGGCGGTCTGCATTCCTTGTTCTGCGAATTTTTACAAGCAAAGAAGTCTTTGCTCCTACTCAGTTTCTAAGTCTGCATACTTGACTGCCACCTGACCTGTAACCGTACAGTTCAGGGATGGCGGTGGTGATTGCATGTTTGCAATTCCGATTAATTGAAGCCACGCCCAATGTTTCGTTAAGAATTTAAGAGCACTGGGAGCGAAGTGCTCAACCGCCAGACACAGGAATGGGAAGTTGCGTCTGTTGTTCACGGCGACAAAATGGCCTGCAGAAAGCCATTAGAGAAGTGTAAAAGCTTTGCAAAATCATTAAAAGCGATACAATGAGAATGGCATTAAGAAGCGGGCACATATTGAAGTTTATTCTGAGGATTAAGTGTGGAGTTCAAATGTGGACCGCTTCGATACGTTAGGTGTGCTACTGGTCCTCCTGGTGCCAAGGCCGATGAAGTACCACACCCGGACGCAGTCTCTGACTCAGCCTTTTGCAGTCGCCATAACTCCGTGAATGGTTTTGCGTTCGCACTTGACACCTCTGTGTTGACGCCCTCGCCCTGCACCACTAAAGATGCCACAAAACAGTCGCAAATTAGCTTACAATGGCTTGAATTAACGCTGCCAGCTCCTAAGCATAATGCACTGAAACCATTTGCTCAAGGGCTTCCAGTGCCTTCCTGGATGATGTAGGCAGCAGAGCATCTAGTGCATCAAAGTCCGATTACTGCTACGATTCCCTGCAATCTCCTTTCCGGTGAGCCTCTAGGAGCGATCCATGGATGTACATCCACGTAGAAAGCTTTTATGTATCAGTGAGGTCAACGCATTCACAACTTGGCGCTCCAGCAAGTGGACGCGTCTGCAGTTCCCATCTGCCAATTTCACGCATTGGTGAACGTGCTCACACGACTGCACAACCTCGAACCGCGGTCATTTCCAGTGCCATTTCTCCTTAACAACTGGAGTTGAGTCAAAGTGAAGAAGTAAATTAGCAGTTTACGGTTGTGAGTGCCCGCACAGATCTATAAGGGCAGCAGAAAGTAAGGGCAGGTGGGTAATCACAGTACGAAGTGATGAAAGATTGGTGCGAATGAGCCGATAAAAGTGTGAGTAGTGGCTTCTTCTTAATCCTGTCCGTTTCATTTGTCCGCATCATCCCCATCTAGTCACGGCGCCGAGATCGTCTCACCCTTTACTCTGCAGCAGCTCACCTGGAAGTACAAAAGTAAGGTAACCAGACAAGTGAACGAAGTGCCTTGTTGAGACGGTCTTTTTTGCAAAGAACACGCAGAAACACGAAGAGAGAGCGTAACGGTTATGCAACAATGGCGACCAACCTTGTGGTCACAGGGGTGAAGTTTCGCCGCGTGCTGCGGAACGTCTACAACCTTGCACGTATGAGCGCGGAATGTGTCAGTAGAGGGACGCTCCTCTTCGTTTCCACAGTCCATCATCATAGCCGAAACTACCTTGGCCAACCGAGCCGAGGAGGCAGAGGAAGGAAAGAAGATGCACTTCTCTGTATCCGAACTCTGATAATGATATGAAGCGTTTACATTCGCTTTCCCCATCAAACTCTAGCAGAAGTCTTCGAGTCATTAAGGAATAGCATGGACCTCCACTGTAACTAATGTCACCTTGGCTACACCTCATTAAATGGAGTTGGTTGCTTTGGTGTGTGAAACACCTACCACCGATAAATGCATTGGGTAGGTGACAATGAGTCTTCAAAAAAGACGTCGTCCTTGGTTGAATGATCCTGCTGAGGAATGCCTTTTAGCATGGTTTATGCACAACTCAAAGTTTTGAATTCGTTGAATTTAGCAACCATTCAGTATGGCATAAAAGCTATAGAAGTAAACCTTTAACAAATAAGTCTGACATCAACTTTCAAATTGTTTTCCATCTTGGCGTTTTGGAAAAAAAGCGTAAAATGCCAGCCTTTTATTGTTAATTTTATATGGAATCACCTTTGAATCCTGACGCGCGAAACCCGTCCCGGCGGAATGTGTGATACTCCGTTTTGCATCACCTTGATCATCCCGAACTTGTGACAACCCCTTGCTCTTCTCGAGGAAAGTCGCCAACCGGGCAAAGAGATCTACCTCTTTGTCACTGAAAAACTGAAAATATACAGCAAAAAGAGAAACTTTTCTAATGCCGTTCACTAAATGTCTCATGTTTTTTTTACGCTAGTCGACGTAAGCTGCGCTATTACCCTCCTTAAACTACGAATGGCTCAAAATCCCGTTTGCACAAGCACCTACTTTATTGAACAATAGGCAGGAAGAAAGCAACGAGAAGAATAAGAATGAGTGCGAGTATGCTTAAAGGGTATGAAGGAAGCTAAAATGAAGGGACAGATCACCTTGTAATGATTGGAAAACGAGCTAAGGGAAGCTGTGTATTTAAGAAGTTGGTCGTATTTGGCCAGCTTTTCCTGCAGCACGTGCTTTTCCTCACGATATTTAGCGGTAGAGCACTTCTGACTCTCTAGCTGTCGCCTCAGTGAGACCTGCTGGAGGTTTAGTCGCTTGTTGTCTAAAGGAAAGCGAAAGAAAGTGGTTAATAAAGAGGACGTTCAGCAGCTAGCGTTCTGTTTGACTGGGAAGGGAAGGTAACAATGAATTTAATCATTGAAGTTAAGTCACATCCCATAGCAGCCGATTATAGCATTAAATCCTTGAAAAGTGCTCGCCTTCTCTGGCACAGCGAAGGTGTGCTTCCAGCTGGATGAGATTCTCATTGAGACTGGCGGTCTGGACGCGCTGTTCCACTAGGTGCGCCTCCTGAGTTGCTATCCGATCACTCAGTCCGGCGTTTTTTGCCTCTATGGCGACAATTCTGCTGGTAAGCAGCGTTGTCGCTCCTGCGATATCCAAAGCTGGGAGAAAAAAACTTATGCTGGCATAAGGAGTGCTGCTCATTGGTGTGTGGAACGTCCGATTGTCCAAATGCTGGAAAAGTTGAGACCGTTTTCAAATTGCAGATATTTTAGCTCACATCCCCACGAATTTTTTAAGTAAGTGAAAGCATAAGCAGGCGTCCTACATTGAATGGCCATAAGTTCTGCCACTGATATCACGCATAAAGACGTCTCCATCAAGAACAAAGATGCTTTTGAGACTCGGGATCAAACAAATCGCAATTGTGGTATGCCTTACCTCGACGCCTTCGCAGGTAGTTAGATGGCGGGTGGTTTGATGCTTCTCCGCTGTGGCTAATGCTAATTCCTGGGCAGTTAGGAACAGAGATCCCAACCATTCTGAGATTTTCGCTCAACGTGGATTCATCAGATTCTCTGATTGCAAAGCACAAATAAGCCAATTTTATCAGTCTCCACTTTCCAAAGTTGCTTAGCACTCGTTCAGAGCATTTTGCAATATTTTGTCACAACCGGCATAAAATGATCAGATTGAGAGTGCAAACAGTTCACAGGAAAAATCAGTAAAATCCTGGTCCAACCTGCAAGCTGAAACCCTACCTCTCCCTCTCGAATTCGTTTAGTAAGCTCTTCAACTCCGCAATCTCTAGGTTTGAGTTATCTCGTTGGCATTGCAGGTTGGTGCAACAGGAACGCGTCTCACTAACGGTGCTCTTCAACTGCTCGTTTTCGGCCCTTAAGGCGGCATTCTCTTCCTCTAGGTGCCGCACCCAATCACATGCCTTCTTCGCTTCCTTCTCGGCTTGGTCTAGCCTTTGCTCTAGCAACTCTTTCGTCTGCTCGTTTTCTTTCACCTTGTTCTCAAGCACTAGCAAGAGGAACTCATCAATTAGTAATAAGTGACGATCTAGGTAATTTAATGGCGCTACTGTTCAACCAATATGTCAGTAGACGAGGCGACTTACGGGCATTTTGTTGAGTAGAGGCTTGGAGGGAACCGCTGAGTTCTACTATCTGTGTATGCATCGTCTCGAAACGCCTTTCTGAAGCAACAATCCGCTCCTTACCTACCTCCTGCTCCAAAGCGAGGTCACACAGATTTCGCTCAGATGAGGCGAGAGCACCGCGGCAGGCAATCAATTCTGCCTCTAAGTGGTCAGCTCTTGCCTGCTCTCGGACGACTTTGACTTTTGTCTCCTCGACTCGTATTAGCATTGACTGATTAAAGTGCTCGAGACGCTCAAGTTCTGCTTTGAGTCGATCGTTGCACATTTTCAGGTCATCTATTTCTTGCCTGCCAAAGACCCAGGTCCAAAAAGACAGACAAAATGCGAAGACAGGCATGCGAAAACTATTGCTGCTACCCACCTTTGCGACTCCGACTGATTCTGTATTTGAGTTATTTGATTTTGCAATTGACATATTTTGTGGGCATCTGTCTGTGCCTTTGCCTCCTCCCGTTTAGTGACAAAATCCATCGCTT
Source organism: Taenia pisiformis (assembly GCA_023968675.1). Taxonomy (NCBI): domain Eukaryota; kingdom Metazoa; phylum Platyhelminthes; class Cestoda; order Cyclophyllidea; family Taeniidae; genus Taenia; species Taenia pisiformis. The sequence goes on from CM043735.1 coordinate 93,316, forward strand.
CAGCGTGCGAGGCCCTCAAATTCTCAATTTCCCCCTCTAAACAGGCTATTTTGTCTACGGTAGCCTCCTCATTCTCACTGCGAAATTGGACGCGTAGCTGCTCCGCCTGCTCGCGCAGTGCCTCTTCAAAAGCTATAGCCATCTGGCTAATTTTTGCCTCTGCCTCCCGCCGCCCTGCTGCCTCATCTAGAAGCACAGCATAACATAGTCTAGAAATCATGGAATGTTCAGATAAGTCAAAGGAGTGAGACATGCCTTCAAGCTGGACAATACGTGTTTCTTTGGTAAGCATCTCAGCAGTAAGATGGTGGATCTTGACCTCCACGTCTGAAAGCTCTTGCTCACAGGCTCTGGCCTCGGAAGCAATCATTTCCCTGTCGACCAGACTACGCGAGAGTAGAGCGGACTGGTGGTTGCGAGCCTTTTCCGAGTTGATCAATGCACTTCTCAATCGCACTACCTCCGCTTCTGTCTCAGCGCACCAAGAATCTCGTTGGCGTAGTGTTTCGCGAAGTTGTAACAGCTCTCTTTCTTGTAATTCACACTGTTGCTGAAGCAGCCAGCAGTCCCACGGATGCACTTTTTTCTTCATCCTTTCTTCTAATCCCACATCATCATATCTCTCTTTCATCTTCATCTATAGAATAGCTAAAACTCTATTAGTTTCATTGATTAAACTTCTGCACAAAGGCTACAAATACATCAAATTAATTTAGAATCGCTGGTTTGCTCAAAAGAAAAAGCGATGGATAGTGCAATAGTAAGGACTTGCGATTTTGGTAGGAGAAAACTGATCCGCAAATTGGTTGTTAGTTCCGTTACTAAATCTTGCATTATTCGAGTTCGAGGTGTACGATATAAATCCATCATAATCTTCCATCAAATCCATATTTAATTTGGAAGAAAAAGGCGCTTGATTATCAGGTAAGACGTCTGTCTTTGGTTCTGGAAGATACTCATTCTCTTGTGGACTTGGCTCGACCACGTCATTTGAGTCCCCGTTGTTGCGTTCAGGGCCTGCGCCATATTTCTCGCAAGACAGAGACATCCGTGTTGCTCAAAAACTGTAATCTTTGCATAAAACAGTTGTTTTTTCAGCATAAATAAAATCAATTTATAACTTTGACCCTTTCCATTTGATATGCTTTAATAAACTATATAGTATTGGATGCATACGTTGAAATAAATAACTTAATCAGGGATTAAACGTGCCGCATAATGCTTAAGGTGCTAATAAATTTTAAGATGGAAGCAACAATGATTAAGTAGGGCGATAGCATACAAACTACGGGACTACTGATCAATTCTTCGTGTCAAAGACTTTGAATAGCAAAAAAATTATTGAGAGAAAGGTCCCTGCTGCTTAATGTCCATATAGAATTAACCAAGGCTGCCATAAAGCTACGCAATGTATATCAAATGCCCTTTAAAAGACGCGAAATCTCTCCGACACCACAGCGACGCGTTTACGAGTGTACGATAAAAAGTCGCGTGTTTATTTGTGGATATAAACACATCATGCTTTAATTATTGGGCCTACGAATCATTCCGAAACTGTAACAATCCCATTTGAGACTTATAACTGCTTGTATGCTGCTTTAAAATAGGACCTCTTAGTCAAAAAATCACTAAATTTATCTCAGGCCTTTTAATTTGTACCATAAACGTGTTTGCAAATAAATGCAGGAACAGTATCATTTTTTCCAAATTTTAAGCAAAATATGATCGGCCAAAGAATATTCTTGCAATTAATTGCGTTCTTTGTTGATTTAATGATCAGCAGAACCACCTGTTATGGCGACCCTAGTGCTCTCAGAAGTCGAAGGTATAAAAATATGAGGAGGAATATATGCATAGAACAGAAGGGGACAATGTGGCTGCCGGCATGGTCCAAAGGCCGGCCCAAGTAACTTGGTCAATATTGCCATCCAAGTAACCGGAGGCCTTCCAGCGGTATAAACATTTAAAGCATTACACCCACTAAGCTGTTGAGTATTTTCCGCATCTATATGGTTGTTTTCACCCTCCAAAGCGCGCATGCCTTGTGATTCATACATTTTGCTCTGTTGCATTTAGGTTACTTAATTTCCTTGGCACATGCTTGGCGTCCCTACTTTTGCCCCTCAGAGCTTAATTTTATTGTGAGTGTGGCGTCCCGAGACTTCCTCGACGGCAAAAGAAGGCGTAACACTGGAAACCAATGTGCGCCTACCAAAGCTAGAAGATCCCGTTCGAGCGACAGCAGTCAAAGTCGGTAGTCAATGGAACAATGCATTGCGTTCATACTGCGAGCACCTGCCAATTTTATAGTTAAAAATTTTAATAAATTGCCCTTGATTAAACTAAAATCGTAGCAATTATGTGGTACCACAGGTCTTCCTTGAAGTAGTTAGAAGTCATGGCGGCATAAAAGAAGGTATGCCATCAACGCCCAAAGGGGCTGAGGCCAATGAGGTGATCCGAAGTTCGTGTTGTTGAACGGGATTACACTGTGTCAATTCTTATATGCTCCTGTGAATAAAATTTGCCCTAAACAAAATAACAAATCACCACCGTAATTTTTTGCATTTTTGGGCTGCTGGTTGGTTTCGGCTACTTAAGTGGCCATATTGACCTAGCCAGTTGGGCTGACCTCTAGGCCATGCCGGCAGACATATTTCCTTCGCCCCATTTTTTCTCCCGTTCGCCTTCAAGGGAGACTCAGGACGCCACAGCTATGAGCGTCGCAATTCACCACGCTAATCAACCATAATGCTCACTACCGCTTTTAGCCGTAAAAGTACCTTCCACTGTTAATCTCTTCAGGCAACGAGCCAAGTGGAATGCTGAGTAACTGCCAATTTGAAAGTTTTGACATTTAAATGCGTCTACGCTGCCTTACTTCTTGGTTCTTACCTAATGGTGTTGTTGACAATCATTGTTCAATCAGTCAGCTTGACAGAAAACCGTTGATCACTTCAGCCTGAACTTGGGAATTCAAACCAACTCCTGAGTATTCGCGGAGCAGTTCGGTATTGCGTTTAAGTGTTTGTTGAATGCGTAGGTACTTTGGTCTTGAGTGGCATGGATTTTGGTCTATATTAGTGGCTTTCCAGATACCTGGCCAAAGTGTTTGATGGTTCGGCTTGGTAGCAATCGCCAAAACTTAGATGGTGATTCTGTATGCACAGAAGAGGGGTCACTTTTGACCACTAACTGTTCCTCTTCTACAATTTTTAAATTGCTACATCCCAATTCCCTTGTTACTACCGTAAACTTAAGCATTTTTGACGTCGCCAGAACAGTTCCTCGATGTCCATCAGAAGGAATTATTCTTAAGCGTGCGAAGTGCAAAGTAGCCAGCTTCGGCTTAAATTCGAATGTCCATTTTGCTTTCGATCATGGATTAATCATGTCAAGAGTTGAAGAGCAATAAAGGGAATATTTTTTTTCTTTTCTGTGTCAAAGGAAAGAATTTTGCAAGACACTGGACGATCATGAACGCTTGATAAAATAGTCTGGTTTGAATGTTGCCAAGCCGAATAGGAGTGCCCGGGTCTACTCTGAAGACAATGTATGACCCAATAATATCGAACGGAAATTCTAAGCATCGACTTGCAGGCTATCCAAAAGGCATTAAACGTACAAGAAACAGCATACCGCAAGGGTAAAGAGCTAGGAGTCCAGGTAGATGCTGGCCTATTCTGCAGTTATCCTTTTAGCGTGCCTTCCCCCGCCATTGCCGTAATGCTATCAGTTTGTTTGCATAGGACTCTTGGAAAAAGGTCCGTTGCAGGGTGAAATGCATCCGAGGCGAGTGGACTTGAGAGATGGTGTCAAAGGCTGAATGACGTCCTCCAGTGGTTGAGATAGATTTAGCAAAATTTGCAACCTAATAATTCCTTTAGGTGTTTGTCCTGATACACCTCATCACTATTTTATTTTTTGGTGGCCATGAACTATTCCGAAAGTGTAAATATTTCATCAAGACAGAGGTTATGCTATACAGACTTCGACTGGTCGTTACACTGTGTTCGGTAAGGAAAATGCGTGGTGGAAGTTCATTGTGCTTTGTATAAGTGGAGACTGACCTACGTTTCACAGCAAACACTTAAGATCTCTAAACATCCTCTAAAAAATGAAGTGCTTTAAAAAGCATGTGCTGTATTACCGAGTCTCCATTAGCCATTGCCATAATGTAAAAACAATTCAGCATCACGGATTTTCCACCGTCAAAATGGGGACGTATTATGCCTTCATAAGCCAAGCGTTTTACAAACACCACTGGAAGGTCCGCTGTAAACTTACCATGTCAGTAAAAACAAGGGATGCATGGAGAGTTGTGGACAATGGCCACTACAAATTGTTTTTTTCGGATGGCAGCATAAAGCGAGGTCCAAAAAGCCAAATATGCCTTTTGTTGCATAGAAGCGCTCCTGTTCGAAGTTCCTGATGTTTCACATTCGCTATTTTTTAGAAACACCCTAGAAACCGCGATTCGCTCAGTTGCTTTGATTGAATGAGGCGGAGTCAAGTGCGCTTTAATTGCTCTAAAGGTGACACTAGTTAAGGGTCAGTTGGTCACTACCCCTTGGTGCAACGAGGCTGACTAAATGACCTTGAAGCAGACGCAGGTCCAGACTCACAACCACCCCGATCCTCTCCGCCAGTCGCCCTCTATGCTGATTTATGCATGCGTGGAATTGTGTAGCAGAGATGAAACAGATGAGGCAGATAGAAAATGATGCATCTATTTTCACCCAGAAGCCTATCTATGCTAGTATATGCCGTGGAATCGAGGCTATCATCAGTCAATCAAATTACATCCAAATTCTACAGAACGGCAACCGGTGGTAAGTTGCAAGAAGGTAATTTGTTATTAAATGCTTTACTCCTTTCCCTATTAGTCACTGCAACCGATACCTAAATAGCATTACATGGTGGCAACCTGACGACAAAACAGCCTAAAAACCTAATATGGCGAATATAAAAAACAAATGCAGGAGTATCATGCGATTGGTACCTAGTTGTCGAACTTGAATAAAATGATTGCGTAGGTGGGTAGCAGCTATGCCATGCTTCTCACGCTAATTGTAAATTCGGCAAGATACAAAGTACTGTATGGCATCCTAGAAATTAGTAATGCAGCCAAGTTAATAGTAAGATATTGAAAAATGAGCACTCGGTGAAGTATTCTATATTTTACTGCTGGCTGTGGAAACAAAGCAAAAAACCAAAAAATGATGCATTCATTTCCGAACCAGACGCCTATCCATGCTAGTTTGCACAACATCGGAAGCATCTGGGCCGGTATTGCAACAGCCCACAACTGCCACGCATCGTGATAACGCCGTCACAGTCATGCTCTCGGCGATGGTAGGATTAAGTTGCCGCCACAACGACATCTCACAGATTCTGCGCACCACGAAACAGGCAATTTCACACGATGTCAGGTAAATCTGCGTGAAGCCGCTACCCAATGCAACGCCTTTGCCACCGCATCGCATGAAGTAGCTCCCATCAGAGTAGTGGCCTCCCAAGTGATGGACTCATCCCAATGACGTTGCTACTCAATGGTCTGGTGGTTGGAGATGCACCACAGCTTGTCGAAGTCAGCAGGAGACTTGAGTGGAATGTGGGTCGGAGTTGATAAGTAGGCGGCCAGTGTCCCGTGGCGAGACCGGTCACCACTAGAGCAAGTGCGTGTGCTGCGTGTGTGCTGCTCCGATGCCATCAACATGTAGACCACTTCAACGATAAGCTTCTCTCCAGGCTCATGGCAGTTTCTCTTTTATTTGACTGTTTTGAGTCCAGCCGCTCCCTTTGTAGTGCACAATTCTGCCTAGTCACAAAATGTGCCTTCATGGGAAATGTAATCACACACTTTGTCGTGCCAGTTGATAATTGCGTTTAAAGAGCGTTCAAGACATTCCCTATTTAATGTTTTCAATGTTGATGCTTTTAATTTCCCATAAAATACAAAATTTTGGTCAACTTTAATCTGGGAGCTAAGAAGTAACGTAGAACTGCTATTGCTATTGGCGGTCTATTATTAATGGTAGTGCTCCCAAACATTTAAAAATTTGTTCTACATTTGGCTTTGAACTACTCTTTGAATTAAACCTGAAACAAGTTTCGCCTTGGAATAGAGCTAAGGCCATTCGCATTTGCAGAACCTTTTACTTTCCTAATTTTCAAAAGGTGTTAAATTGTTGTTGCACAATTTTTGAGCATTCCATTAGCACTTAAAATCTTCGCTACTGTCAAGTTCCTCCTGTTGGACATTCGCATACATGGGATGGTCTTAAATATGCTCATATTTGCAATGAGACAAACCATTCAAGTACGTCTACTTTTGTCAACTCATCATGCAAACAGCCTCATTAATGTTCTACCTCCGGGTAGCCTAAATGGAAACTCTGCTGGCTCCAATTGCACGCATATGAATGGCAATTTGTCGCAGGTAGCCCACTTCGCTGCCACCATAATCTGCGCAAACTAATTCCTTTAAACTGTTAAATGTCTTGCACAAGCTTATAAAGGATTGCAGGCCGTCTCCCGAATGCATGAGCCAACCAGTGGCTTTACCGTAACTAAGACTTCCACCTTCTTAATTCGCTTCAGACCTTTGGCAATGATGGCCTGCCCTGCCATGCACTGCTCAACGCGCGTGGGAAATGTGGCAAACTTAGCATTAGCCGCTCCCTCCAGCGCCAACGAGCAGCATCTTAACAATAAAGCGCACAACTGTAAAACTTCCCTCCCAATTTTTATAATGGTGCTTAAAAGTTGTTAATGCAAAAAAGTGTATTCAATAAAAATATGCCTAACCCTCACAAGTTGCCCAAGTCGGTTCGTAATTTCCATCCAGAGCTTCAATAATGCACTCAATTTTTTGTTTTACTTCCTTAAAGTTTGGCCTATTCTCCGGTTCCTGTCGCCAACACGATCGCATCAACTCATATATTTGACTAGTGCATTCCTCCGGCTGGTCGAGGATCTCTCCACTGCAAATCGCTCTTATGGCTGCTTCTGTTGTGTATTCTGTAAAGGGTGGAAGAAATTGGCGTTCGCACAGTTGAATGCTTAGAAATGCTCAGTAATAACATTAAAATTACCTCCGTAAGGTACACCACCGTAAGAAAAGACTTCATAGCCCAAAATACCGTACTGCCAGACGTCACTTTTGGAAGTGACTTCTTTCTCATTTGTCAGTGCCTCTGGCGATGACCAGCGAATTGGTGTCTGTATATCTGCCAGAATGCCAAAAAATTCATTTAGTGATGCTTTCGAGAGCAGGGCATAAAAATAATGCTCCTCTTATGGAAGAGGTCTAGCTAATATTACATTGAAATGAATTGCAGTCATCTTAATATAGCCCTGAATGGATCCAAGTTGAGCGTCACACTACTAATCCAGGAACCATGCCATTTAGCTCCGAGTGAACAGTGCCACCCATTATTAGCCTTTGCTAAACTCTGCTTTCAATTATTTGCCGAGCGTGTTGCGACTTTACAAATATTTTCGCGTATTTATTGAATGTTAGTGAATTTTTGACCTATCAAAATAATATTCAACTACTTAGTTCATAAAATATGGAGCAATGCAAGTCCCTTTGGTCCCATTTAGCACATCTTTATGCATTGAATTTTTTTCTTTTTTGAGACAATGCATTGTTTTCTTTAAAACTAAACATTTGCATGTCATGATTGCCTTTCTTCAAAGGAGTTACCAGTGGGGTTAGATGACGGCATGGAGAGCATTTTTGATTGCCCAAAGTCCCCGACTTTGACGCGACCGTCTTTGGCCACAAAAACATTAGCAGCGCGGAGGTCGCGATGAACGAATCGAATCGACTCTAAGTAGACCATACCGTTTGCAACCTTAAGGGAATCAGCATGCTTTAGTCCAGTGGCACAGGAGCGCCGGGTTTTCAAACTGTTTGCGATCAGCGTCGCTTATGCATAACCTGAGTTCCTCATCGGACCATTGTAATCAGGAGTGGATTGGCTTAAAATCATAGCTTGATTGTGGGCGGTATTTACATCGACAAAACACCTAAATATCCATGCCGGGAGCAAGGAGAGCGTTTGCACTATATTCATTCAAAGTAAAGGCAAGGCCTTCATAAAATCCAGTATTTAATTTAGAACAATTAAAAACACGCAAACAACCTGATCCATCATTGAGAGTAAGTCGGTCTGTTTCAAATTCCTTCCCTCCTCTGTTCGGAGGTACTTATTCAACGCTCCATTGGGCATGTACTCCGTAATTACAAGAACCGATGCTTCGGGCGGTTTTGTGCAGACTCCAAGGAATTGCACCAACTGGGCATGCCAAATAGCGTGCATCTTCCTCGCCTCTCGAATAAAATCCTCCCGACATGTCGTGGCAAGTGGAATTTTCACAGCCACCTCAACACTCTGGATTCGGCCGAGCCACACTTCTGCAAAGTTCCCCTTATCAATGATGCGGCTCATTTCCACCGATTGGCGACTTATTTCCGCTTCATGGAATGGTGCTCGGGGCTTTTCACGAGCGCAGGGTATCGTCAAGGTGCAGTCGTCCATAATTGGGTGTTCTAGAAACAGCACTCGATGAATTATTGTCGTTACTTAATATCGGGGAACCGAGGGATGGACCATCAACTTAGAGCTCATGCAGCTTCACTTGATTAAATTTTTTGCGAAAAACAAGTGCCATTCAAAAGATCAAAAATACCTCTAAAAATCTTTTTCTGAATTTCGCGCAGTTTTGTTAGGCCTTTTGTGCACAAAAAGCTCAAGTGGAAAAATAAACGTCCCAAAATGCTTAGACAAATGAACTTTTTAAACTGAAAGTGGATGAGCACATTTGAGTGTGAGACAAGTAAAGTAGTTGCTCTCATTGTCCAATTACTTACAGTTAACTTACTCATGTAGAACTCGAGCAAGTCGTTCAAATTCGTAAAAGGGGTTTCCTTAGCAATGTAGAAGCCTGTACGATCATCTGTGCGGCAGATTTGAAAGTGACGAATTTTGACCACACCTCCGCATAAGGTTCTGCATGAGAGGGCGTAGGTCATTGGCTCTATCAGCAAAAATCAACGGCCATTCTCAACCGCTTTATGATACTGTCCATTGAGGATTACCAAGATTTCAATTTCTGCACAATTAAGTTAAATTTGACTGAATGACTTTTTACTCCGTGGTGAGATAAATCGCAAAACAGAATCCAGCTAAGCATAGTCTTCATAACCGGTTGCACTTGAAGGGAAGGTCTGCCTATTCTTGGGTAAAGTGTGATAAGATTGTCAGCCATTGCAACAACACCAAGTAAATGGGTGTCAAAGTATCAAAAAGTGCTTCAAAGATTTGTTCAAATCGTAAACCGGAACCATGTTTGCAGCTGGGCATCATTTCTACAAATTTTTCATTGTACAGGCACACATAAGCCCCTCTGATTCATCTACAAATAATTTGGCCGGCAACGAAAGAAGTCGCGCTAAGAGAATTGAGAAAACGCACACCTCTGGAGGATCGAATAAGAAATGTTCCAGTTGCCGTCCCAGGAATTAGTAATTTTTTCTCTGCTTCAATGCGGTTAACCGGATACCACGCTGACAGAGCACCAGCAATAGCCGTGTCACTTGTCACATAGTTGTGCGGGATCAGACCTTGTTTACCGGTCCTCATGTTAACTGCAGTTCGCCAAGGCTGATCGAAGTGGCCAATTATTGTGAGCACATCGTTCCGCAGAAATGCAAGCTCACTGGACATGTTTGGTAAGTAATCGTAGAGTGCAAACACCTTCTCGCCCTGAAGAGCGGTCACTTTTGTTGATCTTGGATGTGGTTGGGTTGTTATCGGAATAGAAGGTTTGTTTAGGAAATTTGACGGTTCCACGGACTTTGGAAGTGGCGATTTACGTTTGTACGGGCAGCAAAATTTCATCGTTAAATCACAGAATCTAATTAAAAAAATATGAACATAGTAATCAGAAAGAGACGTATTTGTTACTTTTCAGTGCTCTAATTTTTATCGTCAGAGATTGCAGCAATTCAGTAACTAGAGTTAGATGTGTCATTTAGGCCCTGGGCCTTTATAACACAGAAATTTAACGCCAGTGTTAACAAGTGCCATGAGCCTGGAGAGAAGCTTATCGTTGAAGTGGTCTACATGTTGATGGCATCGGAGCAGCACACACGCAGCACACGCACTTGCTCTATGGTGACCGGTCTCGCCACGGGACACTGGCCGCCTACTTATCAACTCCGACCCACATTCCACTCAAGTCTCCTGCTGACTTCGACAAGCTGTGGTGCATCTCCAACCACCAGACCATTGAGTAGCAACGTCATTGGGATGAGTCCATCACTTGGGAGGCCACTACTCTGATGGGAGCTACTTCATGCGATGCGGTGGCAAAGGCGTTGCATTGGGTAGCGGCTTCACGCAGATTTACCTGACATCGTGTGAAATTGCCTGTTTCGTGGTGCGCAGAATCTGTGAGATGTCGTTGTGGCGGCAACTTAATCCTACCATCGCCGAGAGCATGACTGTGACGGCGTTATCACGATGCGTGGCAGTTGTGGGCTGTTGCAATACCGGCCCAGATGCTTCCGATGTTGTGCAAACTAGCATGGATAGGCGTCTGGTTCGGAAATGAATGCATCATTTTTTGGTTTTTTGCTTTGTTTCCACAGCCAGCAGTAAAATATAGAATACTTCACCGAGTGCTCATTTTTCAATATCTTACTATTAACTTGGCTGCATTACTAATTTCTAGGATGCCATACAGTACTTTGTATCTTGCCGAATTTACAATTAGCGTGAGAAGCATGGCATAGCTGCTACCCACCTACGCAATCATTTTATTCAAGTTCGACAACTAGGTACCAATCGCATGATACTCCTGCATTTGTTTTTTATATTCGCCATATTAGGTTTTTAGGCTGTTTTGTCGTCAGGTTGCCACCATGTAATGCTATTTAGGTATCGGTTGCAGTGACTAATAGGGAAAGGAGTAAAGCATTTAATAACAAATTACCTTCTTGCAACTTACCACCGGTTGCCGTTCTGTAGAATTTGGAAATCCACTTAGCATTCACACAACTGAGGTTGATCCTTTCTCATCGTAAAAGGGCTTCTGCCAATCGCCACTCGGCAAACTATGGAACCCTTTCCTTTCGCACTGCAGTTGCGCCTCTGATGTGGATGCCTGTTTTATGTCTTAAATTACGCTCACTGACACTATTCGTGTGCAATGCCGAAGAGTTCTTTTTACCTAATCCAACGTGACCACGTGATATCTTCTAAATGTGGAACAACCAGCATTGTCATTTTAATCAAAATCTCAGCCGTCAGATTTCAATGTTAATCGAAAAAGCGCAGCAAAATGCTTCAAAATGTAACTTCTCTTCATCGATATGCTTATCTGTGCTCTTTGAAATTCAGAACACGCGAGTGTGTGAGGACCACCTCCGCAGACGATGAACAGTTGCTAATTTGTGCTACCGCAAGCCCCATGGGGATCTCATTTGGTTCAAGTAAAACATAAAACATTTGCAAAATATGAACTTAACTGCGAAGTGCATTACCTGCGGTGCGTCAGTTGGCTGGAGTATTGTGTCTTCAAGTTTTCTGGTCCCATTTTTGAGTATTGGTGTCCTTATGATTGGCAGAGACCATAATCCGAGCATCAGCATTTTAAGGTGAACCCAATAAGAAAACCAGCAGCGAAATTCTCCAAAATCTTCAAGAAAATGGCAATTGCAAAGGAACAGTCAAAATTTTAAAATAAATCATTTTCTGGAGGTCGCATGTGTACAATCCTAAATGCGTTAAAAAGCAGGAGACTAATGAATCCGGTGGTGGCTTCAAAGATGGGCGTAACTGTCTTAAAATCAAACGGCTGTAAGGCTATGAAGATAAAAGACGAAATCGTAATCATGCGCTGCAGTGATAAGATGGAGTCATTCTCAGAACATTACAAATTAGCTTCTCCCAGTGAATCCTGTGGGTGTAATGCGTGTGCATTGTCGATTCCATATCTATGGGGAAGATAGAGCAAGTGGATGGTTTGTGTCTCTTGGCAAGCCCAGTCTGTAAGCTGGTTGCAAATCGTTCCGTGAGGTGTCATGGGAAACACAGAAATGGGAATAGCGCATTCTTAGATCATAGAATTGCACTCAAAAACATATAGTAAACTTCTCTTATCAATAAAATTGTGGGTCACTGAAATCCGACTATTTTGCTTTGACCACTTAAGCACATAATTTTAAGGGTTCGGGTTTGGGCTTTACTGCACCGAATCTTTTTGTTGTTATTCACTAGTAAAGCGTTCCCTTGCTCTTAGCATGGAATGGTACGGTTACCTGCTACCTCCACAAAATCGTCATATTTTTTGTCGAAGTCCCAATAAACCGCACCAATTTTAAAGGTCACCCCTTCTTGTGTCAGGCATAAATTTCTTGAGTGTGGGTGGGTCCGCACAGTTAAAGGCACATCTATACAACTAGTGCGTCGCTTTGTTTTGCGTTGTTAAATGTACAACCATCGTAAATACGCTTTCCATTTTTGCTACCTACTCCGTAATTCATCAAATTCTGCCAAGAGTCCTTTGTTGGTGCAGGGCCCCCTGCTAAATGAAGCGCTTCCATAAAGGATTTATGGTGCATATAGTACTGTGCTGAAATGGTGTTCTCCGTGTCTGTCAAGGCAACTGACACTAACTCTTAATACGACGCAGTAAACATGGATAGTACCCATGACAAACAGCGGGATATGTCTTCGTCCAACCACTGTAATTAGTCCACCTGCCTGAAAGCAAAGCCAAGGACAAATAATCAACGAAAATGGCAGAGGAGAATGGACTACCTTATAATAGTATATACCAGGCTATTTCTGCATGAACATTTATCTGATAGCGATATTGAGGACACCGTATCAAGAGGCTTTCTTTGAGAATTATCAGAGTTACGGTCACTCCGGGGTAACATTGTGAATCGTTTTATCTACCAACAGTCCAAAAATTCACGACATACCAAAATACTTTGTGGTTTAGTGGCGCCTCCATTCAATGTCTTAATAGATTCACTCCCCAACTATGGACGTATTCTTTGTGGAACGCTGCTAGTAGGGCCGAAGCAAAGTTATCGCCCCCTAGGACTCGACCCTCCAAAGCTACTAATGATCCAGCGTTTGAATTACACCTGACAGCGGCACACGTTCCATGAGTTGGAGCCTATGCTGATGCTTTTCTTCTCATCATAAAGCTCAAACGAATAAATTGTGGTCAAATCTCCTTTGCTTTGGTGGTTCTTCTTGTGTGTGTGACGGCAGCATGACGCCTCACATCCATAGATCCGTCATTGAGCAACTCTACGTGTGTCAATCAACCCTAACACTAAGCCAAGTTATTTTCGTCTTGTTTTCTACTTCTAATCCATTAATTAAGCAGTGAACATTTGTGTGCTTCCAAATATCAATTTTGGAACTGCAGTTAATGAAAATTATATGAGTTAGGCGATTGAGAGCATAGGTGGCAGAAGTGCTTCATGGCACCAGCGCGGATGTATGCAGTGCATAGGCCAATGGTTGCCTTGACAACTCTTGACTGAAGTGAGGGATCAAACTTCTTAACTACGACATATCGTCAGTCCTGAGATACTTGCCTTGCTCAGTGGTAACCCACCTTTGATTAAGATGGCTGAGATCATCGCCCCATTGTGCGGCTGCCTTTCACCTCCACCTAGACGTCTCGAGCGCCAGTCCCACAATGGTGTTTATGCTGCCGCTCGGTCCAAGGGGTCAGGCGTTTGTCGTCCGTGCAATTTCAACTCACATTTGCCTAATCTCCAAAGTGAATATTCTAAGCTGGTGACTTCGTGCTTTTATTGTATGCCACCCAAGCTTTCTTTATACTGACTGTACTGTTTGTAGAGCAGCAGTAATTATTGCTTACTTTTGATATTTAGCTCTTCAATCCCTCTTTTTTATTCTGCTTTTGTAGGCCTTGGTGCCGCTCGTTTCGGTTCTTTTGATGCTCTAATCCTAAGGTTTCTGTTTGGTTTCTTGCAACCGTTGCATCTTTAGGAAGGTATAAAATTGAATAAATGCGATTCTTGCACGAACTAATTGCTGTAGGATTCCGTGTTTTAACCACGTTGAGCGCTTAAGATGACTACAGATCCACACACACAAGCAAAGAGTCAATTACTTACCATTTGGTCCACCGATCACCTTTGAGTCTGCATCTCAAGTGGAGAACACTGGTCGTCCGACCTGTCCCGTTTGTTGTGGCCTTAATTATGCAAAAGTCGCAAGAAATCAGAAATCACGACCCTACAAGAAATCAGTTGTACAATGGCAGCGTCATTTGTAGAGAGGCCGTTGATGGCTAAAAACGAAAGATGGGATTCCAAGAAAATTTGACTTCTTACAATGCTTTTGTTCGTCTACTATTGTGCTTCGTGGGTCGGAGCTCAAGTAACCAATGGGAAGTGGCTCGTTTGCTTAGGTTGAAGCCCATCAATTCGATGCACAAAATAAAAAGGCGGTAAGAAGAATTGCCTATGAGTAACAACTAGGCTTATTTAAGCTGACGAAAGAAACAGCTAAAGAGCTGATACCTAGTTTTAGGCGCAATAAGAACTACATTTTGCCATGGAAGAGGACGACAAACATTCCCGTCTTTGGAACTCTTCTACTGGTTAACTTTTCTCCATTTGACGGTCATCTTCTTTTCTTGCCATTGGCTTTCAAGAATCACATGAGTAAACACAAGATAGAGGTGTTGTTTTGAAAATAAATGTGAAATTAAATTAAAGGAAGGTATTGAAGCATGCTGGACTATAGTGGACTCCGTCATAAACTTTCGTCTCATTGAGAAACGACTGATGACTGAAATCTATTCATCGGAAATTTAACCATTTCAGAGTCATTGTCGCAGTCGCGTGGAAGAAGTTCTTCTTTGTCATGTCGCATTTCTTGGACATTTTGCTCTCCCTTCAGCAAATCCCCACGCTTTAATCTACCACACTCAGCTCATTAAGACGACAAGTCTGGGCAGCTAAAAATTTCTGAGTCACGTCGAACACTTCCGGCAAAAGGATCAAAGACAATCTAAAAATGTCGCTTGAATCATGAGTTCCGTTTTTATCTGTCGCTGCCGCCGACCCACTTGAGCCTAATACAAAAATGAAACCCACTGCGCCTTATGGGTTAACCTTATTAAATTGATTTATTTTAATCTTGATTTTCCGAGCCTCTACAGGTGCTTTTTCTCCATTACTTGTAACAAATAAAGTGGTAGAATATATACCACTCCCAACTGTAATTAAACTTGGAGGAACAGTTTGTTTTATTTCATGGAAATAAAAGCTGCTTTGTGGATTCAGTACTTCTCATGCGTTTGCAGAACGCCTAAGCGAAAGTAATTGAGGCACTCCCATTCTTCCGAAGAAATTGCGAGCAATGTAGTAGTCAGTCCAGAGAGGCTTCCAAAAATATGAGTGATACGCCTAAGAAAACCAGAGGTCGATAATTTTGAGGATTCATTCTTCTATTAAATGAAATCACATTTGCATTCCCAACCGAAAAAAAAAGCGTTGGAATTGGCCATCGGAGGGCAACTCGACTGTCGTGCTGGGGCGTAGAGATGCACGAAAGCTGACTAATCTCTGAGAGGTCGAGATATGGGTCACACTGATCTGGTGCATCCTCGGTGTCTGACAGTGAGGTCGGTGTAGGTCACACACACCAACATGTGCATGAGTGCGTGCGTTCATGCACGTGCCCTCCAGTGGGCATCCATTTGGGCCAATTACTGTTTATGCTTTCCGGGAATTTTCTACCCTCCTCATAACAATAACAAAATTAGTTTCTTCACCAACCCTGATTTTTCTCCACGAACACACTGAGAGGCACTCCACGATGTTGTGGTCTAACCCCAGGAAGATCAGCCTCAGCCTCCTTGAAGAGAAATGGTGTTGTTTTTGAACAGGACTCGTAAACATATAAACCTTGACAACTGAGCAACGTCTTTATGTGACAAAAAAGTGAAAATAATGGATTACGCTGCTGAAGTTATTTACAGGTGGCCTATTCGCCAAAGAGAGGAATGGATAGGCGTATTTCTATCCCTCGTATCGTAGTAGAAAGCATGAATTCGTCTGCTTTGATTAGCATGTTGCGATTTGGGGACATATTTCATGCATAAATCAGAAGCTTGGTAATTTACCGATGCTGATGGCGACACTCAGTCTTCAGTTTTTTAGCCAAATACTACTAATAAGTTGGGGTCAGCATAAAGTTCTTTTGAAAAATTGGATAATTTAAACAACGTAACACTAGTTGATTTGAATATGCACGCAGTCAGTGGCTCCGCTTGGAAACACATCCTCTCGCAAATCATGAAGAATTGCAATCGTAAGCAGTCGATGCATTGGGAGGCGCATTGTCAGCCAGTTACTCCCCTCTAATGTAGCTCATGGAGGGGATGAAGGGTTAACGGTTTTCCAACCTACGGCCTTCAGTCCACACTCCGCATTCTGGTGTGCATAATGTGAACTCACATTCCCATGCGCTAATGCTCAATCTGTGCCGTCCAAAAGCCAGTCTAAGTGGTGCCGTTTTATGCCCTCAATCCATCACCGTTGCAAATGCATTCATCACCCATCTGTTCACCATGCCGCCTTGTGTGATGGATCGGACTACTTACTAGCCGCAAGTAACACCGTTTCGCTTTGGTGTGCCATCTGTAGAATCCGAGGCCTCCCTTATGCGTAAAACCACTGAAGTTAAGGCCGTTACAAAAGAGGTATTTTGTTCGTTCCAGTTGTGTAACGCGGTAACTTGCCAAGTGAATTAATGTGGATGTTAACAAATTTACTGACGATTATATTCTTAAGTATTTTGTTTCCTAAAATCCTCATTATTAAAATGGATCCGCCTTAGCCGCTAAAAACAAACCCGATTAATAATACACTGCAAGAAAATATACTTGTCATAAAAATCTTGTCAACCATTGCCGCAGCACATTATGAATTTCAAATGCATCAACAATGGGGTCAGACAAATCGTAGGGCTTCTATCCGCCAGAAGAAGATTCTGTGGTTCCGGAAGTAAGCCAATCGCGGTTCGTAACTAGGCCAGCTCTCATCGCAGCAGGTTCCACTGCAACGGAATAATTAAGCACCCCAACAATAAAGAGTACCCATGATTTAGTGATGCTTCCCTCATGTATGACGCACGATGCCCTATAATGCATGCACATAAACAAAGACGAGTGTTTAACACCTCTCCACCATTTCAATGAATTATTATGCCAAGCATTCCTAATGAATATAAACATTTGGCCATTTTATGGAGTAATTCCGCCAGGATATGGATTAAAGTTAAGATTAACCCCCACGATTTGTGCATTTTGCCGGTTAATTGTGTGTTAGTGTTGTCCTTCGTGGTCCGCATGCGACAGCCCATCGGGTGGGTGGCCTGAGCAAATCAATCCGCTTTGGTTGCGGCATAGCTGTCAGATCTACTAATGTGCACGCCATTATTCTTGTAAATATCTTTATGGTATTATTTTTACTTTATTTTGTTGTTCATTGACATTAACTCAGAACTGGCAGTTGACAGCTGTGTCAGATTCAGCACCATTTCATCTGCTCTTATTTCATAACTGCGTTCTCATGTTGCTAAATGACCTTGAATGAAGCCACCACCTCACTAAACCTACACACAATAACAACTCGTAGTTCCCCACCCATCCCAATGCCTTGGTAACGTAATACCACTTTGCGATGGCTGTTTGAAGGCCCAAAAGCACACCCACTCACCCACTTCTGGGGAAATGGGAGATAGGGAGGGTGGACCAAAGCTGAGACAGTTCTCACGAGTATGGATTTACATGAGCCGGATGCAGGTGTGTCTACCTCTTCCCCTGTGTAGCATTAGAGCCCACCTTCAGGAATATATTGCGTTCACCTGGCCTATGCTTACTCCTGGAGTTTTGAGATGCATGCTCTGCTCATTTTGATGGAAATATTCAAAGAAGAATGAAACATTCCATTCCATTAGGTTTAAGACTGTGCGAAAAATCTTATTTTGCACGAATCTTTTGATTTGTTTGTCTAATAAAACCGCTGATTACCACAAAGTTCTTTTTTATTAACTTCGTTGAGTTGGAAGTTTCGTAGGAATGAGCCCCTTAAATTGTCCAAAACAAATGCTACAGCCAACTGCTTTATACCCCCTAAAAGCAAACCTTTTCCAACAATCAAACTCTCAGCCTGGTCAAAAGGACAGTTCTAAGATGACCATGACGCATCATTAGGTCTTTAAGTGGACCATGTCTAAAACAGCATATCATGAGATTCGGGTAAAGTGATTGCATTCGTGCTAAATGGCTAAGTGGATGGAGGTAAAGCCGGATTAAACAATGGGCAAATCATTGCCTGGATGGTTGTTTGAACCGAGGTTTCATCCAGTGAAGGTTTCTAAAATTTTTCCTGATCTCTGACTTATTTGGCTGCTTCACAAGTCCGTTATCATGCGTTCTCTTGACCAAAAAAGTGATTCCACGCGCCTTGAGTGCTAATCGAATCGCCGTCAGCACCTGACAGAATATCAACGGAAGAACAGGTTAAAAATTACACGCGCGTTGAAGTTATTGTGAGGATTTTATCATTTTTTGACATTTTTTGATTCATCGTCATTCGTTGCTTTTAATCCCTTGCTAGCAAGTATAGTCGCTGGCCCTTTGCTTTTAAATTTTTTTTTTTTTGAATTTCGCCCCGTTTCCAATACTCAGGTCACTGCCCCACCAATAAATAGCACTCACATCACTTCTTTAAGACCAGTGCAGTTCTGTTAGGAAGAGAAATGAAGAAGAATTGGGGCCATGGCGTAACACTAAGCAACCCAACCCCATAAAATTAAACCTTGATAATCTTATTCGACTTCCCACAGCAGTATTACTGCAAACGCCATCCTACCCCAATGAAACACTGTTTAACCACATTGGATCAGCTAAAAATCTTGCTTTGAATTTTTAAGGGAGGTCCTAGCTACTCTTTTCTTAAAGTCACTCATGCCTCCGTTAAACTTAATCGCCCCTCATCACTGTCTAACGAGTTGAGTTTCTAAAAATTGGTCTATTTTAAATGCTTTTCTACATTTCAGAAGAAAGCGCCCATAGCCAGTCAACTGTGGGGAGAAGTTCCTCTCCGCAATGCCTAGGCTCGTCATCAATTAGTAAAGTGAGGAGTCTTGCCAACTTGGATTTTCAACGCCTGCCATCGCCTCCAGTGCAGCGCCTGAAGCCTTTTCCGGTTCCGTTAGATATGACAGTGCTAAAGGGCCCATCTATAATTTGGGTGCAATAAGGATTGGAAAACATAGGCTGCATGTCTTGGGAAATTAGGTAACCCGTTTTCAAAAAAAGTGCTCCATCCAATGGTGCTAACCCACACAAGTTTAAACATGGTTGCTGATGTATTTGATTTGCTTTCCAATAATTTTACAAATTAAACAGATCCAATGATATGTCATTATAATTACGCTTTAACGAGTAATTCAAAAAACAGCGCTTCGGTAGGCTGCAAAAAAGCCATCAGATTGTGTTTACAGGTGTGTTCAGCAGGAATCATAGATAGTGACGCCTCGTTGCTATGCCGCTTAGGGTCACGAATGCGGTGTACAAAAAGGTAGCTACGCATTTGTCGCAATGCGTCGTTAACCTTTATCACCGCGAGCAAGTGACTAATAGCGTTGACTCAGCCGCAGTGAGTGGCGCACATGGCTTATTCCTGTTTCACCAGCGAGTAGCAGATTCACCCCAAGAAAGCTGTTTTCGGATTTCATTCTTTTGCTCAATAAAAAAGTTCGCGTAGAGGAAGCCACCCATTTCGAAGCACAACAAAACCCGGAGGAAATAATCTGCAGTACGCGCTGTCGGATGTTTTTATCGCGATAGCGTGACATTCCTTCACACACGAACGCGCCGTCCGCGAATCTGGAGTCGCAACGCTTTCAGAAGCTACAGACAAGTAAATTAAAGCCATTCCTCCCTGTGTTTTTTTAAACTCGAAGTAATTTCTGCCAAAAAAACGCCAAGTAAACCTACCGTTTCATCATATTTCTGACTTCCCAAAGGAGCAATTTTCCTGTAGATTTACCTTTGCGACTCCCTTTGTCTCAAAAAGCCTAAAGAGTACCTTGCAACAAATGTAATTGTTAACCAACAAAGAAAGTACTATCGCTATCACATAAAGAAATACAAAAAAAAACGTTATAATCGTTAGTGTTGTCATTGGAAGGTTGCCTTCGAGGTAAGTGCACAAGGTAACACAAGCACAGTCCCATGAACACACACTTGTTCCTCAAACGGTGGTGCCGTGCGCAACTCTTCGAAGTAGGCGGTGGGTGTTGGGTGGATCAGATGGACGATATGCTCACCCAATACACGGGCATTGCAATGCAAGTGCAAAGATCGCCTCTCATCACTGGTCAGTAACTCCGTTGAGCGGCGAAAAAACAAATCACAGCCATTGAAGCCTCCTGTCATCTCGCCACGCGTGCGGCACTCACACGGTCCCACTAGCCGCATGATGACTGCTTGATGTAGGCGTAACCGTGCTCCTGTCATCACTCACTCCAGGCCTCGCTGCACCTTGCTGCCGTCACTTTTTCAGCAGTGGTCTCACAAACCCTCACCGCAGTGAAGACTAGACAGCTCTCACCCAGACATGCCGCACTATCGATTCACCCAACGACAGAACCCAATGCGTCGCACAAAGTCGTCTCGTAGTGGCACGATCTGTTGTCCCAACCTCTCCCAATGCAGTGCGGCAAATCTGACGAGAAGAACATTTAGCCTACAAGTGGACCATGCTTACGTATATGTGAATATATAAGCATGCATTTCCTTGATATCGCGTAAAGCAATGCGGCAAGGCACGCCATGGCGCGAGAGTGGAAAGTGGGAAGCAGTAGCAGGAAGCAGGTGCACACTGGAATGCGCACATCTCACATTTCCCAGGGAGCAGCAAGAGCTTACTCCGACAGAATGCACGAGACATGTAAACGTAGCTTTTAGCTTCAATTTTGGGTCTTATAAGTACTATGCTTGCATTAATAAGTTATGAAGATTGCGCACTTCTCCTTTGGCAGTTTGAGCCATTGTCTAGAATTACAAAAGCACAATAGTTTCATGTGCGTTCCACGTGTAATGCTGCCCGCATGCCATTAAATACGTTGGCGACCTGCAGCCATTGTATTGAATAATCTAATAAATGCAGTGGGGGTCTGGTTCGGAGACCTTTTAATGTTTACGATTCTCCTGTAACTTACTTATTTGAATCTTAATTTGTTGTAGCCTTTCTTAAGTGGAGGTTCGCACTAAGATATGATAGGTAAAATAAGTTAACATTGTCATCTATAGAATTCCTCTGTTGGCGAAATTTTTACTGTTGAATAAATGAACGCATCTCTCACCAAGCCAAACCTCACTGCACGCCTCCAAGAGAACACTTGCTGCGGCGTTTTCGTTGGTCGCTGGCTACTGAGAGTGCGTGGTGGATTGATTGTTAAGGACCAATCGAAACCAGCGCCTGAGTGATGGGATGTATATGCGGTTCAGCCTGCAGCAACTAAAGTTAGTGTGGAAGCCAATGGCAGATGTGGCAATGTGCTTAACTGACTAATCACTCAGCGTAAGGGAATTAGGCTGCATCGTTACGTATGAGGAGGTGGTTAAAGCAGGCTGTCCTAAATCTCTTAAGGAATCGTTGTGTAAACAGTGGAATTTTAAAGCGTATGCTTTGTGAGATGCAAGTAAATAACGAGTTGTAGAGTCATTTACCTTTAAAGAAAAATGCGTGTTTCTATTGGTATTCTGTGATTATTTACTTTTCGATTATATGAGCTGCGCACTTGGCCTTTGCTAAAGCTCAGGTATTCTCAATATGAATCAAACTGGAAGGTCAATCTTTAAGTGACACGAGGACAGAGAATATCAGTGAATGCTCGCAGGTTATGGCTTAGGTAATTTCTTCCCCTCTTACCCCTTAAGAGCTTTCCGTCCTGTTTAGGACGCGCCCTCTCTCCTGCTAGATCTAATTAGCATGGGATCAAGGCACAGGTCGGGAGTGCGCGCTGCTGGCCACCATTCTAATTGAGGCAGTAGTCAACTGAACATGCGCCAATGTCTTTACATCACCGACTTTGGGTAGCCACTACTTCATTTTCCGGACTTCACGAGAGATATCAATTTATTCATTTTTGCTTAAATTTGGATGATTTGTGCGGAGTGCGCTTCCCATGATACGTATTTTTATGAGAAAACGTTTAGTAGACTGCGCAGAATTTCGATCTTATTCAAATCAAAGCCAGCTTCATTCCCTCGCAGGCAATCACACAGCGTTTGGGACTCGTGTTAACTGCGGGAAGCCAATGCGGATTTCGGATTCAACACTGAATAAGTCACATTTCTGTCCTGTGGCATTATGGGTCAGTATTCTGGCGGAGGGATGGGAATCGTCCTTAGGCATGGTTACTATCACCTGGTAGAACTTAGAGGCATTTTTATGAAGGTCTTGCAGAAACACTAGGAGCT
This sequence comes from Taenia pisiformis, assembly GCA_023968675.1. Lineage (NCBI taxonomy): Eukaryota > Metazoa > Platyhelminthes > Cestoda > Cyclophyllidea > Taeniidae > Taenia > Taenia pisiformis. The sequence continues at coordinate 115,891 of CM043735.1, forward strand.
GAATGTGACATTTTGCGTAAACCGGTCGGAAGCCTTAAGTAAACGCAAAATCGGGCTCTCACTCCGAATGACATTTCATCACAGAGAGAGCTAATTAAGTTGTCATTTGGTTGTGGGCGCCACCTGTTCAATCGCGTAACGCTTGCAAAACGCTCACTACATTAGCCATCAGCGATTGGCCTTCGCTTCAGCACCATACCGTCACATGCTTGTGCAGTGGGAAAGGGGGCGGGGACAGGCGAAGCGGCTCCCCTCCCATCGAGTGCGGCCACCTTAGCCGGCGCGTGGAGCCTCGGCGCTTACTGTGAGATCCGTGCAGTGCGATGTACCACTTTTAAAACAAAATTCAGTCAGTTCTGCATGCGTGGTTTTTAATTTTCTTTCCCCCCATCAACAAATTAATCAAAAAGCTTTATTTGTGCTCACTTTGAAACGTGGGCATCTTTGCCGTTATATTTACGCAGACCGAATTTCGCAACATTTATTTTGCGTTGTCAGTTCTTTCACCACCCTGAAAAGCATTTTTGGAATAGCCTGTCGCTGTCAGAACTTCTTCATTAATTTTGCATCTTGATGGGTGTACCATGAAGGCTTGCGTTTTAGCATGAAGGTCAAAAGCAAAACATGAAGCACCCGTGTTCTTTTTCCACTAGGACAGAAACTGACATAGCTACTGGGTAAGTCGATTTTGAGGCGAGGATCGTCTACTCCTCTACTCTTGGTTAAGTGGCCCTTTGGCCCTCTGTCAATCAAAAGGCGATTGAATTTTTTCTGAGATTGGGTAGCTTGTGAATTCTCACGCGTTTTCTTAAAGTGTGAACAAAGCTCAATTGCCTGCATCATTATTTTTAGTCTCCATGGCATTCAAATCCATTCATCAGAATGCAAAATTTGATTTATACTTGTTAATGCTGTTCTGCTTTTTGGGGCCCTTATTCTCTGCTGCTAGCCAAGGAGGGAATAAAAGTGTAGAGTCGGAACACGTGTTGAAGTCAAATCATGTTCGCATAATTTCTCACTTCTCAGAGTATCTGTGTTGCAAGATTTAGCCGTAATTAAGGTAGACTGCCTCTTAATGAAGGCAATAAAAAAGCCCTATTTGTCACATCATCGCTAAGTATCATCTCAAGAATGAGGTCAACTTTAAACTAGGTGAGTTTAAGATTTATGACCTGCGCCCGGTTGTCCATAATTTTGCTACGCTGAATGTGGTGAGATTTCGGTGGATGTAACACGGGACTCTAAACTTTCGATGAATCAAATCTATAGTTACCGTATTACACTGAGGTGCGCAGATCTCCGTGCATGAATAAAATTGGCAACGTCACAGCTACCAGATTAACTAATGGAACAGAAAAGGGCCGAGAGAATAACTTTAGCCTTTAACGGAAGCCCACCACCGTCGCCTGAGGTCGCTTTTAGAGGCCTTCCTTTCTGATAATGCCAAAGAAGCTGCACCTCCATCCTTAAGCTGTCGAAGCGATCCGCCCTCATTGTGGTGGTCGCTTCGGTTAATGATTGCCTGGTGCTCAAAGTGTGCCCCTAAGTCGCATGGTGGCCAAGTATTCCTCATGTCGTTCATAGTGTTTTGACTTCCTTGTTAAATTATTTTTTAAAGGGACCAACGTTGAATTGATTTTAGATGCTTGCAGTGCTTACTTAGCTTGATTAAGTGGATATAAACGCAATTAAATTTGTCACTATAATGCCTGACTTCACTAGAAACTCACCGGAAAGCAGCTTATTGCCAGTATTCAAAATGGTTTGACATGAGTGATTTAGAATCTTTTCTGTCTCTTTTTTCAACACTCTCAAATGGTAGTTGTGTAAATGGGATTAAGCATCATATAGTAGCAAGATTTCAACGCTTTTCAAAGGCCCTTGAATGTCTAAAACCAGGAATGATAATTAGACGCTTTTTGAACTGAGACTGAATATGCATACACATCTCCAAGGCGCCTACGATGATAATTTTGACCATTGAACACCTGGAATCGGTCATGCACTCTGCCTCTAATTCAAGGCCTCCCCCTCTTCTGTTGAAGGTAAACACTGGATTTTTCTCTTCATGTTTATATTCGAAAGGTTCCTACGCTTACGCTGTCGCGATCACGTGCTACAGCAAGTCATTGTGTAGTAAGATTTCCATAAAAACCTGAAACCTTTTCACTTCGCGTATTTTCGTGTGAGAATATTTAGTGGATTACACAAAGAGGTTGATAAGAAGGTTTTTGTCATAATGAAACTTGGTCCTCGAATAATAATTTCTTGAATATGAAGGAAGCTTTGCACTGCTTCGGTAGCTAACGGTAGCTCTTACCGTTAGACTAATAAGTCTGAGGGCTTGGCGGACAGTTAAATGAATATTCAGCTCGCGTGGGGCGTTATTAACCCTAAGGGACCAAATAAAGCTCATTTTGGGGCAAACGCCTAGGAATTTTAGGACATTTTTGTGAATTTAGTCCAGCTGCATGCAATTAGAAGGGCACTCTTGTAAAGGTCAGGGACAGTTTTGACATTTTCATGTCCCTGTCATGCGTAAACTTTAAAGACTTGATTTAACTTCAAGGTTTCTCGCCTTTAAATAGACGCGACTGGCTTTCCATACTAATTCCGCGCATATGATGCAATTCCTTACCCTCTCTCAAAGATTCCAATAGATCAACCTGTCGATTAGTATCAATTAGTCAAGCGGATATTGCAAGATCTGGAATACGAATTTATTAAAGTTCCATTTAGTGTCACCTTAGTTGAAGTCAGCTTCATTTGCCATAAAATTAGGAAATACACAGCTTTACCTTGACAAAAAAGGCTCGCTCAATCCGTGTTTTCTTAGGGATTCGGCGAATCCATGTGTCAACCTTAGCCAATTCAATTTATCGCACAGAATAACAACTAAGCATCATTCCAACCCTCCTAAGGGCTGGAAGAGAAGTTATAAGCATGGCCGTTTAGTCTTCTTTCGTTTTTTATGAGCAAAGACTCATTTTGCCTCAACTGAACGCAAGTATTTAAGCAAATGTCATTGCTATAGCACAAAAATAATCTTATGACGATGTTAAGTGACTAGTGTGTTGGTTTACATGTCTCGTGCATTCTGTCGGAGTAAGCTCTTGCTGCTCCCTGGGAAATGTGAGATGTGCGCATTCCAGTGTGCACCTGCTTCCTGCTACTGCTTCCCACTTTCCACTCTCGCGCCATGGCGTGCCTTGCCGCATTGCTTTACGCGATATCAAGGAAATGCATGCTTATATATTCACATATACGTAAGCATGGTCCACTTGTAGGCTAAATGTTCTTCTCGTCAGATTTGCCGCACTGCATTGGGAGAGGTTGGGACAACAGATCGTGCCACTACGAGACGACTTTGTGCGACGCATTGGGTTCTGTCGTTGGGTGAATCGATAGTGCGGCATGTCTGGGTGAGAGCTGTCTAGTCTTCACTGCGGTGAGGGTTTGTGAGACCACTGCTGAAAAAGTGACGGCAGCAAGGTGCAGCGAGGCCTGGAGTGAGTGATGACAGGAGCACGGTTACGCCTACATCAAGCAGTCATCATGCGGCTAGTGGGACCGTGTGAGTGCCGCACGCGTGGCGAGATGACAGGAGGCTTCAATGGCTGTGATTTGTTTTTTCGCCGCTCAACGGAGTTACTGACCAGTGATGAGAGGCGATCTTTGCACTTGCATTGCAATGCCCGTGTATTGGGTGAGCATATCGTCCATCTGATCCACCCAACACCCACCGCCTACTTCGAAGAGTTGCGCACGGCACCACTTTTTGAGGCGCAAGTATGTGTTCATGGATGGACCAGAGATAGAATAATGAAAAGAAAATTATTCGTTTCCTGAAGGTTAACCGTCATTTACTTCGAAACCGACCTTCCAGCGCGCAACCCGAATCGGAAAATGGAAAATCGGAAACATGTATTTAGGCGACTAAAAGCCTTGAGCCCTCAAAAGATCAAATTCCCCAAGCCATCATTCAGAAATTTTTGGGTGAATATAACTTTTAAACGTCATTATTATAGTGCCGATTGACTACCCATAAATTACCGTTTACATTTGATACATGGCAGAGATGTAAATGCTGAATTGACTTGCCCTTGAAGTAATAAATGTTTAACCGTTTTTTTCTCCTAAGCAGTGTGTTTTGGTAAAAGAAGAGGAGAAATTTTCATTTGATAGGACCTCAGCCGCAAATATATTTAATGTTTGGGTCAGTGCGTTTTGCCTCCTCATCCTCCCTCCTCCTTCCCTAAGGGTCGGTAAATCACCCTTTACCTCTTCACATCGTAAAGTGATACAGGTGGTGTTTGTGTAGCCACAGGGTTTTATGAGCGGGCGGGGCACGTACACTATCCTCCGCCCCTTTTTCCCTCCTTCTCTCTCAACCGTAAAACATAAGCATAGTAGTCACCCTAGAGGAAGGGGGCGAATGGGATGTGGCTCTATCTCCCGCTTCATCAATTTCCACGCCATCGAGGGTCACCTCGTGCCAATTTGAGTTCACTTTACGAGATAACGAAAAAATTCTGCTATGCGTTTTTCAAACGGACATGCAAGCAGTTAAATTGATTTTTGTTTTGCGATCACCCTCAGAAACATGTTTAAAATGCATCCATCGCTACCTTTCGCATAATTTCACTTTTTTTAAGTCATCAGCTCTAATTTCATTGCAATTGACTAAGGTTAGTGCGGAGAGAGGATGCTGTTACTGACATTGCAAAAGTGTACGAGCAAGAAACTACGGCGGATAGGTTGAGGACGACGCAGCATCTCTCTTCCTCAAGTCTGTGGGATTATTTTCTAAGATGTTGCACCTGCTTAAGGGACGGTGTGTGCTACATCTTCCATAAAGTTGATAACAGAGAAATAAGATCGCGGCTTAACCTTACTACTTCGCCGAGTTACAAATAGCAAGTTTGCAATCGACGAATAATGTAATCCCCATGTCTGATTTCCGCCTTCGCAATAGTTTAAAGCATCTGAAGATTTATTAAGAGAAGAAATCCAACTAGATGGTATGTTTTTTAAATGGGAGAATGGTCAGTTGAAAACATCTAATTGTTTATAATATTATCAATTGAATTCTGGCACTCATAGAGTGAAATGGGGAGTGTTTGCTCATAAAGATACTCCACTTTGCAGCAGCTAACGCTCAGGGCAATGGTCCGTTAAATAAGCATTTTGGATCTTCAGTTCATTCACCTATCTATCCATCTCGTTACTCAAAAAACAAATCTCTTTACTCACTTGCCCACTTAACTCTCAATCAGTACGTACTTCAAATTAGCATTGGGAATGAATTATCCAGAGCTATCCAAAGCTTTGTTTGCAGAGCTTATGGCAACATCCCTACGACTCGTTTGATGAAAACCCACCTTCTTTCCTTATTTCAGAAACAAAACGATTATCGCTGTAAAATTATGTAATCAGCTGACGTCAAATTGTCGCCACTTTCAATTCAACCCATAAGACACAAATATGCTTTTACCATGTTTCCATTTATAATTTTGGTTCGAGGCCTCAAATAACATGTTTTGAATATTCAACTTCCCAAAATAAAATGATGCAACACATTCATGAAAAAGAAACTGCGATTAGATGTGCTACCCACTTCACCGCATGAGCCCTTTGAGCTACCAAGATTGGATAGACCTCTACAATGCTTTTATCGGTCAGAAGGAGTTAAAAAATCTCCCACAGCCCAAAATGTCACTTATTAAATTTTTTGCTTCTTTTTATAAAAAGCACAAAGATGTGTTCTGCTATTCAACCCCGCCGTGTAAGTGCCTCCCCTTACTTGAAAATATCCCTCCTGAGGAAAAGGTAAGTGTGCACACGTAGTCTGGGCCTTACAAACATCGTCAGAATTTGCTTCTTGCCTAAATTTGTTGTTCTCTGGTAGTGTGCCCCGTCCGCTTCCCTCAAGCGCCCTCACACCCATTCAGTGTCATAGTTTCAAAGTCAATGCCAATTCGTTACACTTTCTCGCTGCAATTGCAGCCTCTTTACTAATGACTTATCACGATCAAGATGGGAGATGGAGCGAAAGATGTAATGGGGACCTTTAAACAAAAAATCGGGTAAGACTGAAAAGAGTTTGCTGGTTTAGCTGCACAAATTTATCACTTTACTGCTCATGAATGACCTAGAACATCTCCAGAGCAAATTCCCTTAAGTAAAATTAGGCAGCCCCAATCTGGTAAATTCATTTATTTAATCGGAGGTCAATATTTCCTAATACAAAGTACGACCTCGTTTTTTATTTTATGAGATTATATAAGTCTTAATAAAAAACGCACTTTAATATGATTACTAAGTAAATTAATTCTCAAGAGACCTCTCGCAGATGGCTAACGCAATCGGCTTATGAGGGAATTAAAATAAATGTTAACGAATAGATAACTTGTCCATTGATGAAGTGCATTACCTGCACAAGCGGAGGAGCTCCTAACCTTTAGTTATCTGCAATGTTTTATTTGTCCTGACTTTCGGTGTCGGTCATTCAGGTAACCATACTTCTCTACCCGTGTGGGCTAACCTCCAGGCCATGCCAACAGCCCCGTCGTCTCTGCTTGCTGTACACATATATATGCACATGTGTATTCTTCTCTAGTGCCATGCCTGCTTTTGCCTTTAACAATCTCGGGACGCTGCATTACTAATAAAATAGACACTCAAATGTCTAATACGAAATCCGACTTGCATACATTCTTGGTTTAAAAGCGATTGATGCAGATGCATCAGAATTTTGTGTCAAAATTGTGGCTTGTTTTTCAGAAAAAAGGAAAATCAAAGAAAATTCCTAAAACTTTATTTTTTTCGGACAATGTTTATGTACGGCTAAAAAGATCCCAACATTGTATTAATTTTGGTAAAAAAGGGGCATCTTTAAATTCAGATTCTTACTTCCATCACTTAGCTCACTTTTTAAGTGGCTGTCAGATTTCCCTGTCCTCTGGAGCAAATTTTCTCCAATTACAGATGTCCAATGCTGTAAATTGTTACAAATGCTCTTGTTTGGCACCAATTAAAGTGCACTTTCACAATTGTAGCCTTATTATGGCACATTTTAAAAGCTTTCCTTTAAATTTAATTAAATACTTGCTCTTAAATTTTCTTACTTTTAAGCCGAATTATATTTCCAGGCGCACGACTCTCTGATTGATCAGACGCTCTTCTTCCCCATTGGTGAAAAGTCATTCCCAAGTGATTGGAGGATACTGGCCGGCCAATAACCGTAAGACTTTTGTTTGCCTCATTTAAACTCTGCCATTCTAACGCAAAATTTCCACAAGTGATCGTCATCATGTGTGAGAGGAAAAGTAGGTCACCAGTGAGGAGACTATTTCAAGATCTCGGCAACACCAACAATCGCGCAGACGAGACCATCGATGAAATTATCGACCGCGTCACTGAATTAAAATGCTCTACATTCCGCGAAACGTACCAGTTTGATTTGCGAACCATGCAGCCTTGCAGCAGTGAAAGCGATCTGCGAATGAATTCCATGACTGAAAGACAGCTTCGGCACTGCTGGAGTTGGGAGGCGGTTAATGCCCGCCTAGTTCCACGTTTCTATCGTCCGGTCATGGTCCAGTCAAGGTGCCTTGAGGACAATACAGATCAGACCTCAATGCTATTACCCAAAACACCGCTCAAGTCTCTACAAAAGCAGCAAGTCTCACCCTTTGTTAAGCTTTTCTTTCGCACGGTTCGAAGGGCAAGGAGTGCTGATGTTGTTAGTGGGAAGGCTTTCAGCAAGGATCTGGTATCCCCGAGTCCACCGATGGTTCGCAGGGGTCAAAGGATTGGTAATTCTACAATCAGCTGCCCTTCGAAAACAACCATTAATTTTGAGGCAGGTTCCAATTTCTTACGTGATTAACAGTTTGAATGCATTATGCTGGCGGGAGCATCGACTGACCACGGCAAACGTCAATCAAATCTCGAGTTAAAATGAATTACACCTGTGGCTATGGTTAGTTTAGGAAGGGGAGAGGGAGGTACTATAAACTTACAGTGTGCACGTGCGCCAGTAGTACTAACTTTATCAACATCCAAGCAACTGTCGGGTTGGCGGATTGGCGAGCGGCGCTAACACACCTTCCAACCCTCCCCTTCTCCGCTCACCTTTTCCCACGCAAAGTACCTTTGTCCCCGTCCCCAAATGTGGACAGATCTTGCTGTTGACATGTCACTACTGCTACACCTTAGTTTTACCCTCACAGTTTATTTCATTTTTTAATTAAGCAACCTTCGACGGGGCAAAATGCCAGCAAGGCGACCGCATGACTATGGCCGGGCCAAACAGGTCCAGTGGCGTCTATGTGATGTGGAGGCGTTTTCCGAGCAGTCTCACACTAAACCAGATAATCGCTCAAACTTTTCTGGAGCATTTGAAGGCTACAGCCTAAAAGGTGGTGCTCCTGTACAAGTTTTTTTTTTATTGGCTTGTTCTTGAATTTTCAGAATCCTTATAATTCCACAAGCACTAATTTTTACCTCGAGGTAAGAAAATTACCTCGTGCTGTCTGACATTGTAAATATTTAAATAAAATCGATGTTTTTACCACCCCTCCGTTTTCCTTCTAAATTTTTTGAATATGGGGAAGATTAATTTATTTATGGGAAGCAGTCGATCTTATAATTCGTGGAAAACTACTTGGCCGTAGGACAATTTCTCATTTTGAGCTCTATACAGTAACTAAACGTAATTATTTTCGGCTTTACAATTTCCGTAAGATGGTTTTTTATTACCGCAGCAGGTGATATAGGCTAAATTCAATAACTAGCCGCCTCTTTTTAAAGTGTCGAGACGATGGCCAACAACAGTTTAATGCGAAGACTGGAGCACTTTCCTTGTCATTCTTTTAAATGGTTTCACAGTGCTGTCCACTCGCAAAAAATTATGATCTTCGGAGTTGTAAATGTCCAAAGTTTGACCATATAGACTGAGGTGTTCTTAGTCTTCAGTGAGTCCACAGTAAGCGAAAGTGGAATGGAAGAAAGTGCACAAACTGCGCACAGAAGAGCTACATTCCATTGGTGTGGCCCTCGGATCAGCTGCGTGGCGGAAGTGTGACGTGTAGAATTTTTAGGCATCATTATAAAACGCTGTGTGGCATTGAAGAGCAGATTGAGATCGCAATGTGCACGCACGTGCCCCATTGCCACTTTTCCTTCTACATGCCGCTATTATGATGTTTTCCCGCGTAACGCATACCATCGGTCTTCCAACAAATTTATTGGTCGAATTTTTAAATAAATTTGGGGAACAACTCGGTCTTAGAGCTGCATTAAAGATGGGTAGCTAGATTTCTGTGGTGATGGAAAAAATGCGCCCACGATACTAAGGCAATGCATTACAGGACTGAACCCTTCACGTTACCAAACCAGTGGCGGCATTATGAAGGCAAGTAGAAAGGAAGGCCGAGTATAGCATCTTTGGATGAAGGCCTGCCTGCCTTCGGATGGATAATCGAAACAAAAGGCATGAGTGGGGTGCAAAATATCTTTTCACGTTGCTGTTCTAAAAGGGCATATCACGCTGGATTTTAATTTTCTTCCAAGGCACTCATTTTTGTAGCATTAGTTTTTTTTTTATTCCATCAGCATGCCAAAGACATGGCGTGCGGCATGGTGGGTTACGCATCAATCATCGCCTCGTCAGACAGTGTCAACGCACTTTCTACCCATTCAAAAGTGCTGCGGCCTACTTAAGCATGCAAGGCCATTTCTATTAATCATTTCCTCCGCAAATGCAAGTACTTTTGATAAGCTTAAACAAAACAGCCGAACTGCGTAAGTTTTGCGATTTGCTGCTTTGCAATTATGGTGGAGAGTGAGTCAATGTATGGATGCTTGGCTGCCCTTGCAATCGAGCGAGCCGATGAATGAGCTAAGGACAAATCAGTAAATGAGAAATAGCCACATGGTGAAAAGACATGCACAGAGGTTAAATTTCATTCGATTTTTAAGTCACCCTTTTCCATTTAAATGAAATTTTGATCAATTGATTTAATTGAAATAATTATTTTATCTGGCAACCAAAAGCGATGTGCAATACGGTGGCGACCCTTTAAGGTGCCAGTGGCACGTGCTCTGCCATGGGAGTGCTGGCCAGCACTCTGACGCAGAGGCAGTTGCATGAGGTGGTGATACAAAAGGCATGGAATCAAGGGGCAAAATAAGTGCAATAGTAAGCGTGACACCAACATGGATAACCGCCTGTTTTCTCTTTTATTACTATTAATTCGCGGATTCGAATGCAGCAACTCCTTGCACTAACTTCTGCCCTGAAGCATAATGCCGAGCCATCACAAGAGCCTCAAATATTCGCAAGCCCTATGCATGGACACAAAAAATTAAGGTAAAAGTTAAAAGTAGCTTCTTTTCTGCTAAATTTCAACACAAACAAATCACGTTTCAACATACGTGGAATGCTTTCGAAGCGGAAATTTCTTTAAGCTAGAAGCCGATGGGGTAGGTGTCATGTCCCAATGAAGTGGCTTTTCACGTTCACAGTTGGCCGCACGCATTTTTGCCAGCCATGAAGCCAAAGTTGCGTGTCGAAAAAGACCATTCTTTCCTTTCAGCTATGCATTACGCTATCATATGATGCGCAGATTATTAAGTAACCAGGCAAACCTTGCTTAACGTGGTCTGTTCCAGTGGCGAATTGTTGCGTAACTAATTATGCCCCAGACCATTCATCATTTTCCTCGCACACCTTCTTACTATACAAATCTTCATCCTAGTTGGTGGCCGAACACGGTGGACGTAATGGATGAAGTTCATTTACATAGTAAATGAATTTGCTTTAGTTAAGAGTGGAGTGCCGATTTTTAAAACAAATTTTGGTGGCAGAAAACACTAAAAAAGTGTCTTAGGAATTTGTTTAACTTTGGCTAGATTTTGAAGTCATATGAGTTAAAGAGAGGCAATATTTTTGTAGGGCTCCAAGGAATAGCAAATCATTCCGTCTCCATTGTTTTAAAGCCCGATGCTAATGACAAATATTGACAATGTGTGACTTGAGTGATCAAACTTTTTCGCAAGTTTTCACCGGAAAATAAACGAGTTTGCTTTACTGAACAGCTTAGGAGGATTTGTTATGCTTACCTTGCTCCTTAAATTGTTGTGCATGCTTAGTCTCTGCTTCATCCTTTAAGCCCACAAGCACGGTTGTTTGATGATTCGAATAAGACATCAGGATCGTGGTTACGGCCATGGCCTCCTCCTGACCGTCTGGGGAGTGAAATGATTCCTTCAAACTGTACGGTCGTCCTTTGGGTAAATTTCTGACGCTGAATTTGATAGCCGTCTTTAGTGTCGCATGAGGTCGCTGATCTTCCACATAGTTTCTGGCAATACTTGCTAACTCCAAAAATTTCCTGCTAGTTAGTCAGAAGGACATTTTATTAAAATTTGGAAAAGGATTAGGAAAAATGCAATGTTAGGAACCTTGAGAACCTTATTTGTCGACAAAATTAGCTTTCGCATAGACCGCAGAACTCTACTAACGCGGAGTAGCTCGTTCATAAATCTTTTGAAGTTTTAGTGAACAAGGGGCCCCAACAGCTTTTCGTACTCGTTTGTATCCAGGTTTCAGTTGCCACGCTCAAACTTCCTTTAGCGTCAATATTCTTGCCTGCTTTGTCCTTGCTTAAAAGAAAATGAATCGAAATTTTCCGTTTGCACATTAACCATCATGTTCCAACTGGAAATGTGGGGTCCTTGAGCAGGTCTGCTAACTAGAGCGCCACCCACGGGTCCAAAATCCGCGCGTTTCGTTCGAGTGTCGCGTGAATAAACAAACGCACTAGTATGCGTGTCCTTGCACTATGGTCGTTTTACATTCAACTATCAATGCCTTAACTGCAGGCCGAACTTTTACGGCTTTACCTCATTACAGAGTACAAACACGAATGATTTCATCTTTCTAGGTTAATTGCATAAGAAAGATCTGGTAGGAAGATCAGACTTCCAGGTCATTGGATAATAGTGGGGCTGATCCACTCACCTGTTGCTTAGCCTCCCAGGCGTTGATGAGCGTCGTCTCCATGCTGGTTCAGCAGCGACCCGAAAGAAAGCTAATGAGGGGAAGAAAAGTTCAAGTGCTTTGTTAGAGAAATGCAATAGGGCCACTTGTTCTTGCATATGACTAGTGGGGTCCACCGTTGGGTCACTCAGGGTAATGGCAGAGACAGTGCAACCAATTCGATGCTGGTTAAATGCGTCAAATGTGGAAACTTAGTCCTTCCTTTTTCAAAGAGTTTTAAACCCATTCCTATTGCTCCCATTAGATACCAGAAACGGATGTTAGACCTGCTTCCTTTAAATCAGTGTCATTCAGCTGTGGGCGTAACTACATTATAACAGTACAATAAAAGCGCGCAAACGGGGACATAGGAAGTGTAAAAAACCCTCAGAAATATTCAGACAGAAGGCTCAAGCCGCAAGCGAGGCCAAAATACCCCACACAGTCCTGCTTGATGATCAAATTTTGCAGCCTCATGCTGATTGCCTTTGCTTTGTATCAATCTTAAACAAAATGGTTAGGAAAAAAGGGAAAAGCAGAAATGGATTAGCGCAATTAAAGCGGAGGCTACAATTACTAGCTATAAGTCTGTGCTTTGTTCGAAAAAGTTACATCGCTATCCTTCCGTTGGTGCTTTGGATACAGTTGCTCACAAGTAAAGTCCCTTTGCCATAAGTTCAAAATCTCATCTTGGCTGCACTTCTCAATTACATATCATCGCTTCTTTAACGATATCTAGCAATCTATGCGGAGCCCAGCCCCGCTTTGTTTGTCAATTTAGTCTGCTTGAAAAGAGCACTGGAAGGAGTTCTCCTTATGAGTTTCTTAACAGGACTTTTCAAAGCGCCCACTCCCCATGGTACAAAAGCGGTCTTTCTGTAAAGTCAGGTGCCTAACAGACAACTCGTACCTATCAAACTTCCTGTTATTACCAATCTCCGCGGCCATCTCACAGAGGAGTCAAAGAACGTTGGAAATGTTCCACGATGTCATCGATAACTCAGCTGAGGGCTTATCTCCAAGGCCCTTTAAAGGCAATTGTGTCAGTGCATAAAAGCTGAGAAATTCGTGCAGCGGGTGAGTGATTAAGGTTCGACGCAGAGCGCTGGATTTCTGCTTATTACAACAAAATTTCACGTTGATGACATTATGCTAAGGACACAGCAATCAACCAATCACAACAGAGAATTTTGTTGCCATCGCAGTTTCCCACTTGATCCATTTGCATCCAATTGTTTGTTTCGCTTTCCTTTTGTCTGTGTTCGTGGGTTTGGCTTGTTGCCAACCTCGTTCATTATGCAAGCAGCCATAATTTTGAAGCAGGGAGAGGCGGAGTGGACCCATTTTTGGATTATTCATTCATGAAACTTATGAACAAATCAACTTGGCCTTCCTTTTTGGAAGGTGAGATAAATTCAATCCCCCCATTGAAATAAACTAGATATTTGACGTAAATTGTGCTGTAGTTCTAGTATTTTTATCCCAACATTAACCGATAGCGATGCGCTTTTATTTCTTTGTGAGGAAGATGGACGGCACATTTTGGACGCCCGCTACTCTTCGAGTTCATTTAATTCAACGCCCCCTTCACCTCACCATTGAAACTGCGTCCGTCACCAGCGGACATGCGCTGCAAATATTGCCAAGTTCACGATGGTGGCTAAAGTTTGATTCAATCGACACCAATTTAATTCACATTTTGCAAAATTCTAGAGGTACCATCGGTAAAGCCGTAAGCCCACTTGATTTTTGCATGTTTCGTGAACACATACTGATGGGGATGGAAGCACCTGCGACACCTTCACGAAACGTTAAAATCAAATTTGTTACCTGCTGTCCAGTCACGGCCAATTATCGCTTCTCAATTCCATTTAGTAGAGTAGAATTTTAAACTCGCATCATAGTTGAAGTGAAAGAAAAAGAGTATTAAAACGCAAAACGAGATTCAGCTATTTTCTATGAATAACTTTAACCTGTCGCTCCTCTCATAAAAAAAACAACTGTGGTACTATTGTAGAAGGTTGCCATGATTCACTTTATCAACTTCTGACAAGTTAATTCGTTGTTGTGGCCCTTTGTGTGAACTGTAGATACAAAACATAGACGCCAACCTGGACACCCTGCACAGACGCGTTTTACTGGCTTGAACTTCAATCGGAATCTGCACGAGTGGCAGCTCAGCAACAAAGCACTTAACTAATCTAGCCTTTAAATTTTCACACAGGTGCCGATGAAATTTAGCAACATCAAGTACATAATTGTTTTTATAGAGAACTCGGACTAAAAGGCACCTCACAGAAGGAGATATGTCTTAAGGGTGACTGAAATTTAGGAGGTTTGCAAAAGAAGAAATCTTCAAATTACTCCGACCTTATTAACTTCTTCAGTGTTGGGCTGCGTCAGATGCAGAACAAAGAGCATTCTTAGTGTTTTACACCATATTCATCAAATGTGACATCTTCTTGTCTTGACGGAGAATTGCTGCATGACCTTTGAGCCTACTCATCACCTATCTCTTGGATTGCGAAACAGGAAGGGGTTAAAACCTCATGGATAGCGAGTGAAAACAATGGTTTTACTTGTAAAATCTAAAGGAAAGCATGGTTGGGGATCTCTTGTCCCAGCCCAAAATGACGAGACTGGACCAGGCATTGGAGAGACTAAGCAGCTCATATAGAGAAAGTTGAGTTGTAGTTTTGGCTACCAGCTTACAGTTAGGAGGGCAAGATGATTTAACGGGACAACAGGGGCATCAATGGGAGTACTTCCCTGCATTTTAAGCAACAGTAACAAAGGAATAAAAAACGCTTTGAAATGAGCTTAAATTACTCTCCAGAATCGATGTGCACTCACATAATCTATAATAGAATTTCCGGTTTTTTAACGCCGCAAATTACTTTCGAGAAAATCTAGGGCATTACATAAGACATCTTCCCGTCCCGACCGCCATGTGCGGACGTGGTGAGAGGGTTAATTAGAGCCGCCACAAATGGGCGGCACGAGGCAGGACGGTCAGGCGAAGGATGCGGTACAAGAGAGGGAGTGGGGTCGAGGGGATGGTGCCATGCGCACGTGCCCACCAGTGTGATAATTAGCTTGGGGCTCCGCGCCACGAAGGTGAGTTTCACGGTTTCTACGTAGGAACTCTGCAACTGTAATTTGTACGTTCTGACTGGTGTTTAGGTAGTTCGTCAAAGCGGTGCGATTTCGCACTCATGCTCCATTGAAGTCACACAATATAAACAGCAATTTGGATGCTCGAGCGTAATGTTGAGTGCTACCCAATCGCTAGCACATTTCATATGCGAATGGCTTCTTAGCGCCTCAGTATCATGTTCTGCTGAGCTCCATTGAGAATCATCTAATTCATCCAAGAATAAGCCCTAATCGTAGCTGCAGTTGGAGAATTTATGTTCCGGGGAAGCTAATAGGCTTATGGAATGTCAAATTCCGCTATCATTAAATGGCACATTAGCCCTCAATTAGCTTCTGCTTAGCTTTCTGAACCAATCTAAGCAAAATAAGGCATTTTAAGCGACCGTGTAGTGGACATCTGCGAATTGTGTCTGTCTGAGATTGTTCTTCCCGACCACTTGTGAAACACGCTGGTGAAGTGCATGCAAAGGATTGGCAGCCTCTTAAGAATCTTAGCCGATCCATTCTTCTACAAAGCTGAGATCCCAACATCAGTAGAAGAAAAGCAGATTGTTGTCGCCTAAGATCATATGCAATTAATGTAACTCTTCTGTCCATCTTTGAAGCGACTAACATACTTTGGACTTGCGATATTCGCTTGATTTTAGGAACTCGTATTATGTCATTCGTCTTCCCCGCTATCATTCAGCGGATGGGAGCATTGTGACCTCGAAAGATTTTGGAATTCTCGCAAAAAATTTGTTTAGTTTTGACGCGTATTTGGGGTGAATTACGCCCTTTTGGTTTCAAAATGAGTGCTTAAAGTACACATGAATCATTGCTTTGTGCGTGTCAGGGCAAGCACTTGACGCATCCATCGCCTCACTTTTAACTGAGCCCCTCGGCTATGCGCGGACCGCTCATGTGGTACATTGGCCCCCGTGTACCCAAAACGGACCAGCTAGCAGCATTGCGGCAACCGTTTTATGTGTTAAATCTTCCGTAACGCGGCCTCAGTGCTGATAAACTAGAACTCAGCTGCCAGTCTTTAGGCTCAATAATCCATTCATAGCAAGGGTAGGCCTTGACTGCTACTGTAGAGGGCACTGTTTGAAAATCGGGCACACTGAGTGCTTACTAAGCAGCTATGGTCTCAAAGTAAATAACACATTGTTCGTGCATGATTCTGAGAAGATGCGCAACGAAAAGTACAGGAAAAGCTGCAATAAATTAAGAATGAATAAAGTAGATTGCCATAATTCAAGGAAATTGTATGGAATGATGGGTCTTCAGCTTATTCGGTTTGCTTGTATGTAGTTCCACGAGGACCCACCTCGGCTCCAGCCAGCTAATTCCAAGATCCGCAACATGAAGCTCTCACATTTGTGGCGGACGGAATTTCTTAAGCTTGCAAATCGATGTCTATAGCACCACGTGATGTCGATGAGCCAAAATAACAACCACTTGGTGAGAAGTGCAAATTAAAATTACGCAGCAGGGGTTAATGCAACGATTGCCAGAAATAATTAGCATTTTCATATTTTAAATATTGATTCTACTTATAGCTTTTTAAGTACCTAAAATTCATTACTAGTAATTTTTTATTCAGAAAGATTCAGACTTGACCGTGGTCTATTTAGCGTTTGATTTGTTTGGACTGTTTGTTGAGCTTCCACATAGGAAGTAACTGCCCTGAACCTAGCTGTGTGGACTGGCCTCTATGTTTGACCTTCTTTCTTTTTCTAGGGATGCTCGGAAAGCTACCGCCCATATACTGGTACTAGGAAGGAGTAATTTGCTAATGGAAAATGCAGACATTACATCAGATATTACATCAGCATTTGTGCTGTTAACGCCATATTAACCGCATAAACGGCGCGCCTATTATTTAAATTTACCATCCCATTGGGGAAATATGATATCATGCAATATCTCAAATAAGGATGCCTTTGTAACAGAAACTAACGGAATTCTACGCCAAGGCAAGCCCTACCGAAAAGAACTTCTTTTGAATACAGATATGCAATTTGTCGTGAATTACGAAGAGGTAGCTATCCGATGGCCACCCAAGACAAGCGTGTATCATTTTTCACTGATCGTGCACCGCCATGAAATGCGACCCTAAAACAGTGCCACTGGATGCAGTGCTTTGTTTGTTTGGACTGTTGGTTGGTCCCACACACTAGTGGTGGCCACCTTGAAGCTAGCTGCGTGGGCTGGCCTGCCGTCCATGCCAGCAGCTCCCTTCCTTTCCGCCTGTAATGCAAGTATTCTGACCTACACCTAGCCTTCTCTCCACCGTTTAAAGATGCTCGGGGAGCCACACTAGATCTTTCGCACTCTTCGATGGAAGCCTCGGGGATCTGCATAATGCGCAACCATAAGGAAAAATGGTTCACCAAAATAATTATGTCCTATGCAGTTTTAGATAGGGTCATTGTAGCGTATTGTTTGTTTGGGCTGTTGGTTGGTCGGACATATTAGTGGCGGCCACCTTGAAGCCAGCTGTGTGGGCTAACCTGCCGGCCATGCCGGCAGTTCTCATACTTTCCGTCTAGAATGCACGTATTCTGGCATACACCTGGCCTTCTCTCCCTCTTTTAGGGATGCTCGGGGCGCTACAGTGGTGGCAGCGCAAAGCAAACCCGAATTTGTGCGGTTCCTACCTAGACTTGTCCTGCAAGTGGTACGTTACGACGGTGCAGAAGAAGTACCTTTGCTGAAGGACTAAGAACTGCGTTTATCTCCGATACTATCCCACTCCCGTGCTCGACAGGAAAGCTATTAACAACTGAAGCGACCCAAACCGTGGACCAACTGGAAAGGCTGCTGGTAAACTAACCTTGCGAAGGATGCAGTGATGGTCGTCTGAACCTCTTACTCCGAAGTTAGTTGGCAAGCCGGGCGAACCTGCAGGTGGAGTCGGACCGCCATAAGGGATCATTGATGTGGTGCCAAACCTCGCCTCATTTACGCTGGTACGTGTGGTACGGCTAGCTCGTGAGTACTTCTCACAGCACTGATTACGTACGAGGTGGATGAAGAGACGCTTCGAGGACAACGCTCAAAAAAGAGAGGGGCTATGTAGCGTATTGTTTGCTTGGGCTGTTGGTTGGTAGGACATATTAGTGACGGCCACCTTGAAGCTAGCTGCGCGGGCTGGCCTGCCGGACATGCCAGCAGTTCCCATACTTTCCGTCTAGAATACACGTATTCTGACCTAAACCTGGCCTTCTCTCCTTCTTTAGGGATGCTCGGGGCGCTACAGTCATCAACTCAAGACTTTTAAATCTATGTGACAAGTAAAATCTACTGTATCCGTCTTGAATTATGTAAATTCTTGATCTAGTCAATTTGTTCAGCGGAATATTGAAAAATCTATTCATTACCACAGAATAACAACTCGAATTAAGGTATCTTTAAAGAAGTCTGACTTAAGTGGTTGTAAATGTACTCGATTTTTATTTTATAACATAGTATTAAGCCATTTAACAGTTTATTTACTTTTCCCGCTAAACAAAAATGTCGCTAGGTCCCCACACATTTGAAATTCAATTAATCATAACCGGCCGCGCATGGTGAGGGCTTGCTTGCCCAGCTTGGAGTTGGTTTTTTATGCTCTAGCTTGCACGATTTCTCTGTAATTTTTATTAGAGGTTTTATTATTCGCGCCCTTAATTTTGTGATGTTGGTCTAAAAAGATTGACCGGTAGTAAAATCGTGGCTTTTCTAGCATCCAGTTTGAGCGTCTTATTGGTTTCTGACTGTGTCATAGTTATTACTTTGATTTGTTCCAGCCTTGTTTGGTTAATTTTCATGGTCACAATCGCCATCATTGTCCTCACTCCCATTTTTAAGACCTCGCGGAACCGGTGGAATGCCTCTCCCACGTTACACCATCCAGCCCACGCACATTAGCCGGGTGCATATGCCCGAGAAGCTTGACAATGAGCTTGAGTACGTTTCAAATGAGACGCTTTGCAACCTGATGCATCAGATGGCTTCGGTGGCCTCTGTTGCCTCGGAGATCTTTGAAGAACTCACTACCGATCTGGCCGCCATCTCCACTCGGCTCAGTCGCATTGATGAACGTGTCGGGAGCGTTACGACCACCCTCAAGTCTCTGTCCACTAGTGAAGAGTTTCTCTCCGTCGGCCTACAGCATCTTACAGCACCTGTGTCAGGTGTACGAGAGCAGGAATTAGACAGTCAAGTACTTCATCGCAGCACGAAACCGCGCTGTATGCAGGCGCAGTATGAAGCGGCAGAACCACCGCCGCCGTTACATGTGATGGATTCGCTGAGGGATGATGGCAAGATTACGGCGCGACTCTATTCGGATCCTCGGTTCTTCTTCGATCTCTGGCGGAAGGAGATGTTGGAAGACGCTTTTGATGGGATTGGTGGTGTTGGGAGTGGTAGCGTTGGTGGCTCAAAAGGCGGTAAAAAAGCTGTGAAGAAGAAGGTGAGTCCTGACATTGGATTAATCAATTTTGATCGTACTTAAGATAGCTTACTGGACCAGGTTTTATTGTTTTTGTTTGCCTTACAACTGCACACCGAGCTCTCAGGTGGTTGTTTATTTAAGTGACGCCGCTCGTCGTGATGATGATATGCTAGTAGTGTTCATTATGTAAACAGGGCCGAGTCCTAGAAATCGGGTGCTTATTTGCTTACATTCTCTTCTTATTCTATTATATTTCATCCATTGAAGCAACACTTCCACTTTTAAGCGTCCAAAGCCTAAATCGAAGCCGCCATCTACTCTTGGTGTAAACGACTACCCACCGCTACAGCAACAATTTCTAGCACAAGAACAAAAACCATTGCAATCGCAGTCACAGCAGAAGTTTGAGCACCAAACGTCACAATCACAACAGTCGCTCCCGGTAGCCTTGCCATCTTCAATGCCCAGCGAAGGTAGCAATGTGGCGGCGAGCTCGGAGTACGGAGAGCCCGAGGAGACGCTGACTCATCCCAGCGAGTGGATAACCGGTGCTGCTCATCCCACCCCACCTTTTCCCTACTATCGTGGCAGTAGTGGTAAGTATGGGCTCTTCTCTTTCATCCAGCGCTTGAACAGCTTTCGTCGGCTCATCAAAGATATTTTTGCATCTCTTTTTCTATCGTATGTGTACCATTAATCTTTGTCGCATAATTTATTGCATTCTGCACTTGGTTATTTTTATCCCGGTAATTATTTTGTTGCTACGCCGACAGGTTTGGAGTGCTAGTTCTGACGCTTTTTCATAAGTACCTTATTGTTGTTCGGATGTATATTTGCATGCGAGCTTGACCTTCTGATAATGGTTAATTGTTCCACTACCCGTCTTTTCACTCTTATGAGGGTTGTGTCTTGTTTCTCGCCCTTTGCCGAAGAATTCCCCGGATCAGCAGTGTCGGACATACCGGTTATTTCTGATCTGGCCCCACAGCTTAGTTTTAACTGCTATTTGGCAGCAAAATCGGTTGCAAGAGGCGTGCCCGCTGAAATTACCTTTTCTGATGGCAAAGTTCGCACGCTTTAAGATGTAGGCCTTCCCCGGACCTGGGGATTACTTGTTTATGGACACTGCTCAGTAGATGTCGCTCTTTGATGGCGCTTTCAATACGCCCTCCTAACTTTGAACCCGAATTGCATGACCGTTGAACCTGACCTTTGTTTTGAACCGATGTTTGCTTGTTTCCGTCACTACATTTGTTTGATTGGGTATTGACTTTCTCAACGATGTATCCATTCCGTTCAAGCCGACCCACCGCCGGTGTGCTACCCAATCGACTACACTTACACCAACCCACTGATCAAGTTCAGCGGCATTTCGTCTGAGCGTCAAAAGATCTCTTTCGCTTTCCACACCCCGTGAGAATGCACTATTGTTAGGTTTTTAGCTGGTCTACTTTTTTGATGCAACGTTGAGAAAGCGGGGCTATCCTTGGTTACCTTCAAGCAATTCATTTACCGCCCATTTTACGCCTTGATGTGCGCACCATTTATGTTCAAAAAACCATGCCTATTTCCAAAATGTCTGCTGAACCTCAGACGGAATCGTTTACAATGCGTTATGTAATTCCCGAAGGCTGAGTAAAGTTTGTTTTTGAGGATGCGGTACAGCTCGAATTTGAGTAAAATTCTTGAAAGATGTCAAGAACCAGTAAACTGATCGTGAGAAAGGTAGAGCAAGGCTTCATTGATTTGCAGTACTGGACTTATCCAGGTGATTTGCGCTTAAATATGAAAAAGGAAAATGTTTGACTTTATCCTCGGCTTTTTCTTGACAATATTATTTCCATGCGCTATAGTAACATTTTCCTGATATTGGGACTAGGCACCCGCGTTTCACGTAAAATGGGCCGTTGTCAAATCAAAATGAGAGGGCAAGGGTCTGCTCACCTGCCTTTGGAGAAAAGTGGAATTGGTAGGCTTTTGTTTCGTTGATAAAGGGCTGCAAACGGTGTTTCAAGAAGTTCACTAGAGGCATTTCCATTTTTATTATAAAATCACGAACTAGTTTTTGTTGCTTTATTGTGAGAAGCAGATTTTAACTTTTGGCAATTGATGTTTACCTGACGCTAAGTGGGTTTATTAAGTCAGTAAGTGTAAAATCGGTTGCTATCACCAGCAAAGATAGACTTATCGGGTGCCTGTCTAGAATGTCCTGGGTTCCCCCCTATCGTCGAATAATTGGGCACAATAGATGCGCCCTAGTTGTGTAAACGAGTAGCCGTATTTCTTTGCGTGGAGGATGCTAACTTTGTTCCAGTATCAGGGTGAATTCGACATCACGATCTATGTATTTTTTGTGGCCTTAAAGCCCCAATTGCTAGGCGATTTAGTGCCCGGCCGACCCCGGGCTCTTCTGTACCGGAGTGCTGCTGCGTCGCACCAAGACGGCAAAAGGCTAATGCTGCTTTCACTCATTCCTGGAAATCGGACCTTCCTACTCAACAACTATTGAGTGGTCGGGAGTCAGTCTAGAATTCAGGGTATGGAAGCATTGCCGCACAATTAGCAATTGATTTCAACTGCCTTTGGCGAAAAGTTGTCTTCACTCCTACTACTGCTCTGTTAGAAGTGCTCCGCTTTCTTGAATCAGTGGCCTCCAGTCACTCTTCTATCAATCTTCTAGTTTGTACAACTGACATTGAATCTTCTCCTGTACCCTGTCGATTATTCTTAACCATTTTCTCCACTCCATTGCCATTTGTACCGCTGATTTTATGTGGAAACTCCACGATGGTACCGGTTCTTTTGCCTCGTCGTTGTGGAATTAAGCAGTGTTAGTATTTCACTCTTCTTTTATTATTTGATCTGTATGAATTTGCGTTGATTGGATAAATTTCTCGTGTTTTTATGGAGGAAGTTTCTCATTCATTTCACCCATCCGAAGTGAACAGTGTCTTGCTCACGGAATGCTAAGTGTCAACCCGATGAAGCATTCAGCCACCACTTCCGCCCACTTTTTAACTTGGCACACCTAAGCGCTTGTTGGTCAATTTGATCTCGGGTAAAAACTTGGACTTTGGCGATTCTCTGAATGCGAATGCACTTTGTCAGCCAAGTTGTCTTTAGTACGAACTGATGTTTCTGGCATGCGTAAACATGGCGTTGTTGGCGCTGATTTCGTTCTTGTGCCAGCTAATTGTGTCGTCGAGCTCTGCATCAGGGTCCCCAAGCTGTCAGGTTGCTAACTTAATGACTGTCGCTTAGTTATTGCTGCACCTGCTAGAATATATTTCTCGTAGGCTTGTGCGTCTAGTGAAGTATTTTCATGGTGAAGTGCGTCAAATGCGGAAAGTGGGATTCAGTCTGATGGAGCAGCCAGTTTTAGATGGCTTTTATTTTGCACTGTGGCAGTTCTACAGCACCATGCGAGTTTGCTCGTGGATATTCCAGCGACTGAAGATTTCACAATCTTACCTTTAACAGTAAATGTTAACCTCGCTTGCATCGTTGCTTGCTAAATTTCTCACTTTTTTCGGTTCTGAAAATATCGTTCTCAGAAGTGTGATTGATTTTGTATAGGTACCTCACTTTTTTTTCCCCACCATTCAGGTAGATCTTACGTCACAACCTTGGTTTGGTTTGCGTAAAACCGATTTCATTTGCTGTTCCATTGATAAATAGAACTCGTTATTCTTGCAATTTTTATTTGCTTCCTTATCTTTGTATCGACTAAGTCGTTCGGCGTTTTATATTCATTATTGGGATTTAAGTGTACCGAAGTTTAAACTTGTTCAAATGAAAGTTGGTGACTTCGTTTTTATGCTCGAAGCCAAGCACTAACCCTTTCGCTTAACGTCTATCTTCTAAAGAGCAATTTTTGTTTAGTTTTGTCCGATTGCTTTGCTAGTGTTTCTTTGTATACTGAGTGGCTCTAAAAGTTACCGAGGATACACTTTAAACCTGCATTTCTCCGCTAGAATTATCACTTTCTCCTTTTCAGACGGTGACCTAATGGTCAGTTCATGTGAGTCGCCGCCACCACCACCGCCTCCCCCTCCACCCATGATGGATCTTTCTGTCTCCTCTCTAACTGGAGCCGGTGGTAGCGTTTGTGGAGGTGCAGTCCTTTCCGTGGAACCTATCCATAACCTCCCACCTTATGCACCCTCTCTGTCTGTAAGTTTCGAATTTAAAAATTCCTCCTACTTAGGTTTTATTAAGTAAAATGATTTCTTTGACAGCCACAGCTTGACGGAAGCGGAGACGCTTTGAATGGTAGTGCAGATCTGCTTCCACCGCCACCACCGCCCGCCGTGATGACCAACAGCTCTGAAAACGTACTTTCGACATCCTTCAACACCGAACATCCACCAGCGCCGCCTCCACCTCCTCCACCACCACCACCACCTCCCCCTTTCCCTTCTTCAACTACAAGTGAATCCTCCTCAAGACCAGTACTACCAGGCCCCCCACGAGACCTCCTCTCTGATATTCGAGCAGGTGCCTTTCATCTACGCAAAGTCAGCGAACGCCAACTACCTCCGAGGGCCGAGGCGAAGTATTCTACTGCTAGTCGTATCTGCGACGTTTCTGTGTGTTCATTATCCACGTTAATTCCCTTTCATTCTGTTTCATGCATCCTATTTGCTTCTTCTAGAAGGCTTTCTCCCTTTGCATTTCTTTAAATCGGGAACACCCCTCCTCTCCCACTGCTATTGTGCCGTCCGTTCAATTTGCCCTTATTTTTAACTTTTAGGCGATCTTCGAAATGGTGAGCAGGAGGCGACAGTGTTTTGAGAACACTTCGGAGGACGACGATGAAAAGACAAGTGATTCTTGTGGATGGGAGGATTAAATTGGAAAAGGCACTGATCTCCACTGCATGTATTTCAATCCGGCCGTCTCGATTATATCTCGTTGATTTCGTCCCCAGTACCATCCCGATTGTGCTCTTGATAGTCAAATACACGCATTATTCTGTCCGCCCGTGCCTTGTGATAAGACGAATTGCGCTTTTGACCAGATTTACGCAACGCCATTGCTACGTTCTTCTCTCTGCCAGTGCAATGAGCTCATTCTTTCCATCTCAGAATGGGGTGGTTTAGTGTTATTGAAACGGAACATTACAACCCAATGCTATACGCACGCGAGGTGCTGAATGAAGAGCACTCAACCAACTCTTTGGTATTGCATAATGACATTTACTTTAGGAGGAAGTGGCAATGCTGAATGGGGGTGATGGCGCGGAGGTGTTGGGCATCGGTGATGAATTTCTGCAGGATGAATGCATTGCACGAAGGTGGGTCTACCCCCTCGGACGGAATTCAAATTATTACCTGTCGATGTCGGCACGTGTAAGTAGCAGACCTTAGGCTTGAGAAGCGTGCAACATAGAGCAATTCCGCGGCTGCACTGAAATTCGCAGCGGAGGATGGGGAAGTTGCTGACCACATTGGTGCCGCTCCTCAATGATACGCCAGCCGCACCGCATCAGCGGAACCAATCAACTGCAAACCAGGTCTCGGTGACATGCAGTTCTACCACCTCAGCATCTCCAAAAGTTGCGCACAAGTTAGGCAAGAGGTCGCTGCGGTTTCGACGCAGTCGGAGTCTGTGAAGCAGACGTTCAGCTAGCATCGTACAACGTAGGTGTGGGTTCTGCCCACTGAGCATATTGTGGGCTGAGCGGCAAACAATGCTGATGATGGACTGCAGCAAATGATCACATGGCCTTTGCATGGCTTGACAGTGTGGGGGTGATTTCAGCGAGGTGCACCGGAAGTGCTGCAGCCCTTCAGGTAGCAGGATATTTCTCTCCCAATAATCAACCTTGGCGTCCTGTGTAAGCATGCCGAACTGAAATGCGAAGTCCTGCTGTGTGAACTCGAGCACATCTTGGTAACTAGTTCAGAGTCCAGCGAAGTTACTACAGTGAATTTGATTTGTTTTTAGCGTGTGCTGAAGAGCGAGACCACAAGCGAATTCTCACAGGCTTATCCTACCAGACGCTGTCGATTGGAGTGAAGACAGACCATTCTGCATTGTGGTCTCGCATAGTCGTCATCGTTTGGTGCGCAATGTTTTCGTTCTTCTTCCTCTCTACCACCGGCTGGTTAGGGGAGGTAATGTCGTGCCACCAAAGTTTTATGGAAGGACCGATGACACCCGCTCACTCACACAGCTCTTGCAACTTTGTAGCTTGCCACTTCAAAGGCACTTCCAAATAAACACGCACTACAACTGCTCTCCTCCATAATCAATTTGCTTCACCTTAATGCAATTTACAGCTGTCATTGGCACTTCGCCTGTGCGTCTAGCAGCCGCATTTGGCAAAAATTGCTAACTTTTCGAGGCACAAAGCATAGGCCACGTGGCTGCGACTCCATACGCCGAAGTGCAGGTCTGATGAATGAAGAATGGAGAAGGAGAATTTATGTATCAGCCCTGTGCTAAGTTACTTTTACACACTGACAGGCCTTTAATTTCCCCAAATCTTGGGCACAATTGAGTGACGTCATTACGCCCCAGGTTGAAGAGGCACAGACAAAGCATGAAAGGCTTCTCATTCCCATGTGCTTCAGTCTTACTGGTCGTGCTGCTAACACTGGAATATGGCCCACCAAATGGAAGGCTAGACGACGTACACTGGTGTGTCCCGTTTGGATTCCTTGCGAAGAAGTGGTATTGCTGTGGGTCTTGCCTCTCAGCTCCTGGGCGAGTTAGCGGCGTGAACAATATGACAAACGAGGAGGGCAACCAGGCATGCTCGTCAGCACCAAATGAGCATCACACACCATAAACTTCAGAAGCCAAATTGATTAACTGCTTTGTGGAATAAAGTAGACTCTGCAGGTCCCAGTAAATTAAGGCAACCGTCTGCTTCATAGCGTTATTCAAGGAGGATGCAAAATCAGAGGTGCAGGAATCAGCAAATGGGGGGGAAAGGCGGGGGAGAGAGAGGTGAACCCAACAATTGGAACGTTTGATTTGCCTCACGATCAAATATGTTAGGAATAAATGAGTAGTACTGTGAACCACTATGCCAAGGTCTGTTCGTTCAGTTCTTCTTTCCCCACGAGGAGGCTTTGAATAGCCTTAGCTCGACACCGATCTAGCACCATTGAGTATTGATTCGGCTTACTTCACGCATCCTTGATTGGTCTCAATGAGGAATTTTCAGTTCGATGGCTCCTGTTCACTGGCACTTGTAGGCCAGTCTTACCAGCATAGAACAACGACACTGTAGATCAGTTATGCAGACATAGTGGGGAAACGGGAAACCGACAAGCAGGTGAACAACGAATCGCATAGAGAAGCAAGTACTGGTGACGGCACCACTGACGAAGCCATAGCAGCCACATAAACAATGCTCAGCAATTTGAGGCTCTCTGTAGACAACTTACAGAACAATACAATTTCGAATTAGGTCTGCAAATTGCAAACGGATGCAAAGTCTACCTGGCACATCTTGCATGTGAAACATTGATACATTCTCGATCGGGTAACAAAGCGAGCTCGCATGAACAATGGTCTGTTAATACGTCCAAGACTCGGGGGCTGTCGGCGTATGCTGAATTCCATGACTCCGAGGTGGAGGACGAATGGCATAGACTGAAGAGCTCGCGTAGTTGAATGTGGCAGTAAGTTGGTTCGTGAGGTGCAACTTTGCACAAAGTTGCAGTCTCATAGTCCACACCGTCAATCATATTTCCTCATCATGGTCGGCTTTTGGCAGTCTCGGCACCTTATTTCTTCTAACTTTCCACCACGAGCACAGTGCTCAAATTCAGGAGACATCTGCGAATCACTTTTACCTCTCAGTGAATCCTTTCGCACTCGTTAGCTCGGATCCACGGCAGCTGGCTTGCTGCTAGTTCTTTGAGTGTCATTGGATTGTCGCAGAGCTCGTTGAGTATCAAGCAGTATGTGGACATTTGTTACTGTCTTTGAGTTGCAGGGTTTAGAAGGCATAAGTGCGATGCGTATGCATTTGTACTGACCCGAACAGGTCCACTCATCCAGGCAAGGTGGCAAATTCCGAACCACCACGGCGAGTGTTTCATTGACAGCGTGCATTCGAGCTTCAGCACTCAAAAGAAACGTATCGCTTCCGTGTCAGGAAAGTTGCCTTAAAAATGAAGCGCTCTCTGTATTTGCGCCAAGATTAGTGGCTGTGTCATGCAGACAGGGCGATGCAGCATCGGGATTAAGCGCATCGGGTGGAGTTGGTAGTGCAAGGGGGTTGGTCGACTTCCAAATGCGCAAAACTATTTTTCACCAATCACTGACTTGCGGTAACTCCTCCCCTCCTCCCCCTCCTCCCCTCCTCCTCCTCCATCGGGGGCGATGCTGCATAAACGGAGGCGCTAAGCCATCCAAACGTGTGGTGAGAGGAAAACGTGATAAAACAACAAAGTTAACTGGCTACGCTGTGAGCTCCTGTGTCGGTTAAAGCAGACAAATTAGTTATGATGATGATGGATAGCGATTCGTGGACAATTGTGAAAAGGATGAATGTTTCCAATTTGCTAGATTGTATGAGTGTTGAATGTGCGGAATGAGTGAATCATCCAACGCACCTTAGGCACTGTGTCTGGTGCGGTCTGAGTGTGTCTTCACTTCTCCAAGCGGCTCTCGGGATTCCGCCACCACCTTGATTCCACACCGTTGAGCTTGTGCTGATGGTGCTTGATGGTAACCCATCATGCATCCTGATTTGTTCTACATGGCGCAGTGCATTAGCGACTGTAGGCCGAATGTTGCCCTAACAAGTCAGTCCTCATGAATGGGCGGATTTGTAGGTATTCACAACGGAAAAGCAGTCAAAATTGCATCCATCTCTGGTGACCGTCCCGTCGCCCATTGAGCGAAATGCAAAGCTGACGATTTTAAAGTGGCCTCAACTCATGCAGAGCATGCCACTGTCTTCCTGTCTCCTCTTATGGTCGCCATTGCTACGAAGAGCGAGTGTTGCACACAATGCATTCGCGGAGTGGATGGTTGACCTGGCTACAGCAGTATTGGTGCAATGCATCTCTCCAGCCTCTGGGTATTGGTGACATTCGAGAAGTACAGACACCCAACTCTGCGCCACAAGCTATCACAAATGGTGATGAGGCCACTAGCATTGAAGTGCATCAAATCAACCCAACCAATGGCTTATTCGCACACAACTTAGGTGGACAGTGCGACAACCATCCAGCCACCAATTCAGCCACCATCCAGCCGATGCCCGAATCAGTCAGTGCCGCGAAATCGGAAATCCGGGCCCCGTTGGTGCAAAACATGGTGCGACTGACCTTAATCTGTTTGTTTAGCATACTGACACTAGTCACGTGCATATTCGTGCGTGACATGGAATCCAAGTCCGGCTCCGGCCATTTGCTTTGATGAGGCCACAAAGGGATTGGTCTTGTCGAGCCGGTTCAATTTGTCTAACGTGGTTTGTGCCTTTGCGCTTTTCGCTCTAAAAGGATTTCCCATTCACCTTTCAGTCCAAACATCCAGTTGCGAACCGTCACCTGAAGCAGCTTGGCACTGCCTTTTGGAAGCCTGTGCAATTTATGTTAAAGCACTGCACAACGCATGGGAACTGGATTTATCCTCTAAGAGACTAATCATTTCGGATGCCAAAAGATCTCATTGAAACGACACCTCTGAATGACCGCGATGAGAACTCGGGTGATGGTGGAGGTTACATTGTTAAATGCTCCCACGTCTTGACAACGCGACGACAACATTGTGTCGAGGGCAGATTTTAACCCTCTTTCAACTCCATTGCACAACTACCGGCCGCTGTTCAAGGCATTCTTTGATCCTTTTCCCCGCAGCAGGCGCTAGTGCCAAAATTACTCAATAGGGCCCTGTTTTTTGCCTTTTTCAGACCGTTATTTCTCTGCTTACTCTACTTCCTGTCCTAGCCTAGGTGCATCCCCAATGCTCATGCATATTGAGGCGGACACTCCACACTTTCACGCGGACGTGATATCAGTCAGGTGTGACAGCTTCTAATGAGACCCCAATTCATCACTACTAGCGGCTTCCAGGTAAGGGGAAGATAGGCCAGGTAACAGAAAACGGGAATGGAGCAATGATGCAATGGTGACGAAATGTCGACAATTGCCATACCCATTTGAAGTTACCAGAGTCGCAACATATTCAACACAAGCAAAAGCTGTCAGCTTAATGGCTCTCCATCCACTGACAAGGAATGACGAATGCTTTTGCATAGGTTGCATTTTGAGCGGTTGTTCTACGCTTCGGGAGCAAGACAGAGCACTGTCCGTGGGAGTGACTAACTAGCCTGCCACATTCTGACTAGTGCTGTTCAAATCACTAAATTATATGTAAAATTAATTTATCTTCGAGAAGTGGGTTTTTTTTTGTGTGAAAATGGCATTCTCCTGCTTTGTTTTTTCTCAAAATGCTGCGTTTATAATCCCCACCCCGCTTAGAACTGGAAACGCATCATGCGTCAACTTTCGAAAGCCGAAGGTGGAGTGAATTTCATGAATGCTCAAGCCTTATTTTTAATCTCGGAGCTCCACCCATTTCCCACCAAATCGCATTTAGGAGGGACTAACACTTATCCCCAACCTCTAATTCGATTGGTTAGAATACGAATTCGCGGAAGTTTCGTCCAATCAGTGGCGTCAGTGAACTCCCCGTGCAGGTAGCAAAGGAACGGATTGTACTAACCAAGGCTTAAAGAAGCGTTGGAATGCATCAAGTGCATGTTAAATGAAAATATGCCAATTCGTTAAGGATTTTAAAAATGTGGACTGTTTCACGTGTTAACATTTACTTTTTTAATTCTCAATGGATTTGGAATCACTTGGGGATTAGGTGGAACACCAAAATTTAAAACTCGCAACGGAATCGGCAACTTAAGCTGTCTCAACAAACACACAGAGCAACCAAAAACTGTTTTTACTATAATTTTCCTATAAACGATCTTTAAGACATTTTAACGTTGAGATGCACACCCAGGACCATTAAAAGCCTCCTTACGAAGGAAAACAATGCAGCATGTGTAGGATATCATTAGCGCGCCAGAGAACGGAAAAGCAGAAGCAAGGGGACAAGCTGAGGAGACAGAAGGATTGCAAAATTATGCCTAAAACTGAATGAACTCCTTGAACCAACATTCGCCTTTTACTTTAACTTTCAACAACAACATCAACATTTGCCATTTTTGCGTCTTTGTCATCTACTGTTAACCTGTGTCCTTTTGATGGATCCTTATTTGACCTTTAAAGAACACAATGAGGATAGCGTTTCAAAATCAGGAGCATACAGTGATGCAGATACAAATAAAGGACTTGCTGGTTTGGCAGTCAACCATTCCTGTTTCATTCGCCATGCATAAATGTATTTTTTCTTAGCGATGAAATTCCATTATTTGTATTTTGACCAGCGGTGAACAAAGGAATTCATTTGCTGGTGCTCTTAATTAGTTTTTGGGATTACTTAACTAAATTTTGTTTACTGAATAATGTGTGCAACTCGTAGATATGTTGCACTTCAATGATTGGCCGACGCCGTGGGATCGGTTGACTCTCCGCCGACACGTTGGAGCTTCAAGCGGTTATAAATCACTAAGCATACAAGCTAATACAAGATAGTACGCTATTTCATTCGCTTTAGGACTGATGCTTGGCCTTAAATGCAGAGAAAAAAAGGTTTCTGTTTTTTGTTTGCCTGACTTGCGGTTAGGTAATAGCGTTCTGCTGACAATGCTCTTCTGCATGTCTACCTCTGCGCGATTATCGGCGGCTTGTAAAATGCATTAAAAATTGGCGCCAACCCACTTCGCCTCCAAATTTGCAGAATATGCAGTCTCGTGTTCTACGAGGAATGAAACAGGATGAAACTTTAGATTCTTAATAAATGTGCTCCATAAGTGAGTGAGCATGCAACACCTTGAGGAGGGCTATGCCAAACTACTTTTCTACTTTAAGGAACTGTTAAGTCAAGATGTAATGAAATAATTGTCCCAAAGCAATGCCAAGTTGCAACAAATGGTAACACTATTCAAAGCACTGCAGCACTCCTTTGAACAAAAATTCCCCATTCCTCCTGGCTGTCAGCCAAATTTTCCGTGTGATGCATTTTTTCAAGCAAATGCCATTTATTACACAGCATTGTGAAAATTGTTTAATGGAACCGTGCTTCAAATGGCATGGTGTGAGATGGAGGTCAAGGATTTGTGTCGAGGTAACTAGCTATGATAGGTGCTTTAATTTTACCGAGGAAGCAGTCCCCTCCTTTACCAGTTCAAGTTAAATTGCGATGCAGTTGATAAGATCCCAACCACTAGCAGTATGGCTGCATTGTATGAATAATAGCGAGCATTTCCATTTCCATGCGTTGTTTGTGATGGTCAACCAACCAACAATCTAACACATGCCATTTCCATATTGCAGGCATGTTTGTTGTAAGTTAAACGAGGTGCATGATGATATGTTTCTCGTATGTGCGGTCACATTAGCGCATTCAAGACCTAGCTTTCATTCACAAAGTTACTTAGAAGCGATTAAAAGCATAACAGCGATGTAAAAAGAATTTTAAGCTGGATGTTCTGGAAACGCCGGACTGCAAACAAAAGTTTAAGCACTAAAGTTTAACAGCTAATTTTTTAAAATTAATTTGCTAGTTTCTTGTCATTAGTCGTTGTTATTAAGGATTTCATTTGACACACAAGGGTCAAAATTCCCACTGGACTAGCCACCGAAGCCAACAAATGCTGTTCAATATAGCTCTTATTGCAATCCAACTTTATACATTAGTGAAAGACGTTGGTAACGTCTCCAAGTATTTTAACTTTTTGGGGAACTTTCGAAGACGCACTGCTTTTGGAATTCTTCATTATCCGTTTCGACTTCTTTATAATCGGCCGTTTCAGTTCAGTTTGGATTTGAGAATTCCAGGGTCCCTTGGTTAGGGCTGCTCTAGGCTCCGCAGGCAATTCCGAAAGTTCTTCCTGTTCGGGAAGATAAGAGCAAAAGTCCAGCATATTTTCCTGATTTTCCAAGTCCCAATTCATCAACCGCACCCGATGCTGTTCTTGTACACTTGAAAATGAATATTTGGCACTAAATTCATCATTGGCGTCTCGAAGAGCTTTGCTTAGTTGTCGATTGGCGGCCTTGTTAGTGTTTTCGATCCTAAAGAGTCGTTTTCGAGGCTCTGACGACATCGGGAGGCCCATGCACACAAAGTCCTTTCTTAAGTAATGAAAGGGCCAACCGCCCATCCAATGGCGTGCCCTGCCTTATTTTTACATTAACTACAAGCCAGTTAAATAAGCCAATTGGAAAGCACTGCGAAATAGCGCTGTGCTTAACCTCCGCAGGGTAAAGCCTATCGATATTCAGAGCTTATATTAAGCGTTTTAGACAGACGCGATTTTGGGTTTTATAATAAAATACGAATTTAGCAAGCGACAAATTTACGGCCAATTCCTACGATGTTAAGCAAAGCTTCAATTATCCAAATCAGTTCTGTTATCTTGTGCGGAATTTGGACTACCTTGCCAGTGCTCTCCGATCCAGCTGTAAAGGTCCGATAATACTGAAAACTCGCAAGAAATAATTCCCTTAAAGCGAAAAGAATAAGACGGCCATGAGTGCAGGTTAGAATGCTAGAGCCTGAAAGCACAAAAAAGATTCCTTCGGCTTCGCTTCATTACAAATGGTGCTGATGTGGTTGTTGCTCTTGTTGTTCAAAGCCATTGGAAAAAGCAAATGTCGGTTCAAGGAGTTCGGTTAGTTTCGGTTACAATTGCGCGAAACTCCCTGTCAGCACAGCTTATCCCTTCCTTCTAATTTTCGGTTGATTCCCGAACTTCACCCGCAGCCTTCCTAGCCCGTCGTCAGGACTGCCAAAGCCCATCCTCTATGTGCCTATTTTTTCCCTCCTTGAGATCACCTTCTATCTGGGCTGGCTCAAGGTCGCCCAGTCCCTCCTCAATCCATTCGGTGATGATGACGAGGACTTCGACCTACTTCCCCTAATGGAGCGCAATTTGGCCATCAGTCTGTGGATGGTGGATCTGCGCCACGGCATGCCAGCGCAGTCGCCACAATCAAAGCATCAAGATGCCAGTCATCAGCAAAATCTCTCATTCACCAAACCAACTGACACTATTTTCTTTCGTCAAATTGGTCCAATCGCCACAGATGCCGATCCGCTAAGTGAGTTGCTTGCGTCAGCTGTGCAGCTAGACGTGCCGGGAATACTGACACCTGCAGGACTGAGGGATAATCCCGAAGGGGGTCTCAATCAAGGTTCTGCCGCCATTGCGTTTGAACGCAAAGAAAGTCGGAGAATGAGCTTTGGATTAGAGGAGCCATTGAGGCGAACGTCCTCGGGCATGGCGGTATGAGATTTGGATTTATATTTAGTAAACTAGTGGATTGCTAGGTCTTTCATCACCCACCTCAGCGCCTATCGCCCGTTGGGCGTCGACCAATTGCGATATTAGTGCCTAAAGTAGCCTTCTCCTGCACCTTTAAAGTTAGAATCCGATAAAAGTGGCATGGCATTTGAGTTGAGAACACGAAAATATAACTCTTGTTAGTGAATGCGACTTTGCATTCATTGATGACTTTCTAACTAGGCCGAGACACTGTTGTTAGTTTATAAGACACTGCTAATGAGAAACGGTAGTCACTGAATTTTCAAGAGGGCGAAAAGAAACTTGCTTCCATACTCAGTAAGCTGCTTTTTATCAACCTTCAGTTTTTCTGAATTTTGTCATCCTAAACTGCACTCAGAAAAGACAGCCTACATGCCTTAATCAAATGAGTCAGGACTAGAGAGTGCTCCACAAAGGGAGTGGGCGTCCGCTAGAGGAATTGGTTCGATGAACTCTCATGAGGC
This sequence comes from Taenia pisiformis, assembly GCA_023968675.1. Taxonomy (NCBI): domain Eukaryota; kingdom Metazoa; phylum Platyhelminthes; class Cestoda; order Cyclophyllidea; family Taeniidae; genus Taenia; species Taenia pisiformis. The sequence continues at coordinate 150,399 of CM043735.1, forward strand.
TTTTGCTCTGTGTCCATTCCTCTTTTGCGCTTGTTCGCAGTTCACTGTTGTCTGATCTCCCATTTCAATCGCATTGTGCTCCTGAAGCTGAGAAGGGAGCGACACCAAGTGGTCCCCACAATCCACAAGGCTTCAGACAGACGCCGTGGGGAGCAATGAGGTGGAATTTTTAGAGAGTGGCATGTCTAATGTCACTGGAGTTCTTCAATTCCGGTCTGCAGAGCACAAGATTAAGGAGTTCCAGCTGAAATGGGAGATTTAGCTGTATGTAGATTGCGGAAGGAATTCTCCCACTTCCACAATGAACTAGTTCCGTACCAAACTATTTCAGGTTGTGTGGGATTCCGATAGATGCCCAACCACTAATCCTTGCCCACAGTCAAGACGCGTTCTACAGGCCAACCGTTTTGAGCCTTCGTGAATTCTGACAGCGAAGAAGAAACGTCTCCATCGGCTCCAAGTGAGAAAGCGTTCCCAAACCACGGCAGCTTATGTAGACGTGAATATGCGGAAGTATAAAGCGATAATGTAAATTTATCAGTGATTAATATGCATCCGGATCCTAAAGTTTACTTTTTCTATAGTATTATAAAGACCATAAGCTCCAAGTGGAAGAAAAGGATTGTGGGATATACTGAGGGGTGTCATGCTGATAGACCAACTCTTATTAATGCAACCATTTGATAAGCATCTGGAGTAAATGGAAAAATATTTAATGGCGTCAACTGACGTGCAGTGTGCACACCCATGCAAAGCGGTAAGCTGCCTCCAACCCTCGTGTGCATTGGTGGTGCATTTCCCAGCATACTCCCTCGGCTTAATCAAACCGTGCGGCGGACTCTGGCTGCAATCCCGGTGTCAGTGGGATTCAACCATGGTCTACAATGCAACCACTGCTGCATTCTCCTCTGCAAAATGAAGTGATGGCAAAATCCTCGGCAAGAGCACTTTAAACTCCACACCCAATTACTTATTGCGATAACTTAAAATCAGCCGTCTAATGAAGCGTAAAAATAGGCGTGGCTTCGAGATTAGTTCTCCCCACAAGCGTTTCGTCTTCCCACTTTGTTCTCATAATAACGTACTAAACCGACTTCGTCTTAGCTAGTCGGAATGGCAGATGCTCGTGGGTGACCGCAAACAGCTTACAGACAGGCGTTCATAAAGTGGTCTGTCGCGCGATGAAGCTGCAAAAAATGAAGTGTTCGAAGAGCCACTGCTGTTGCTGTGGTGATAGGATATGTCTTACGAAGCAGTTACAATGTAAATGCAATGGTGTATCTTGAGCTAGCTGTACTTTCCACGCTTTTGTGCAAAATAATCCACAAAATCCGCCTGTCTGTCTGTTACCCTACTCAATCCATCAAATAAGGATCGGCCGTCCATAATTTGTCGCTTCCCTCCCTTCCCCTTCTTCACTTCTTTTTCGCTACCTTAATTTTGTGATTCAACTTTTCCTGTCGACATGCACCACTACTTGAACAAAACAAACCAAAGACAAATAGATGCAGGTGATTCCTTGAGTAAAAGTTCCCTCAAACTCTGTCTACTAATTGGCTCTGTTTTGCAGAAAAATCATTTCTGATGCACTTAGCCAAAGGGAAAGTTTGTCCTACCAACATAGCAGTCCCGCAAATGGGCACCAAAGACCCTAGTAACAAACTGCTGGTGATCGTGGGTGAGGACATAAACACGTGAATGCATAAACTCTCATTGAGCCAAGCTGTTTAACTGGAATGTGGCAGGCTAGTTAGTCACTCCCACGGACAGTGCTCTGTCTTGCTCCCGAAGCGTAGAACAACCGCTCAAAATGCAACCTATGCAAAAGCATTCGTCATTCCTTGTCAGTGGATGGAGAGCCATTAAGCTGACAGCTTTTGCTTGTGTTGAATATGTTGCGACTCTGGTAACTTCAAATGGGTATGGCAATTGTCGACATTTCGTCACCATTGCATCATTGCTCCATTCCCGTTTTCTGTTACCTGGCCTATCTTCCCCTTACCTGGAAGCCGCTAGTAGTGATGAATTGGGGTCTCATTAGAAGCTGTCACACCTGACTGATATCACGTCCGCGTGAAAGTGTGGAGTGTCCGCCTCAATATGCATGAGCATTGGGGATGCACCTAGGCTAGGACAGGAAGTAGAGTAAGCAGAGAAATAACGGTCTGAAAAAGGCAAAAAACAGGGCCCTATTGAGTAATTTTGGCACTAGCGCCTGCTGTGGGGAAAAGGATCAAAGAATGCCTTGAACAGCGGCCGGTAGTTGTGCAATGGAGTTGAAAGAGGGTTAAAATCTGCCCTCGACACAATGTTGTCGTCGCGTTGTCAAGACGTGGGAGCATTTAACAATGTAACCTCCACCATCACCCGAGTTCTCATCGCGGTCATTCAGAGGTGTCGTTTCAATGAGATCTTTTGGCATCCGAAATGATTAGTCTCTTAGAGGATAAATCCAGTTCCCATGCGTTGTGCAGTGCTTTAACATAAATTGCACAGGCTTCCAAAAGGCAGTGCCAAGCTGCTTCAGGTGAAGGTTCGCAACTGGATGTTTGGACTGAAAGGTGAATGGGAAATCCTTTTAGAGCGAAAAGCGCAAAGGCACAAACCACGTTAGACAAATTGAACCGGCTCGACAAGACCAATCCCTTTGTGGCCTCATCAAAGCAAATGGCCGGAGCCGGACTTGGATTCCATGTCACGCACGAATATGCACGTGACTAGTGTCAGTATGCTAAACAAACAGATTAAGGTCAGTCGCACCATGTTTTGCACCAACGGGGCCCGGATTTCCGATTTCGCGGCACTGACTGATTCGGGCATCGGCTGGATGGTGGCTGAATTGGTGGCTGGATGGTTGTCGCACTGTCCACCTAAGTTGTGTGCGAATAAGCCATTGGTTGGGTTGATTTGATGCACTTCAATGCTAGTGGCCTCATCACCATTTGTGATAGCTTGTGGCGCAGAGTTGGTTGTCTGTACTTCTCGAATGTCACCAATACCCAGAGGCTGGAGAGATGCATTGCACCAATACTGCTGTAGCCAGGTCAACCATCCACTCCGCGAATGCATTGTGTGCAACACTCGCTCTTCGTAGCAATGGCGACCATAAGAGGAGACAGGAAGACAGTGGCATGCTCTGCATGAGTTGAGGCCACTTTAAAATCGTCAGCTTTGCATTTCGCTCAATGGGCGACGGGACGGTCACCAGAGATGGATGCAATTTTGACTGCTTTTCCGTTGTGAATACCTACAAATCCGCCCATTCATGAGGACTGACTTGTTAGGGCAACATTCGGCCTACAGTCGCTAATGCACTGCGCCATGTAGAACAAATCAGGATGCATGATGGGTTACCATCAAGCACCATCAGCACAAGCTCAACGGTGTGGAATCAAGGTGGTGGCGGAATCCCGAGAGCCGCTTGGAGAAGTGAAGACACACTCAGACCGCACCAGACACAGTGCCTAAGGTGCGTTGGATGATTCACTCATTCCGCACATTCAACACTCATACAATCTAGCAAATTGGAAACATTCATCCTTTTCACAATTGTCCACGAATCGCTATCCATCATCATCATAACTAATTTGTCTGCTTTAACCGACACAGGAGCTCACAGCGTAGCCAGTTAACTTTGTTGTTTTATCACGTTTTCCTCTCACCACACGTTTGGATGGCTTAGCGCCTCCGTTTATGCAGCATCGCCCCCGATGGAGGAGGAGGAGGGGAGGAGGGGGAGGAGGGGAGGAGTTACCGCAAGTCAGTGATTGGTGAAAAATAGTTTTGCGCATTTGGAAGTCGACCAACCCCCTTGCACTACCAACTCCACCCGATGCGCTTAATCCCGATGCTGCATCGCCCTGTCTGCATGACACAGCCACTAATCTTGGCGCAAATACAGAGAGCGCTTCATTTTTAAGGCAACTTTCCTGACACGGAAGCGATACGTTTCTTTTGAGTGCTGAAGCTCGAATGCACGCTGTCAATGAAACACTCGCCGTGGTGGTTCGGAATTTGCCACCTTGCCTGGATGAGTGGACCTGTTCGGGTCAGTACAAATGCATACGCATCGCACTTATGCCTTCTAAACCCTGCAACTCAAAGACAGTAACAAATGTCCACATACTGCTTGATACTCAACGAGCTCTGCGACAATCCAATGACACTCAAAGAACTAGCAGCAAGCCAGCTGCCGTGGATCCGAGCTAACGAGTGCGAAAGGATTCACTGAGAGGTAAAAGTGATTCGCAGATGTCTCCTGAATTTGAGCACTGTGCTCGTGGTGGAAAGTTAGAAGAAATAAGGTGCCGAGACTGCCAAAAGCCGACCATGATGAGGAAATATGATTGACGGTGTGGACTATGAGACTGCAACTTTGTGCAAAGTTGCACCTCACGAACCAACTTACTGCCACATTCAACTACGCGAGCTCTTCAGTCTATGCCATTCGTCCTCCACCTCGGAGTCATGGAATTCAGCATACGCCGACAGCCCCCGAGTCTTGGACGTATTAACAGACCATTGTTCATGCGAGCTCGCTTTGTTACCCGATCGAGAATGTATCAATGTTTCACATGCAAGATGTGCCAGGTAGACTTTGCATCCGTTTGCAATTTGCAGACCTAATTCGAAATTGTATTGTTCTGTAAGTTGTCTACAGAGAGCCTCAAATTGCTGAGCATTGTTTATGTGGCTGCTATGGCTTCGTCAGTGGTGCCGTCACCAGTACTTGCTTCTCTATGCGATTCGTTGTTCACCTGCTTGTCGGTTTCCCGTTTCCCCACTATGTCTGCATAACTGATCTACAGTGTCGTTGTTCTATGCTGGTAAGACTGGCCTACAAGTGCCAGTGAACAGGAGCCATCGAACTGAAAATTCCTCATTGAGACCAATCAAGGATGCGTGAAGTAAGCCGAATCAATACTCAATGGTGCTAGATCGGTGTCGAGCTAAGGCTATTCAAAGCCTCCTCGTGGGGAAAGAAGAACTGAACGAACAGACCTTGGCATAGTGGTTCACAGTACTACTCATTTATTCCTAACATATTTGATCGTGAGGCAAATCAAACGTTCCAATTGTTGGGTCACCTCTCTCTCCCCCGCCTTTCCCCCCCATTTGCTGATTCCTGCACCTCTGATTTTGCATCCTCCTTGAATAACGCTATGAAGCAGACGGTTGCCTTAATTTACTGGGACCTGCAGAGTCTACTTTATTCCACAAAGCATTAATCAATTTGGCTTCTGAAGTTTATGGTGTGTGATGCTCATTTGGTGCTGACGAGCATGCCTGGTTGCCCTCCTCGTTTGTCATATTGTTCACGCCGCTAACTCGCCCAGGAGCTGAGAGGCAAGACCCACAGCAATACCACTTCTTCGCAAGGAATCCAAACGGGACACACCAGTGTACGTCGTCTAGCCTTCCATTTGGTGGGCCATATTCCAGTGTTAGCAGCACGACCAGTAAGACTGAAGCACATGGGAATGAGAAGCCTTTCATGCTTTGTCTGTGCCTCTTCAACCTGGGGCGTAATGACGTCACTCAATTGTGCCCAAGATTTGGGGAAATTAAAGGCCTGTCAGTGTGTAAAAGTAACTTAGCACAGGGCTGATACATAAATTCTCCTTCTCCATTCTTCATTCATCAGACCTGCACTTCGGCGTATGGAGTCGCAGCCACGTGGCCTATGCTTTGTGCCTCGAAAAGTTAGCAATTTTTGCCAAATGCGGCTGCTAGACGCACAGGCGAAGTGCCAATGACAGCTGTAAATTGCATTAAGGTGAAGCAAATTGATTATGGAGGAGAGCAGTTGTAGTGCGTGTTTATTTGGAAGTGCCTTTGAAGTGGCAAGCTACAAAGTTGCAAGAGCTGTGTGAGTGAGCGGGTGTCATCGGTCCTTCCATAAAACTTTGGTGGCACGACATTACCTCCCCTAACCAGCCGGTGGTAGAGAGGAAGAAGAACGAAAACATTGCGCACCAAACGATGACGACTATGCGAGACCACAATGAAGAATGGTCTGTCTTCACTCCAATCGACAGCGTCTGGTAGGATAAGCCTGTGAGAATTCGCTTGTGGTCTCGCTCTTCAGCACACGCTAAAAACAAATCAAATTCACTGTAGTAACTTCGCTGGACTCTGAACTAGTTACCAAGATGTGCTCGAGTTCACACAGCAGGACTTCGCATTTCAGTTCGGCATGCTTACACAGGACGCCAAGGTTGATTATTGGGAGAGAAATATCATGCTACCTGAAGGGCTGCAGCACTTCCGGTGCACCTCGCTGAAATCACCCCCACACTGTCAAGCCATGCAAAGGCCATGTGATCATTTGCTGCAGTCCATCATTAGCATTGTTTGCCGCTCAGCCCACAATATGCTCAGTGGGCAGAACCCACACCTACGTTGTACGATGCTAGCTGAACGTCTGCTTCACAGACTCCGACTGCGTCGAAACCGCAGCGACCTCTTGCCTAACTTGTGCGCAACTTTTGGAGATGCTGAGGTGGTAGAACTGCATGTCACCGAGACCTGGTTTGCAGTTGATTGGTTCCGCTGATGCGGTGCGGCTGGCGTATCATTGAGGAGCGGCACCAATGTGGTCAGCAACTTCCCCATCCTCCGCTGCGAATTTCAGTGCAGCCGCGGAATTGCTCTATGTTGCACGCTTCTCAAGCCTAAGGTCTGCTACTTACACGTGCCGACATCGACAGGTAATAATTTGAATTCCGTCCGAGGGGGTAGACCCACCTTCGTGCAATGCATTCATCCTGCAGAAATTCATCACCGATGCCCAACACCTCCGCGCCATCACCCCCATTCAGCATTGCCACTTCCTCCTAAAGTAAATGTCATTATGCAATACCAAAGAGTTGGTTGAGTGCTCTTCATTCAGCACCTCGCGTGCGTATAGCATTGGGTTGTAATATTCCGTTTCAATAACACTAAACCACCCCATTCTGAGATGGAAAGAATGAGCTCATTGCACTGGCAGAGAGAAGAACGTAGCAATGGCGTTGCGTAAATCTGGTCAAAAGCGCAATTCGTCTTATCACAAGGCACGGGCGGACAGAATAATGCGTGTATTTGACTATCAAGAGCACAATCGGGATGGTACTGGAGACGAAATCAACGAGATATAATCGAGACGGCCGGATTGAAATACATGCAGTGGAGATCAGTGCCTTTTCCAATTTAATCCTCCCATCCACAAGAATCACTTGTCTTTTCATCGTCGTCCTCCGAAGTGTTCTCCAAACACTGTCGCCTCCTGCTCACCATTTCGAAGATCGCCTAAAAGTTAAAAATAAGGGCAAATTGAACGGACGGCACAATAGCAGTGGGAGAGGAGGGGTGTTCCCGATTTAAAGAAATGCAAAGGGAGAAAGCCTTCTAGAAGAAGCAAATAGGATGCATGAAACAGAATGAAAGGGAATTAACGTGGATAATGAACACACAGAAACGTCGCAGATACGACTAGCAGTAGAATACTTCGCCTCGGCCCTCGGAGGTAGTTGGCGTTCGCTGACTTTGATGGTCTATCAAGAATGCAATCTGAATGGCGGCGTTTTCATAAGTTCAAAGAGATTACCTGTCACCGATGTCTTAATCAACAATGTGGGATGTGGAGCTGTTTTGTGGGGCAAGGCTTGCTTTTGATAGATCTAGCATTTAATTGTTGGGTCGGTTGATTGATTGGCAGTGGAGGATTTACTATTGCAAAATTCACAATAAGCAGTTATAAGCGCACACACAGCCTGCACTGAATTTTACCCAAATGTGGTGCAGAAGACTCGAGCGCACTCATTATGCCTGAGGACCAGTGCTTTGGTCAATAAACAGACGGCAGTTGCAGCTCTCAGTCGTGTGATACGGCGTTCCAATGGATCAATTTGTCCAGGATCCACGAGCCTCATGACTGATGCGGATATAAGAAATGGAGCCATCACGGCCATCTGAATGCTGCATACATTTTGCTAATTCAATTTTCAACTCCGACTCTTAAACTGTTACTGAGGTCAGATTATAACGCTGCTCTGACAGACGTTTTAAAAGAGAGTCTTAGTGAGCCGACATGTTAATTTTGAGTTGCATAGCAAAGCTTGTGGTGGAGCAAGGAATTTGCGTAAATTAAATTTGTCTACCTCTCTGCACCTTTTAATGGAATGCTTCTTCAATATGAAAATGCAATGAGTATAGCGGATGAACCATTGAATGAAGTGAAAACAATTCCACTTGGTTTTACTTCCTCCAACAGCGAGGCCAATTTAAGAATAACTTATTTTAATCAGTAGATGCGAAAATCTAATCCACCCTCATTTAAGTGGAAGTAAGTATTGTAAGCAAAAAGCTGTGGACGATTGAATCAACTTGTGCGGAGACAGAAAGGGCAGGTGGAGATTCGTTAAGGTAGTAGAACTCCTTCGAAGTAGGTCATGCAATAAAAAGGACGAGTTTTCACTGACTTTGGTTCCTCTCCCCTTCATGAAAACACGTGGATCGAGGACTGACGGTGGCGGTGCACAGGCTGTACGGCCGTAGATGTGGCTAATGCGGGTGTGGATGCAAAGGATGATGGAGACGGAGGAGGTTGCATGCACACTAAGCAGTCAGGAAAGTCCCACTTTTGAGCATCGGGTCTGATGACCTCCTAATTGTTTTCCGCCTTGTGGGTTGCGGTGGGGCGTTTTAAGTATTACTGTAGAATGAATAGGTGATTTCGTATTAGGAGAAGGAATGCTGCTTAGTGCTGCTTATTACAAAATGGTAGGTGCGGCAGGATATGCCGAAGTGCTGCCTTAAATCCCCTGATTATTGCGTTTCGTGGTCATATTTGTTGAAAGTCAACATGAATAGAAAGGACTAATTTTGATCCATTCCTTTAGGTAGATAGGATAAACCATTCTTGGTAGTTGGTTTTAGTTGGCTAAAAAGCGATCTGGTTTCAACGACGTCCAGGGTGTATGGCGCCAGGTTCAGCTCGTGCTGTGAAGCTAACATGGTTTAGTTTTTGCAGGGTGTTTTTGAGGTTCTGGCCTGTTTGATGGAATACATCCATTCTCTCGTTTCCAGATCTGATCACCATTCAGGTAATGCGGAGGTCTCGTTAGACTTCACCTTCGAAAAGTATGATGTCCTGTTTGCTTAGCTATTTCAGTCATTCTAGTTGGGAGGCTTGGAAATCGAAACGCCGCTATTATGGTCCGCCAGCTATTCTATCTATTACATCAGTGCCGACCAGGGTCAGAAGATAAGTAAATACTTCTGCAAAATATTTAACCACACCTTGCACTTATAATTCCGATTTGTTGAGCATCTTTGTGGAAAGAGTGTAATGAAAGTGGACAAACATCGATTTCACACCAACAGCCAATGCCTTCCTTCCTTTCCAATTCAGCACAGACGTCTACGAAAGTCATGGTAAGCTTGATTTGTGCGGAAAATTTAAGTAAGTGCAGAACGGCTAGGAAGCTAGTAGTATCTCTGTAAGTCGAAAGTTTCTCCTTTTCATCGACCCAACAATTCTCTGATGTGAATTATCACTTACTACAAGTAGTCATCAAAAAAAGAGTTCACGCGTCCGCAGCTTACAAAAAATGCATGTTGCGGGTCTAACCTTGTGAGTCCATCTGCACCGGAAAGAATTCACCGATGCAGCAATTTTTACAGCTAGACATAATTGCAGCAGCAATTGCATATTTAGACAATCGATTCGGGCACATCAGACCGGCTGCTACTCGTAAAATCCAAATCCACTTTTTGTGGGCGACTAGACTACCATTCACGCTGAGTGGACGCCATTTTAGTTCGCCTACGTGTGGTCCCCACACGCTCACTCGCCTGCATTAAATAGTCGAGCGAAGCGCACAAGTTCGCTCACCATAATACAAAATCCAATTTCATCGCTACCAACGTTATGTGTGCTTGGGAGTACTACCAATAAGGGTACACAAAGCACTAAAGGCATCCAAAAGCGCGATGCGCGGTGGAACGATTTTCCCATTCACACGCCCTCCTGGACGATAAGCCACCAAGTTCACTTTTACGAGTCTTTGTGTTCTATAGGATCAGTAAAGCACAACTCTTGCCGCCTCCATTCCTCCATTACACTCAAGTGTCGAACTGCTTCCAATGCGATGAATGCAATGGTAAATGAAAAAAAGTGTGATCAGCCATCCACTGCGTTCCCGTTTTGGCTTTCTCTATGTATCCACATGCTTCCTTTATGCAAAAATTTTAGCGATACGAGAATCGGACCATCTTCTGCATGACTCATTCTAGTCAGCAGACGATAAAGTGAGCGCTACGATTGTTCATCCTGTTTCTGCCAAAGTCGCTGACATTCGAGACCTCGACACCTCGAGACAACTCTGCTTTTTCCCACCCAACAAGATCCATTTACACTCACAACCGTTACAGGCTACAACACCGTCCGAGGATTGTGTCATTATAGATGGAAAGAGCTGTTTGACCGGCTTAATGAAATAAGTGGTCTGAGAACCTGCCGTTCAGCCTCAGTGAAGCGAGGCTACCACCACTCCCTGACTGCTACTCATCATATTCGAATCGAGCATTTTAGTTTAGGCAAAGTTTGAATCAACACAAAAATGCATGCCTTTAAGTTGTATCCAAAACTTGCGGCACCATGTGAAGAAGCAAAATCCCTTCCATGGAGAAGCAAGGTACCACCGTATTTGAAACACGCGACTGAGTTGTCTGGCATAGTAACTCACAGAATGAATGGCGACAAACGGCGGTTCGAGTTCGTCCTCACTGACGTACTTTTATCAAACTACCATCACCGCGAGTATGTGGACATTGCATTCAACCATAAATGATGTAGTTGCAGGCATACAGAATGCATTGAGAAGGACACTGATATCAGGCCACACTCTCATGCTATGCAAGCAAACAGGTAAAGCACATTCCGTCTCCTCAACACTGTGACCCGAGAAACAGTGCCATAGTGAATGATAATAGAACCCTCCCGGCTGCCCAACTTTCTGATTTATGCGCCTTACTAGGCCAACAGGGAGGCTACTGATCCTACGCCTTCGACCAACATCGTAATCTTCTTGCTCATCTCACGTTTTCCATTTCCGTATAGAATTGCTTATTTTGTCTTTGCAAAGCCATCTAAGCATCAAGTTAGCTATGTGCTTACATTTGTTGTTTGTAAGTCATCACGCTGGTTGTTTACATTTTTGATAAACACGCAATATCTAAATGAAATTTCATCAATTTATGGTTTCTCGGTAATCTCTTTACTGCCGCCAACCTCTTTCGAATTGGTTTGATAGTGATTAAACTGAGATTTCATAATCCTCGTCTTCATGATCCAAAACGGTCATCTCCACTGACATTTCCTCAGTGGCTCGTGTCTAGTTGTGTTTGTTAGCTTGCGCGTAAGAACCTTCCTTCTGGGTAAGCGAGAGTAAAAATCAGGCGCTTCCGTCATGCCTACTTCTATCCAGTTCCATGAACGGATCCCACTTTTCTTCACAACGGAGTACCTAGCTTTCTCGTCTAACTTTATCATTGCATAGCCGTGTTTGTGTTCACTGCAGGTACATCGATGCTGCTTCCATTTATGTGGTAACGCTCATCGCTATCACCCAATCGCGCAGCGATTGCTCGGCTATGTGTGCACGGTGAAGGTGAAAGGACTCGAACCTCCTTTTGTGGCAATTCATCCTGTGAGTTACCAAGCTAAACAACTCAGTTGCGTGTTTTAAATACAGTGGTAACTTGCTTCTCCACTGAAGATTACCTCATGGAATGGATTTTGCTTCTTTGCATGGTACCGCATGTAGACCAGCGCCATTTATCGGCACTAAGGAGGTGCTGGAATTATCCCTTCAGCCCTCAAATGAAATCATTCCTCTTGCAAGAGCAAGCTCATGTATGAAATCACGGATGTTGGATTGCATTTCTGTTGGAAGAAGTGGCAAAAGGGTAAATGTGCACTCGTTTTTTTCTGCGCACCACCACCTCGTGGGATCACACCATCCTCCTACTTGTCAGCGCAGTTCCTTTTGTTTCGGTAAGTCGAATTCTTGGGTGAACCATCTTGCAAACCAAAACTGTACGATTCCTTTGCTTCCTCTTAATATCCATTTTGTCGTGGCATCTCGCCGATAGCCAAAAAACAGGCGGGTAGTGGATTTGCACCGTGAAAGACCAGTGGGATGATTTATTATTAACGTTTTTGAGGTGATTTGAGAGAGTTAATTCACATAAGTGTAGAGTGATTAGAGCTTTCCGTGATGGAAAGAAGTGGCGCGAATCCCATCGGTTTTTCTGTATTGCGTTCATTAATTTTGTCGAAATCGCATGGAGAACTCCCAGTTCCTTAATGCTCACGGTCAGACGGAGTGACAGGATGGTGTGCCAGTGGCTCAAACTACCCCCTCCGTTCCTCCCAGGCCAATTATCTACCAATACTGAACTACCTGACGTTGTTGAATGCTCGTAGTTTGCAGTTCGTTTAGTAGTCTTCTGCAAGCACGTGAGCGTAAACGCTGAACTTAGTGAGGTCATGAACGAACCGTATGCATTGATTGGACCTATTACCGACAAATTACGGTTTCAATTGAATGTCTATCAGGAATCATGATAGTGTTTTTCGCAATTCCACCACTACCGAGGCAAGCATTATGCTATTACCGCTGAGGTGCTTCGGTCGAACCCGAGGGCGAACACAAATCTGAATGTAATAGACATCGGCTGGACAAACGTTGTGGCACATATTCACCTCAGAGCTGCCTGATGCTCATTCCTTGAGGACATTTGCTTCTCATATGGAGAATCGCGATGTCAATTTGAGTTGGCATAATATGGCATACGACTTGTGGCAAAAACGCATTCCTTGTTTCCCGCATTTATAACGCTCCTTACAGTGAGTGGACAAACTCACGAACCCTGCCCCTCTGTCCAGCTTTCTTTTCCAGCTCTTGGATTTTTACGGCTTGCGGACGGTCGTGGCGGCGCAACCTACCATCTCTGCCCAGGCCTACCGTTTGCCGTGCACTTGAACTCAATCGGTATAGCTCACTATGAGAGTACTTATGGGACACTTAGATCCTTTTACTGGTGGTACCGGTGAGCAAGCATGGTCTAGATCCTAAAAAAACTCGATTTTCGTCGAACAGCTAACAGGACCACGAGTTATAGCATGTATGTGCTGTAGACGGGTATCTCTGTGACAAAGTCCTGTGAATAGGTTAGAGCAGCCGTCGCTTCGAACGAACGCAAATTTTGAATTGTAGACGCAAAGCAGGGATGTTTGCTCATTGTAATGGCGCTATTTACATATGCTACCACAAAAATCGTCTGACGTTTTGCTTGGTTGCACGAATGCCTTCTCTCCCTTACATCTGACATTCCGGACCATTGGATATTCAGCCACCCGAGCACTCCAACTGGTAACAGGCGTTACACTTTAAGCGACGACGCGTTGTGATAAGGATAGGGAGTATGCACAAGGCAGCACTGCAAACGATGTTAAAACGAGAACTGCCATCCTGTGGCGATTTGGTGGCCGGGGGTGTGAGGCGTGAACCTTCAAAGCTTGTGCCTTGTACCCCCATCCTACTATGAGTCCGCCTTCGTACTAAGTCTGCTTCCATGCCAGCGTGGCCAATCTTGTGTATCACGAAAAAAACTTGAAAAAATACACCTAAATCGTATCATCAATTTTTTGCCTCAACTTCACAAGAGTTGGCAAATGTGTCTAATTGTTTTGTGAGGAATACGCGAGGTATGCACTACTGCGTGTCGAGGCAGTTGAATCGCAGTACATCGACACAATCTCACATGAAATTATAAGCCAGCCTTTGAGCTCTGCATCCTCGTTAATTCCGCGACTCAGTGATTGCGAGTGAGCTTATTAGACACATAAGGGCATTGATTTAGGCCAAATGGTCAGCCGCAAGGAAAGCAGAAATGTAGATGGGTGAAGTGGACTACGACGCTGTACAGGTTCGACAATACGACTTTAAGCCACACTGCCTTAGCACGTTCCGAATCCATGCGAATTCACGATAAGTTAAGGTAAATTACGTTGGCTAATAGAGAGCAAGTAGTAAAGTCGAATCGAACCATTGCCACCGCAAATCGTTGGAGTGTGTGTGGTCCCACTTTTACTGAAAAGTTAAATTTATGTGCATTTGCTGCTTTTAGGAGGTCACTTTCATGTCCTGCTTCAATCCAAACAGCGTTTTTTGTTGGCAATGTGTACTTTAGAGGCTTCCCCTCAACCTCAACAAGGCAAAAATGCCCTGGTTGAGTGCCTTACAAAGTTGGTGCTAGTTTGTAGTTCAGTTGATGCGTATTTGAAGGTGGAAGTGAAATCACCTTCCCGACACACCAATGCAGCATGTACAGCCGTCTACCAGAGTTGACAAGATTAATATCGCTTGCCAATTCACGGTTGCCTCCTGCCACTACTCTGAACCCAGTCATTGAAGGCAGCTATCGGCCCAGTAAGGCGGTTTACGATGTTTCACTCTACTGCAAAGGGGTACAGGTCAAATTCTCGTAATTTTAGTCAAATTTAATTAATCCCACCCTAATTTAAGCTGCTGCATCGGTGATGCAGGGCAAAGGGGAGTATTCAGTAGTTAGACCTCTCAATTCGTCTACCTTTGGCATGTAAAGAAGTTTCTGTATAAAGTGCCGACGATGAAAATGGAAATTTAATAAGCGGGTATTTAAGCTAGCTTTTGCGCACTGAGATGGTGCTGCCATGATAACCCACCTTGAGAATGAATTCAAATAAGTCCGCCTTCTCGTCCTCTCTATGTCTCCTTCATCGAGCGTGCATGCCTAATGCTGCTTTTGTGGCACTCCGAATGCCCCTTTTATGCATTTGTGGACAGGCTATCAAGTAGTCCACCCCCACCAAAGAGTGCCAGTTGAAACCCAAAGTTGGTAGAAAATGCATCTTGTTTGGCAACAAACAAAACGAGGTGGCTTGGAGGTAGACTATTCGCACAAAATACTACCCCATGTATTAAAAAGTCATTGTTCGGTAGGTTAATGTTAATTTATCAGGAGTAGGTGAGTGAACCTTCACCGTTATTCTTACCACATGGGGCTTGGTTTCTAGCAAACATGCAGTGCTAAAGGCCTTCACGTCCCCTTGATATTTGCAGTAAATTTCTAGCTCGATTTCAGATATGAACTGGGGGAATGCAGGGTCAGTTGGCAAGTTGTGTCATTAGCTTCGTCTCCATTCGAGCCTTGCTTCAGGCAAACTGTTTTTTAGTGCTATGAGTTGGAGTCATTCAGTGGTCATAGTCTTGTTTGACTGGGGTTAAACGGCAAGTTTGTAGGCTAGTTATTAAATGAGTGGACCGCACAACTTCCCGTTTGGCGTATTGGATCGGATGTTGCTGGCCTTGCAGCCAGAGGAATAAAGGTTGAGGTGGTGGCTCAGAGCATAAGAACTTGAGTGCCGAGAGCTTACCCACATTCAGAAGGAACGATCATGGCATTACACATTGTGCCTTCTGAGTATTGGAGGTGGGTTCATTCTCGAGCATCCATGCTGCTTTGTGAATGGTGATGCAACCAACTTGTCGCCAAGTGATGCTGACCGCTGCCTAGAAAAGGAAGTCGGAGGGTGTGTTCACTGCGAAATACTTCAAGGACTTGCGACCGCGTTGAGTGATGCATTATGCTTCCTCATGATAAAAGAAATATGATCCAAACGAAGAATCATTATGGATTCTTTAACTGTTTATAAAATCTGGAGCCGACACAATGCATGCATTCAATCTGAGCTAGTTTGATAGTGTGAGAACGCACTAGGGAGAGGCCCAGACTTTGTTGAGGTTTAATCTAACCACAATTTGGTTTTGCATATGCTAGGTGTCGCCAGAACCAGATTGCGTTACAGCTAATGGGGTTACAAATCAGGATTGACTTACTCCGCGTCTCTGAGCAAATGACGTGATGCCAGCCTAACGGTGGGATATTTTCTGCTATTCGTGCTTCTTTTGCGCGGATGTGGCAACGATATGCAATATTCGGGCATTACTGTTGATTTTGTAGTGTGTACGACTTTCGAACAATTAGTAATAAGTAGCACTAAGCAGCATTCCCACCCCCCTTGCATAAGAATGCACTAGTCCATGTTTAGCCCTCCGCAAGGTCGCGCCCGGAATTAAAAATCCCTATGGGACTCATCAGGTACGACACTCGAAGAGAGGGCGTTACTTAGCGAATTTTGTCTTCCTCATCTTCATTACATCCAGATTTACTCACACCTACAGGAGCCGGATTCTCCATGTCCCTCGTTAAGAATCATGCCACATCCATACATTATTACAACTTCATAAACGACTCGGGTGAAAGCTAGATGCAGGGGTGCAAATTTACGTTCCGTTGTGCAGCAAATTAGTGATTGGAACGAGGAGAGGGCTGAGGGTAATCCATTGGCTCAAAAGAATTTCATGAATTCTCAAGGGTCTTTGCCGCCATCTTCCTTCTTCCACGAGTCAATCAAAGTTTATTCCCCCCGTCAATTGTACCGCTTAAGTGCATATGAGACCGTGGGCTAGCACGGGAGTTTTTACCGCCTTATTAACAGTATTTATAAAGGAAACGCAAATCGCTTCCAACTCGTCTGAAGAGAAAATCAAACTGACCAATTATGGCTGCAGATCTTTTTGAAAGCGGTGGTAAATCGACGAATATGCAAATTGTTTTCCACGGCATGCTTCCTTAGTGCGTCCTTCGTGCATTTGAAAGTGCAAGGCATGGGATGCAGGAAGTTGTGGAGTTCAGCATGCATCGAATTCAAAAAAACCAGTCACAATTATTGCCCAACGTTTTATAGGAGGCGCATTCAAATGGGATGGTCCCACTTTTTTGGGATTGGCAATACCCACTGGCATATGCGATGATGTCTGCAGAGGTGTCACTAGACAATGTGTCAGACTTTGCAATGTCAACAGGGGGAAGGAGACGCTTTCTTGTGCTACGCACTTGCGCCCTAGATATGGAATTATGAGTAGAATTGGTCGTACTCGGTCTCCGCGAGTTGAATTGAGCGGACTGAGGAAATTGATTATGGGCTAGGGAAATGCTCTAGTGCACAGATTAGGGCAAAAAAAAGCGTTGACACTCGGCTCTTACTGCTTGCATCGTTTATGGTGATTCTGCTCAATCACGCTCGAGAGAGAAAAGAATGCGATGTTTAAATTGATGGTGAACTGCGGCCAGCAGACGAAGAGAAAAGGTTAAGTCACATGAACAGTGTGTTGATCCGCTCGAATGTCCATGAAATACCACAGACCCCCAAAATGGACCACTTATTCGTTTCGGCTTCTGTGGATTTAGTACAAATTGGTCATTTTTGCAATAGGTAACGCGCACTTCCCGTACTCATTATTGTGATGTGATGAACCTAGCATCGATTTTGCGTAGTAGTTTCGACACTTAGAGTCGCCTTCCCTGTCGTCACATGGTCCAGGAATACGTCACGCAATAGTGCGAAACAAAGGGATGGCTTCTTTACACAGCAAGAAAGAGCGCAGATTGAATGAGCGGGCCAACTCGCAGGAATTTTATGTGTGCTTACCTACTTACGATTGGAACGTTTGATTTGCCTCACGATCAAATATGTTAGGAATAAATGAGTAGTACTGTGAACCACTATGCCAAGGTCTGTTCGTTCAGTTCTTCTTTCCCCACGAGGAGGCTTTGAATAGCCTTAGCTCGACACCGATCTAGCACCATTGAGTATTGATTCGGCTTACTTCACGCATCCTTGATTGGTCTCAATGAGGAATTTTCAGTTCGATGGCTCCTGTTCACTGGCACTTGTAGGCCAGTCTTACCAGCATAGAACAACGACACTGTAGATCAGTTATGCAGACATAGTGGGGAAACGGGAAACCGACAAGCAGGTGAACAACGAATCGCATAGAGAAGCAAGTACTGGTGACGGCACCACTGACGAAGCCATAGCAGCCACATAAACAATGCTCAGCAATTTGAGGCTCTCTGTAGACAACTTACAGAACAATACAATTTCGAATTAGGTCTGCAAATTGCAAACGGATGCAAAGTCTACCTGGCACATCTTGCATGTGAAACATTGATACATTCTCGATCGGGTAACAAAGCGAGCTCGCATGAACAATGGTCTGTTAATACGTCCAAGACTCGGGGGCTGTCGGCGTATGCTGAATTCCATGACTCCGAGGTGGAGGACGAATGGCATAGACTGAAGAGCTCGCGTAATTGAATGTGGCAGTAAGTTGTTCGTGAGGTGCAACTTTGCACAAAGTTGCAGTCTCATAGTCCACACCGTCAATCATATTTCCTCATCATGGTCGGCTTTTGGCAGTCTCGGCACCTTATTTCTTCTAACTTTCCACCACGAGCACAGTGCTCAAATTCAGGAGACATCTGCGAATCACTTTTACCTCTCAGTGAATCCTTTCGCACTCGTTAGCTCGGATCCACGGCAGCTGGCTTGCTGCTAGTTCTTTGAGTGTCATTGGATTGTCGCAGAGCTCGTTGAGTATCAAGCAGTATGTGGACATTTGTTACTGTCTTTGAGTTGCAGGGTTTAGAAGGCATAAGTGCGATGCGTATGCATTTGTACTGACCCGAACAGGTCCACTCATCCAGGCAAGGTGGCAAATTCCGAACCACCACGGCGAGTGTTTCATTGACAGCGTGCATTCGAGCTTCAGCACTCAAAAGAAACGTATCGCTTCCGTGTCAGGAAAGTTGCCTTAAAAATGAAGCGCTCTCTGTATTTGCGCCAAGATTAGTGGCTGTGTCATGCAGACAGGGCGATGCAGCATCGGGATTAAGCGCATCGGGTGGAGTTGGTAGTGCAAGGGGGTTGGTCGACTTCCAAATGCGCAAAACTATTTTTCACCAATCACTGACTTGCGGTAACTCCTCCCCTCCTCCCCCTCCTCCCCTCCTCCTCCTCCATCGGGGGCGATGCTGCATAAACGGAGGCGCTAAGCCATCCAAACGTGTGGTGAGAGGAAAACGTGATAAAACAACAAAGTTAACTGGCTACGCTGTGAGCTCCTGTGTCGGTTAAAGCAGATAAATTAGTTATGATGATGATGGATAGCGATTCGTGGACAATTGTGAAAAGGATGAATGTTTCCAATTTGCTAGATTGTATGAGTGTTGAATGTGCGGAATGAGTGAATCATCCAACGCACCTTAGGCACTGTGTCTGGTGCGGTCTGAGTGTGTCTTCACTTCTCCAAGCGGCTCTCGGGATTCCGCCACCACCTTGATTCCACACCGTTGAGCTTGTGCTGATGGTGCTTGATGGTAACCCATCATGCATCCTGATTTGTTCTACATGGCGCAGTGCATTAGCGACTGTAGGCCGAATGTTGCCCTAACAAGTCAGTCCTCATGAATGGGCGGATTTGTAGGTATTCACAACGGAAAAGCAGTCAAAATTGCATCCATCTCTGGTGACCGTCCCGTCGCCCATTGAGCGAAATGCAAAGCTGACGATTTTAAAGTGGCCTCAACTCATGCAGAGCATGCCACTGTCTTCCTGTCTCCTCTTATGGTCGCCATTGCTACGAAGAGCGAGTGTTGCACACAATGCATTCGCGGAGTGGATGGTTGACCTGGCTACAGCAGTATTGGTGCAATGCATCTCTCCAGCCTCTGGGTATTGGTGACATTCGAGAAGTACAGACAACCAACTCTGCGCCACAAGCTATCACAAATGGTGATGAGGCCACTAGCATTGAAGTGCATCAAATCAACCCAACCAATGGCTTATTCGCACACAACTTAGGTGGACAGTGCGACAACCATCCAGCCACCAATTCAGCCACCATCCAGCCGATGCCCGAATCAGTCAGTGCCGCGAAATCGGAAATCCGGGCCCCGTTGGTGCAAAACATGGTGCGACTGACCTTAATCTGTTTGTTTAGCATACTGACACTAGTCACGTGCATATTCGTGCGTGACATGGAATCCAAGTCCGGCTCCGGCCATTTGCTTTGATGAGGCCACAAAGGGATTGGTCTTGTCGAGCCGGTTCAATTTGTCTAACGTGGTTTGTGCCTTTGCGCTTTTCGCTCTAAAAGGATTTCCCATTCACCTTTCAGTCCAAACATCCAGTTGCGAACCGTCACCTGAAGCAGCTTGGCACTGCCTTTTGGAAGCCTGTGCAATTTATGTTAAAGCACTGCACAACGCATGGGAACTGGATTTATCCTCTAAGAGACTAATCATTTCGGATGCCAAAAGATCTCATTGAAACGACACCTCTGAATGACCGCGATGAGAACTCGGGTGATGGTGGAGGTTACATTGTTAAATGCTCCCACGTCTTGACAACGCGACGACAACATTGTGTCGAGGGCAGATTTTAACCCTCTTTCAACTCCATTGCACAACTACCGGCCGCTGTTCAAGGCATTCTTTGATCCTTTTCCCCACAGCAGGCGCTAGTGCCAAAATTACTCAATAGGGCCCTGTTTTTTGCCTTTTTCAGACCGTTATTTCTCTGCTTACTCTACTTCCTGTCCTAGCCTAGGTGCATCCCCAATGCTCATGCATATTGAGGCGGACACTCCACACTTTCACGCGGACGTGATATCAGTCAGGTGTGACAGCTTCTAATGAGACCCCAATTCATCACTACTAGCGGCTTCCAGGTAAGGGGAAGATAGGCCAGGTAACAGAAAACGGGAATGGAGCAATGATGCAATGGTGACGAAATGTCGACAATTGCCATACCCATTTGAAGTTACCAGAGTCGCAACATATTCAACACAAGCAAAAGCTGTCAGCTTAATGGCTCTCCATCCACTGACAAGGAATGACGAATGCTTTTGCATAGGTTGCATTTTGAGCGGTTGTTCTACGCTTCGGGAGCAAGACAGAGCACTGTCCGTGGGAGTGACTAACTAGCCTGCCACATTCCAGTTAAACAGCTTGGCTCAATGAGAGTTTATGCATTCACGTGTTTATGTCCTCACCCACGATCACCAGCAGTTTGTTACTAGGGTCTTTGGTGCCCATTTGCGGGACTGCTATGTTGGTAGGACAAACTTTCCCTTTGGCTAAGTGCATCAGAAATGATTTTTCTGCAAAACAGAGCCAATTAGTAGACAGAGTTTGAGGGAACTTTTACTCAAGGAATCACCGCATCTATTTGTCTTTGGTTTGTTTTGTTCAAGTAGTGGTGCATGTCGACAGGAAAAGTTGAATCACAAAATTAAGGTAGCGAAAAAGAAGTGAAGAAGGGGAAGGGAGGGAAGCGACAAATTATGGACGGCCGATCCTTATTTGATGGATTGAGTAGGGTAACAGACAGACAGGCGGATTTTGTGGATTATTTTGCACAAAAGCGTGGAAAGTACAGCTAGCTCAAGATACACCATTGCATTTACATTGTAACTGCTTCGTAAGACATATCCTATCACCACAGCAACAGCAGTGGCTCTTCGAACACTTCATTTTTTGCAGCTTCATCGCGCGACAGACCACTTTATGAACGCCTGTCTGTAAGCTGTTTGCGGTCACCCACGAGCATCTGCCATTCCGACTAGCTAAGACGAAGTCGGTTTAGTACGTTATTATGAGAACAAAGTGGGAAGACGAAACGCTTGTGGGGAGAACTAATCTCGAAGCCACGCCTATTTTTACGCTTCATTAGACGGCTGACTTTAAGTTATCGCAATAAGTAATTGGGTGTGGAGTTTAAAGTGCTCTTGCCGAGGATTTTGCCATCACTTCATTTTGCAGAGGAGAATGCAGCAGTGGTTGCATTGTAGACCATGGTTGAATCCCACTGACACCGGGATTGCAGCCAGAGTCCGCCGCACGGTTTGATTAAGCCGAGGGAGTATGCTGGGAAATGCACCACCAATGCACACGAGGGTTGGAGGCAGCTTACCGCTTTGCATGGGTGTACACACTGCACGTCAGTTGACGCCATTAAATATTTTTCCATTTACTCCAGATGCTTATCAAATGGTTGCATTAATAAGAGTTGGTCTATCAGCATGACACCCCTCAGTATATCCCACAATCCTTTTCTTCCACTTGGAGCTTATGGTCTTTATAATACTATAGAAAAAGTAAACTTTAGGATCCGGATGCATATTAATCACTGATAAATTTACATTATCGCTTTATACTTCCGCACATTCACGTCTACATAAGCTGCCGTGGTTTGGGAACGCTTTCTCACTTGGAGCCGATGGAGACGTTTCTTCTTCGCTGTCAGAATTCACGAAGGCTCAAAACGGTTGGCCTGTAGAACGCGTCTTGACTGTGGGCAAGGATTAGTGGTTGGGCATCTATCGGAATCCCACACAACCTGAAATAGTTTGGTACGGAACTAGTTCATTGTGGAAGTGGGAGAATTCCTTCCGCAATCTACATACAGCTAAATCTCCTATTTCAGCTGGAACTCCTTAATCTTGTGCTCTGCAGACCGGAATTGAAGAACTCCAGTGACATTAGACATACCACTCTCTAAAAATTCCACCTCATTGCTCCCCACGGCGTCTGTCTGAAGCCTTGTGGATTGTGGGGACCACTTGGTGTCGCTCCCTTCTCAGCTTCGGGAGCACAATGCGATTGAAATGGGAGATCAGGCAACAGTGAACTGCGAACAAGTGCAAAAGAGGAATGGACACAGAGCAAAAGCCTCATGAGAGTTCATCGAACCAATTCCTCTAGCGGACGCCCACTCCCTTTGTGGAGCACTCTCTAGTCCTGACTCATTTGATTAAGGCATGTAGGCTGTCTTTTCTGAGTGCAGTTTAGGATGACAAAATTCAGAAAAACTGAAGGTTGATAAAAAGCAGCTTACTGAGTATGGAAGCAAGTTTCTTTTCGCCCTCTTGAAAATTCAGTGACTACCGTTTCTCATTAGCAGTGTCTTATAAACTAACAACAGTGTCTCGGCCTAGTTAGAAAGTCATCAATGAATGCAAAGTCGCATTCACTAACAAGAGTTATATTTTCGTGTTCTCAACTCAAATGCCATGCCACTTTTATCGGATTCTAACTTTAAAGGTGCAGGAGAAGGCTACTTTAGGCACTAATATCGCAATTGGTCGACGCCCAACGGGCGATAGGCGCTGAGGTGGGTGATGAAAGACCTAGCAATCCACTAGTTTACTAAATATAAATCCAAATCTCATACCGCCATGCCCGAGGACGTTCGCCTCAATGGCTCCTCTAATCCAAAGCTCATTCTCCGACTTTCTTTGCGTTCAAACGCAATGGCGGCAGAACCTTGATTGAGACCCCCTTCGGGATTATCCCTCAGTCCTGCAGGTGTCAGTATTCCCGGCACGTCTAGCTGCACAGCTGACGCAAGCAACTCACTTAGTGGATCGGCATCTGTGGCGATTGGACCAATTTGACGAAAGAAAATAGTGTCAGTTGGTTTGGTGAATGAGAGATTTTGCTGATGACTGGCATCTTGATGCTTTGATTGTGGCGACTGCGCTGGCATGCCGTGGCGCAGATCCACCATCCACAGACTGATGGCCAAATTGCGCTCCATTAGGGGAAGTAGGTCGAAGTCCTCGTCATCATCACCGAATGGATTGAGGAGGGACTGGGCGACCTTGAGCCAGCCCAGATAGAAGGTGATCTCAAGGAGGGAAAAAATAGGCACATAGAGGATGGGCTTTGGCAGTCCTGACGACGGGCTAGGAAGGCTGCGGGTGAAGTTCGGGAAAAATTGTGGCACTTCGGGTAGTTGACGGGGGAATTGACTGCCCACGATGGAGATTACAAAAATCGCGTAGACGCCGATATTCACCACCTTAGAAAAGAAGTGCACCATTAAGCCTACAGCTGTTCGACTTCATTTTGGGATGGAATTTCAATAAGCAAGTCATTGTTATTTATATGGACACCTTCTAGCAGAAAAACCCAGAAGATTACATTGCTATCAGAGCATTGAACGAGGCATCTTATGTGAAAGCTACGGCTCAATCCCTATTGCCATCTTATTGCATATTTTTAAGGTGGTTATTTGCGCTATTTTAGCTTGATCATGCCAAACTTGTAACTCAGAGTAATAAGTAAGCTTTTACAATCAAAAAATGCATTTTAAGTCGCGTGGTTCAAACAGGGTAGTAGGGCCTTAATGTAACTTGGGTATCACAAATAAACTCGTGTTTTGGATAAGTGCAACATTAGTATACAGATTACGCACCTGGGTGTAGACAAGAGGTATGGGCACGCTGTTGTAATTAAGAAGAGCAAACAGTGAACGGCGGAATTTTAGGATTTCATCAATAAGTGCATTCATATGCCTTTCATGGGCTATATAGCCATGGGCTTTAGCACGCTTAACAATTGTAATTGCCCACATGAGAGGCACATAAAAGGGATGGTAGCGAGGATCCACTTGTCCAAAAAACTCATGCTCCTTTTCAGTCATCAGTCCACTGGTTATATAGTTTTGCGTATTCTCGTACACTTTCCTCACATTTGGTGCAATTGTTTGGAAGCATAAGACGGCTGCCAAGTTCACGTATCTTGCGATACTTTGACGAATAACTGCCACATCATCCGCTGCATTCTCCATGCCTTTTTTGTTACTTTTACAAGTTGGGATCTGTATGTATGCACAGGTTAACAAACCCACACCATCGGATGTGGGGAGGTAATTAAACTGATCTATCCAGCGATTAACAACGGAGACAGGCTATTTTTATTCCTGACGCCCATTTCTGCGAATACTTATCAGCGCTTGAGGCGTTCGCAGTGTGGAGCGCGAAGTTCTCAAGCTACTTGCGCATCTTCAGAAACAGTAGGGTCAGGTCTGAGAACACGGTCATTTTCTTCTCCGGAAAAATTTAATGACTATTTCCGGTAGATTATTTACATCATCTGTCTTCATAACTTGGTGACGAACTTTACACAATGCCACTTTTGAACGATCTAATTAAGTGCCTCATAGGTCGCCTGTTTATCTGTGCAGTCGCAACTACCGAAATGCCGTGTGCACAGTTTGGGTAACGCTAAGAGCTCTATACTAGAGCCCGTTGATTCGCGGACTCAATTCCTTCGTCTATCGACGCCTCAGCACAATGGGCTAATGGAGGTTAAATTTGCAAAGAACATTACTTTTGGTGACGAGCTCCTTTAGTGAGAATTTCACCGAAGGCATTGGAAAACTTAGAGCAAAACTAGATGTCCAAAGTACGACATATATGATCCGTCAATCCATAATAGCATCCATCAGGGAGGATTGACTGGACAAGGAGCCACGTTCGGAAATGCATATGCTCTTTTCAAACTGCAGTGGGAATTCTCACCACCACAGCAAATAGCCACTTTTTACCTTTCAAGTAGCACTTTTTCACCGTGTCCTACATCAACTTCGTTGGACAAAATAATTATCAGATAAGCGCATGGCTTGTGTGACCCGCTTTGAGATCCGGCCCTTTGGGCAGGTTCAGTTAAAAGCAAATAATATGATAAAGCTAAAAGGCTTCAAACACAATTTGCTCAACCCAGTTGGTTACTCAAGTTTATCAAACCTTCTAAAGTGAGGCGAATCTTACCGTTTCTTTAAAAGCCGACAAAATAATCTGATTTTTCCACCTTTGCTCCAGCCCTACTTCCGCTTCCCAACTGCCTCTTTTACACAACGGTTTGACAGATGAACACCGGAGGGTTGTTTAGGCACAGGTAAAATCTGATGGGAATGTGCCGTTTGAGGGTATTTCATCCCGAGGTGGGTTGGATGGCATAAGTCTAAGCGTTGGGGTGGCTTTTTTCCCACTGCCAACTAGTACTGATGGTTCCCTAAGGGCTTTCAGCTTAGGAAGAAAATACGAAAAGACCCCGAAGAAAAAAATTGTGGATCGGTGGGGCAGACAAAGAAAGCCTTATTTGACGCTGTTGAGCTGTGCGGTGATAGACGCACCTTGGCAAACATATGCACAAAATATGTATGCCATTAAGCTAATGTCAATCCTCCCGGTAACAAAACAGTGTATCAGTTTTCATGGCATTCGGGGAACTAAGCAAGCAACCTTGCGAGTTCAAAGTCATAAAAATTTGGCTCAGATGACCTCACAGTTTTGTGACTTCATGTTTTCGCGTGACAGAATTTTGAAGGTTGTTTTTCACACTTTGACTCTAAATTATTTTCTCAATTCCTTACAAATTGCCGTAGGTTCCCATGCATCCAGCTACACCGAATGCAATTTGTATAATCTATTGTGCCACTGGGACATGATTGCAACAACTGGATTTGGCTGACGGGACCACAATTCAGTTTCTTTCACCTTTTATGCAAATGAAACGGCTAAGCCCACCCTTCAGCATTGCAGAGTTTTATAAGCAAACCTGCTTAGGCTGCTGGAATTGTCCATTGAATGCTTTTTCGGCTACCCAGTAGTGATTCGAAAGGCAATGGTGTTTCCATAATGAAAAGTTTGATAAAATAAACTGCGTACCTCAAAAGACTAGCTATTCGGATGATGTGACAGATTTTGCAGCGAACTCATGTTTTTTTTTTTTTTTAACTGCACAATCGGGTACATGGGCAGCCCTATGACATGGTTGTTAGATAAGACCATAGTATTGCAGCCCCTTTGAACTCGAGTAGCCAGTGTGAACTTCCATACGGCCTTAGCCGATATTAACTTCAGTGCAGGCTGTGGATACTACGATTCGAACTATTTATGTCTTTTTCAAATAAGTAGGCATGCAGGAAATTGACGAATTTTGGGCCATCGGTAATTTATGGAGAAATGAGTTTCATCAAATCATGACGTCCAGTGAAATTGAAACTTGTCACAAATGAGACCCGTTTCTACCATAAAATCGTATCCATAAGACATTGGTTGAGTTCAAAGCAATAAAGTCGGTTTGGGATGTCCATGACCTAGAAAAAAAACACCAATTCCATTTGGTCTTAGCATCTTAAAGTAATAAGAAATAATTCCTGTAGAGATAATGCCAGCGAACATGCTTGCTGAAAGGTAATGACGGCAAGAGATTGACCCAAATCAGCTCTACAGTACTCTCGTCAAAATTGGTTACAGCAATGAATCGTGCAACACAGCACCAATGGACACAATGACGCGTAAAGCCGCTGCTTACCAATCACTTCGCGCCTGTGGCACACAGGTGATTAGCCAGATTTTGGCAAAAAGAGACTGAATTATTTTTCAGAAATTAAAATTGAATTAAAGGAGGTCTATAAATCGCCAATTAAATCTCCTTCACTTAGCCATCAACTTTGAAGCCAAATGCTTTAGATGGTTGGTTAGGAATGGAAGAGAAAAACATAAAATAGGGAGTAGGAACAACACGGTTTCACTTTCTCAACGGCCCACATTGTTTCAGATGGAATAAATCATACAGCCGCCAAGTTAGTTGGCGATTAAATTGCATAAACTTTCATATTCAATGTTCCTGACAGGCAGAACAATTGATAGACACGCAAGTTTTTACAAAAAACAAGACCCCAACCGTGAAAATGAATGAATATAGAGCAATGTGTAATGTGCCTTACTCCCATAAAGATGGATTAATAGGAAGCCTGGAAGATGGGGAGATCAGACTGTGACGGCAATTGCTCGGGACATCTGGAAACTCAAGAAAAAAAAACGCTTCCCTCCACCGATTCTCTCCGAATCTAGCGAAATATCTCAGAACATAGATTCTCATCTATTTTACCTTGATTTTTAAGCATTACAAAAGAACGCCACAAATCTCAGTAACTATAACGAAACCACAGCCAACTTAAATGACATCGATGCGCAGGACTGGGGTCATTCCGTGTCCCCAGCAGATGCACCCTAGCCTGGATAGACAGACTGACAATGAAGACGTCCACAGACTTGCTGCTTGCAGCTCAGCCTTCTATGATGCCTTAAAACTTGAAGAGGATTGTAAATTCCATGCGACCTTTAATTCGCGTGCATTGTAGAGCATGCAGGACCGTGTGCCAGGGTATCAATGTTGTGACCCTCATTCCCCACCTATTCTGCTTCTATAGTTTAAAGCTCTAATTCTTTAGTTCCAACACCCATGAGGAAATCTGTTGATCCAATCGGAGCAGAGGTACTACCTCAATTTTACCCTCATCCCCATCCTCCCCGTCCTCTACTGATTACAATTCTACATGTGATTACTACGCTTTCTTCTCTTCAGTATCAGGCAACCGTCCCTCAAGTTGGCACACAAAATGCACTAAATATTCGGGACATAGAAATGAGGAGGTAGCGCATGTAGCACTATGACCTCATATGAAGCAGCGCCAACCTAACAGTTCATTAAGACAAGTTAGAGATGAAAAGTACTTCTTGTTCAAACCCCTCTTAAGAATGAGGTGAAACTAGTCAACGAGTAGGAAAATAACTGTTCTTAAAAGACTATATGACCGGGGGTCTCATACCAAAACACTAACTCATGAGAAAATACGCACCCTGAGATATGGGAGAGAGAGGGAGCAATAATAATACGGCTCTACCCTCGATATTTCGTTTTTTGGTGTTGCTGCCAGTGATCATCTCGCTTTCTCAACATCCACCATTGAAAATCAAATGCGCAATGGTAAAGATGATTGCAAATACGTTGATCTCGAGCATTTGCGCCCCTCCAGGACATTTTTATCGTCCAGAGAGGTTCGTAGACCCCAAATGGATCAGTGGAAGCAAATACCATAACCATTTATTAGTTTGATGAAGAAACCCCACTGAGAAGAGTGGGAAAGAATGCTAAACCCCATACAAACAATTTTGGACTGCAAGTCAATTAATCAGGTGGATTAATAAACTAATCCAAGAGGGAAGCAAAACATTACAGGAGTGTTCTTTGAAATCTCATGAAGTAATGCATTAACAAACAGTAATCGCACGCAAATCGCCACTCGGAGACGGGGACAAAATTGGAACGTGTGAAGACAACTAGAGGAGTAACCGCACCACTCATTCAGTGGGCGTTCGTTTGTAGAAACGGCGATGCATGTCGTCAATGTGAGCCAAATAGTAGGTGCCCGGGAAAAAGCGCTTTTCTAGATTCTCCGATGGGTAATCAAGCGGTGCTGAAGGGAAGATGAAAATTATCCATGCCTTTTGACATTCGGTTGATAAATTTAGACAACTTGGTTGCTAGCGAAATTCCTCAATGAAACATGATTGGCATTCGGAATGAGCTCTTAATTAGTTAATACTTCTTAAAATAATACATCCAAAGTCAAGATTATTTATGCATGGATGCCAACGCATCGATACCCATCACATACGGATCTTTGACAAAAGGACAAAGTGAGGTCAAGTGCTGCCATTCTGCCATCACGCCGGCACTATGTTGACCTGATTCTCAGGTATGTCGATGATAAGACCACTTTAAGACGAGTATGCCTTGTCAAGCCTTCAAGAACGACCAAGTCTCGACATTTGCTACAGTTGCGGATGAATTCACCTTAATTTTGCTGACAGGGTATTAGACTTAGCTGCCAAGGGATGTACTTGGCCGCAAATGGCCGAATTAAGGAGGAGAGGCACCGATGTTGCCTTGAATAAGTAGAACTTCGTCAGAGATCACTTGTTTACCACAAAAGCAACCAGCTGCGATAATAAACGATGCACAAACTAGGCCTTAAGATTCTTGTCCTTCATTCCGGGACGACAAGGAGACATACCCTTGTCGAGAGCGGTTTCACGAGCCTGAAGACCATCGTTGAATGTCTCAAAAGTGATGGGTGTGCGTTGCGCCAAACGATCAAAAGGGGAGTGCGACGAGGCCCCGAAGATAGTCTCCACGTCAGCGGTTTCGGAGACTCGCAGGCTGAACATCGATGAAGTGTAGCCGGAGCCATAGGAGAACATCAACACACGCCGACCACGCAAGTCAACCTCCGGCACTCTGCCAGATTGCAAATTAAAAGCGTCACAGTTAATGATACTCAAAACAGCACATAAGCAGACGTATGCTAAGACAGATCTGGTCCGCTAATAGCAGACGCAGCGAATACCACAATTGGCATTAATACTTAAAGACGGTTGAGTGAAGGCTGATCAAGACGTACGCGCCGATATTACTGATCAATGACAAGGCATGGAAATCATAGTGACGGTTATGTGCATACCTGGTTATGAGTAGCAGTAGCTTTTGTAGCGCGCGTAAAAGCCTCAAAAGATCGAGATAATTATCAGGCGTAAACCTGAATGTATGCACTAATGATACTTAACAGATAAGTAGGTAGTTGAAGAAAAACTAAATATCCTTTCTGGAGTGAGGCAGACCCCACTACTAAAAGGTAACAGGAAAAGAAACAGGTTCGAGGAATAAGACATTTGAGATAACACGGTAGAAGACAGTCAATCTAAAAGAAGCTAGGCGATGCAAATACAGAGTGGATACGAACTCAGTCAAATTAGGTGAAAATTGACGTAGAAAGAATTCAAACCTGTGGTTGCACTACTGCTTGACCCATGAAGGCGGCTAAGCAAGTAATCACTGCATACAGTGAGTTCGGAGAAGACTGAAAAAGATGTTTCTGAACGGACATAATTAAATCGGTAGGCGAGCCTAAACAGGTTGAAGCGGTAGAGAAGGTGAGGATGAGTTAAGAGCAGATACTTAAATAAGAGATAAGGAGAAACTCACGAGCACGCGAGAGAGATGAGACAGGCATAGAGCGAGGCGGTATACATGTTGCCCACCTCACTAGAGATGCGCAGGCCGGCTGCGACCTTGAGATTGAATAGGGCGCGTGAAGCGGACAAACAGGCTTCATCTACCACTCGCGATATTTCAGTGCTGTGAGAATGGGAAAGGGCGTAACCAATGGCAATGCTACGGATAATTGGGGATCAGTTGTCAACGGCCTGACTTTAACGACTACAAAGAAAACATAAACAAATAAGTGTAAACACACAAACCTGTCAGCCTCGTTGGCAAGTGGAGCCAGTTCACGGACCAGTGCGCTTTCATCCGTTGCTCCACCGTTGTGGACCTCGCTAGCATTGTTGTTCACAGCCGCCTTGGTTCCCGGCGCCGTCGCAACTACTCCTGTCGTCAATGCAGCCTTGACATCCTGCAACACCATCCAACCAAATGCCTTGGCAACCAACCGATAGAAAGGAGAGTGAAAGCACACAAAGTCTATGGGAAACTCGCATTTGCTTCGATCTCCGATCACCCGGACCTTGCGACCTACAGAGAGCTTGGTGAGCGAATTCAGCCTACTTACCGGTAAACTTTTCCACTTTCTCGCGGTAGAGACGGTAGCAAGAAAGTACAGCCTCCTTGTAGCAGGTGATACTCAGCTTCCCATCCACCTCAGGGAAGATAGATCCCATTATGGGCTTGTAGAAGTCATAACGGTGACGCATTGCACACACACGGAGGCCTAATGCATGAATGAAAAGTTGGTAAGCACCACAGAAATAACCAAAATCATACAGAAAAAGCCCCACAAGAGAAGCATAATTTTATAGTGGCCTCATCTACTGACAAATCCTTTGGAATGACTATAAAACGACCGAACCAAAGGTATGAACTGTCAGTGGCAGTAATTTAACAGGGACCGGAAAAATTGACCACTGGACCTACAAAAAATCGCTAACACACGTATTCTGGACCATTAATCCAACATCGAAAATAAAAGTTCCGGCTAATTGAACCAGTGCCATTTGTCGTCACGATATTCGATCAGGAAAACGATATCATAAGCGAGGAAGGGGGTTAGGGATCTCACTAAGGGTACGAACGCATTTGCTCATGATTTGAACCGGCGAAAAGTAGCATTCATACGCAATGACTAGAGTTTTCCGAAAAAGATAGATTCAGAGAGCCTTTAGAATTAAAAACCCATCGGTCAGGGTCCAGTGATACACAAATCAAGAGTAAAAAGATGGCCTGAGATCTAGACGACCAATTATAGAATGAATGACTTGTTTTGTTACTTCGAAAAACTTCAGCTTAGAGTTAGGGAACTATGAAATTAAACAAAACGGGATGTGCTATTTTAAAGCGTTTTTGCCCGCAAAAGCAATTGAAGGGCCAAAGAATAGCACTTAGGAGTCTGTGATTGTTGCATGTGATTTTTGTGCAGCTAGCATGGTACAACAGAATAGAATGGCTCACAACTACTTAAAAGAAGGGCAATAAACGCGGTTTTGTAAAAACCCAAAGGTGGATTGCAATGGTCCAAATCTTGAGAATTCAAAGAAATGGGCCGCATTTAGTTAACAATCAGCTCAAATTAGTGTTTGCAGTACAATCAAAAGCCAAAGAGAGCCTTTCAGCAGAGAATTAGGTGAGGAACAGAAAGGTTGACGCACCTGAGTCGACAACAATGGGAGCGTTGGGTCCCAAGAGAATGGCAACAGCGCCAGCACCACCAGTGGGTTGGGTTGCGGCCGTTATATACGTCGCAATGTCCGCCGCCACCACAAGTGCCAATCGACCTATGAAAATAGACCGAAACGGTACTTAGGTTACCAGCCGAAATCTTCATGTGATATCCGTGACACTTTAAAGCTAACGGTGAAACTTCGCCAAGCATTACAACGCCAAATCTGGTTCAGATTTAGAAAGGTACAGGGAGTGAAATGCCTAGCCTACATCCAAAAACTGTAAAGTGTCTTATCATTAAAAATTTAAGGGCATGAAATCACACTAATGATGTCTGCGTGGATAGAAAAAAGGTGCAAAAAAGGATCTGACCATCGCACGAAGAGGACTCGAGCCAATTAATGGCATTAAAAAGGGCGGCAGTGCCACCATAGCAGGCACTTTTGACATCAATTCCGGCCAAATCTAAGTTTCCGGATTCCTCGAATAGAACCATAAGGTGGCTCTTAATTGACTTTGATTTATCCACCAAGGTTTCTGAGCCAACCTTTGAGGGAAGCAAAATAGAGATTGTAAGCACCAGCAGAGTATCACCACCATAATGGCAAAGTTCAGCAGAGGGATAAATCGATAAGTGAAGATACACTGCGAACCAAACCGTAAGCGAAAATACAATAGTGAAACTTCATTACTTCTTACGCTACCCTTTCCTCATGGCCGTCCGTGGGATAAGAATCCAAACTTATAAGATGGTTAAAGGAGGTAACGAAAGGAGAAATTGATTCGAAGTTGCAACAGCCGAGACAAAGCATGACAAAAAATACCACGTTAATATGGATTCCGCCGACAGTGCAAGGAAAAATCTCACGTACCACATACCGAAAAATTAAAAAAACGATTAAGCGAACTGTGCGTAAGGCAAGAAAGATGTCCAACCATAAATTATCGGTCGTTAGTATGTTTCAATGTCTGGGATATGAAATCAAAGCGGAATCCGGAAAAAGAGCAATAAAATTCACCTCTAGAAAGCCTATTTTCATCAAATCAAGATCAATACGCTCAATTAAGCGTTTAGTGACGGTTAATGAAAGAGAAACGACATCCTCGGCTTCGTCACAAATGGCCATTGACATCTGTCCAAGGCCTTTGGTGTACTTTTCAGGAAAACCGTAATGTTCTTCAATAGTGGTTTGTGAAATGTACATCCTCGGAAAATAAACCTCTGCAGCGAGGATTCCTATATCCTTCTGCATCTTACAACGACACGTGCGACGAAAATAGCCAACGGGCAGGGTAAGCAGCTTACATGGCTTCAAGGTAGTTCTAGGTCATCCAGACAAACATTGCATTTGCCATAACGGCTAAATGAAATCTGAAGGACAGGTACCAATTAATGGTTTGGTATATTTTATTTCGCTAAATTTAGTCCTAGCTTATCCGCTAAAATATGATTTTTCCTGAGTAATTATATTGAATCATACTTTTTCTCCATTGGTTGATGGTTTTGTGGCAGTCGTTTTGTAACCCATTTGTCCACGCTTGCAATGTCGTCCGACACGGAGATATCAAAGCTTGATATCTCCAAAAATCTTCTGCAAATGAACTTCATGAGGCGGACCCTTATCGCGTTAGAAAAGCTGGAAAAGCCTATTAAGAGGGAAGAACTGTCCTCCGTAGCAGATTTCAAGTTCCCAATGCCACAATCTGTTGTAGACGTCCTAAGTCGGCGACTCGAAAACATGTCAAAGCGGTTGGTGGTCTACGCTTCTCTGTTTGAAGTTCGGTGGCATCAATAGACTTTTGCATCTGGGAATCATAGTTTTGAGCCATTCCTTAGGCCTTCTCAGGAGGAATGGTTTTTTAGTTTATTCATGGCATCCAGTGGAACCTCGATAATTTGCTATCTTTCAAAGAATCGCAATTTCTGCTACTGATTATATATGCTTGGACTCCTCGTTTTTAGCGTGCTGGAATGTTGTATTTGGTTGAATTTCCCTAGTTTTTCTCCTTGTTTTTGCTTCTAAGCTTAATTTCGAACGATGAAGGTGATTGCTTGGGGTTCACAATGCACTCAAGTCTGGAAGAGGCTTTATATCCACATTTGATGTGGGTAGTGATAAACACTCCGGCATGAACTTCAAGTCTTATCCTATTTTGAAATCTTGTGCGGCAGCTTTAGGAACTGCAGCATGCATTGTTCTGTTTCATTAGACATGGGGATATGGATGATCCATGCCATATTTCGCTAAGCTTTCTCAGTTTGTAGTGTTTATGTGAATCTTTTTTTTACTTAAATTGCAGACCAGTAGTGCGACACGTGCCAGGCCGAATCGGCGTCGCAAACTTCGGATTGCGTGCCAGTTATGGCGGCTTCAATTTGTATCTCTCGGAAAAATCAAATTCGAATTCGACAGCTCCAGTGAATGAAGAGCATAAAAAGAAGGGCAAGCATGTCGGGGTTCGAAAGAGACATTCCACCTGCCGTCTCCTCCCTAACCGCAGAAAAAGACCCCATGGTAAGTTGCACCACTGATCCAATCTCGACGTCCACTTTTCTTTGCAGATGAACCCCATCCTGCACCGGCCAAGAGGTTTAACAGGGAGCATTCGCTGTGAACTCGTCTGCTTTAATTCCATTGTGTGCTATCATGTCTGCTTGCTTGTGCTGGTTCCGACCAAATCAGTTCGTCTGTATCTGAACCCCTCCGAGGCTGGTCACTTTGTCGCCTTGCCTTAAGGCATTTAGACGGCGCACCTTACCCAACCGAAGCGTCACGACCGCTCGCCATGGATAACCCACACTGCTGTGGCGTTTAAGACTGCAAAGTAGACCACCGTTAAAATTGCTTCGCGCAGTTCAAGCACCCACGTGGCGTTATAGGGCAGCTGATGCAGCATCGGCGCGTACTCTATTTGCTCACCAAAGAAGAGAATAAAGTAACGTGGCACAAAGTGCAAGTGCTGCTCGCATGAAATCCCCAATGGCTTTAGTACAAGCACCAACTCGTTTGTATGGAAGCGGACTAGGTGATTCGCTCTTCAGTGATCACGAGATCACCCGAATAAGTCGAGTGTATTAGTAATTTTAGAACCTACACACGTCACCACCACTGCCATAAGTCACGCTTTGAAAACCACATGCAAGCAAATTCGATGGCGTGCCAAGTCATTATGCAAATCGAAAGAAATACAAAAGGAGCATTACCAAGATGAAAGGATAAATCGCAAATTAGAAAAGAGCAGATCAAGAGGTTGAGTTAATTGAATTTTGAATAAGCCAGTAGTGATTCCGATGCCGATGGTGTTGATGGTGAGGGAGCGATGTTTGAGAAGCTACGCCGAAGAATTGACTGGAGCGAAAGGGTGTTGCGAGCCTTTATCTCGCACTGATTGGGCAACCGGAATTAGGAACTGAAACAAAAAATCGCAAGCGCAGTTAGAGGTGGGTCACAAGGCTCGGTCATCATCCGTTGACATGACCTTGCATGTTCATAAAGCAGTGCAAAACCCGGAGAATGTGGTGGTACGAAGCATGAATTTATGGCTTACCTTCTTAAGTGTTTTAGTAAGGTGATTCGGGCTAGCAATGCGCCAGCACGGAGGCACGGCATTAAGCTAAGATAGGAGAATTAGCGGTAAGCAGTGGTGGTGAAAAAAGGCGGTTAGGATGCCGGTGGAGGTCCACGCGGCGCGCGGTCGCATGCGGGAGGTGCGCTGTCACCATCGGGTTGGGAAGGAACGCGTTTTATTCCCACCATAAAAAGTCGATTGAGAAGATGGGTTGCATGCAACGCATTGGGGGGGACAGGGTCACCTGCGCGACTTAGGTCACGCATTTAGTGGGCGACTATAGGGTTTCGCGCAATCCAAATTAAGTCAGCGAGACTTTTCCACAGGAAACGTTTCGGAGGGTGGCGTGTGATGTCTACTTTGCGGTAGTTTGGACTAGTTACAATCACTTAAATTGGGTTCAGCCCAACGCACAGGTGATACTGTTGCCGTGATGGGTGCGAGAATGGTTATCAGTGCCGCGAAAATTCCATTAGACTGCGAGTATTTTTAGCCTCCGGTGGTTCGATTTCTACTCAATTCCACAAGCCCTCTATATTCTTATCGTAAAGATGCTTCAGAAGTTACATGCCTTGCCATGACTTAATGAACAATGATTCAGTCCAGAGGGGGCCTTCTCGTTTTATACGGGACCAAATTTACGGACTTATTGCAATACCTTAGATTAGAACAGATTTGATGTAAAATATTACCAACAGAAGAGTTGCCCTAACAACGGGTCCTAAAATTAATAAGCCAAGTAAGGCGTTGCTGGTGAAACAAACCAGCCCCTCACTCAACGGTAATGATATCCAAGGTTCCACATAACTACAGCGGTCGAATCAGACATAAATCCACCAACTGGGATGGTGGGTATACTAGTATTGGTCTTTTGATGAACTTATTTATTTCAAAGTGCAATATCCTAGAACCAGAGTCAATTAACCCATTGTGCGGTGACAGAAAGATTGAAACAAAGAGAAACAAACGCACGATCATCGCAGCAGACGCAACACCAAGCAGTGAACCGACGATCACATCAATTGGGCGATGCCAATTATCCTGAATCCGTGTTAAACAGATATAATAAGCGATGGTGATGACAGAAATCTGGAAGAAGGCCTTAAGCATCGGTATGGGACATTTTGGGAAGCGAATCTGCAGATAGAACTGATAAACGGAAACAAATTAGAACTAGGAGGGAAATAGTGGCAAATTTAATGCGAAAATGGATCTTACTGCTGTCATGGCTGCACCCCAAGCGGAGGCGGAAGAATGACCGGAAGGGAAAGACATTCTATAAAATAATAAGATGCATAACTCCAGAAGCTGTTAATTACAGTACCTAGCTTCTTCAATCATCCTAGCATTGTCGGCGGAGCAAATAATTATGGGCTGGTAGCTGTTGCCAACGTTGTTGCTGGGTTTACAAGCCTCGAGAAAAAACGGCCTCAAGCTGCCGATGGATTCCTTTCCAACTTGGACGATCAGCAAAACGGCGGCGAACGAGAAAGCCACCAACCCAAGTAACTTGTAGAGTTGGATGATAATCTTTCAGGTGCCAATGTAATGAAAACCACAGCTTACTACTGGCATGTCGGTGCTTTGATCTCTGGGGAACCCGTCATGATACGAAATATATATTTCAATTATGAAAATCTGGAGGCAGAGAGGAGTAATTTGTGTGTAACTTACGGCGAGCAGTGGCGTTCCTAGTGCAAAGAATGCGGCCCAAACCATTGATACTGTGTTGGACCGCTGGGGGTAGGCGATATTAGTATCATTAGGGAAGAAACCGTTTTGAAAAGGTGCAGTGAATTGAAGGACAATAGTGGGTATAGCAACTACAAAATGGAGGTGATTTCTACAGCGAGTGCATACTAAGAATCAACAGTATTATTTCTCCAACGGTATAAGCAGCGAGTTTTCCAACGGTAGACATAATCACAGTAGCAGGTGACCGCAAAAGGGGGCAGTTAGATAAGTGTTCCAAGGCGCTTGTTGCAGCAGGAAACCACACCAGTGAACCTTGAGAACAGTAACTTGAACGCAGTCTGTTTTACATTGGCTATCAAAGTTCACCCGGGAATTGACCAATGGTAAAAGGAACTCAACACGAATGCGCGCATGGAGATGCGTGAGTGAAAAGAGCATTAGAACGTGTTGTTTCCCCTAAATCGTGCAAGGCCTTATAAAGCTTGGATATAATAGGCTGTAAGGAGGTGCTCCTAGAACCAGAATCAAAACATATCGATGGTAGACAAGAAGATAATAACTTAAGGGTAAAATATTGTCAGGTTACTGGTCAGGCATGATTATGCGTGACACAAGGTTGTGATGATCCATTCAGAGGCAACGATTTAGAGCAATCCATGTTGAGTGTTACATTGAGTTGGTTACGTCTGGTTTTAATTGTATTGATTGGCCTTTATAAAGCGACAAACGAATGCTTGATAAAATAGTTTGCGTAAGGTTAAAATGATTTCTTAACAAAGTGTTGAAATACATGGAGCCAGAAAGAGCATACCATGCATCAATATGTTGAACTATTTATCTGGCACAGCGCTTTACAAAACACGTAAGGAAAGCTGCTTTCTAGTGAACTGCAAGACTAACGCTCTTTAGTGCTAAAATTACAGGTGGGAGAGAAAAACACAGTAGGCGTCTTGCAAGAAGAAATGCGTTGCTCCAGTGCTATATTTTCTAGAGTGCTGGTTGGCCCTGTAGTCGGTTCGGTGGTCGTTTTGACCCAGATGAGTGGCCAGACCTCTAGGTTGCAATGCTTTGCTTATTTGGACTGTTGGTTAGACTTCAGGAACTTGGCTGCCACTTGTACTTAGCTGCGTGTTCTGTCACCCTGACCACGTGAGCAGTACTATTCTTACTCTCCTGAATATACATATTCCATCCTATGCTTAGCCTTCTATGGATGGCCGGGTCTCTACACGGGCCATATCAGAAGCTACACTCCTGCTTAATACCGTGACTTCATCCGTATTCAAGTGACGCACCGAAAATGCTGCAACCCTCATAGTGGTTGCAGAATTGGCTTTCCTTGACTTAGTCATGTCCAATTTAGCCGAAGAAAAAATAAATTTTCAAAGTACCGTCTGTCTGCCTTTTCTCAAAAGAGTCAGAGGTTAGGGAGGAAAGAGAAAGGCTCGCGATACAAAACTTGCATTTCGTCATAGCATTTGCGTTTTAGAAGTGAAAAATATCCGTTACATTAGTCTTGCATATTTTCGTATAGCTTCATGAAAACCTCAAGGGCACAAGCATAGGCGGCAAAGCAAGTCATTCCTTCTCTTGGAAGCTACAAATGGCGATAACCTATTCTAGTGCAGTTGCGACCGCTTCATACGGTGCATTTTTTCGCCTTCTTTGTCGTTGGAAAGGAAGTATTTATAAACTTATATGGGTTGACTTGCTCGTCTTTTCCATATTATACTCCACCATCGCACTTGTTTACCACCTATCTCCAATATCCTCACCGGGATTGCTTGAAATGCATAAGTATATTCGTAATTTCTTAGAATATGTAAAATCAATGTCTAATTCATTGCCTATTTCTTTTATTTTGGGTTTTTTTGTTACCCTTGTTGTTAATCGCTGGATAGATCAGTTTAATTACCTCCCCACATCCGATGGTGTGGGTTTGTTAACCTGTGCATACATACAGATCCCAACTTGTAAAAGTAACAAAAAAGGCATGGAGAATGCAGCGGATGATGTGGCAGTTATTCGTCAAAGTATCGCAAGATACGTGAACTTGGCAGCCGTCTTATGCTTCCAAACAATTGCACCAAATGTGAGGAAAGTGTACGAGAATACGCAAAACTATATAACCAGTGGACTGATGACTGAAAAGGAGCATGAATTTTTTGGACAAGTGGATCCTCGCTACCATCCCTTTTATGTGCCTCTCATGTGGGCAATTACAATTGTTAAGCGTGCTAAAGCCCATGGCTATATAGCCCATGAAAGGCATATGAATGCACTTATTGATGAAATCCTAAAATTCCGCCGTTCACTGTTTGCTCTTCTTAATTACAACAGCGTGCCCATACCTCTTGTCTACACCCAGGTGCGTAATCTGTATACTAATGTTGCACTTATCCAAAACACGAGTTTATTTGTGATACCCAAGTTACATTAAGGCCCTACTACCCTGTTTGAACCACGCGACTTAAAATGCATTTTTTGATTGTAAAAGCTTACTTATTACTCTGAGTTACAGTTTGGCATGATCAAGCTAAAATAGCGCAAATAACCACCTTAAAAATATGCAATAAGATGGCAATAGGGATTGAGCCGTAGCTTTCACATAAGATGCCTCGTTCAATGCTCTGATAGCAATGTAATCTTCTGGGTTTTTCTGCTAGAAGGTGTCCATATAAATAACAATGACTTGCTTATTGAAATTCCATCCCAAAATGAAGTCGAACAGCTGTAGGCTTAATGGTGCACTTCTTTTCTAAGGTGGTGAATATCGGCGTCTACGCGATTTTTGTAATCTCCATCGTGGGCAGTCAATTCCCCCGTCAACTACCCGAAGTGCCACAATTTTTCCCGAACTTCACCCGCAGCCTTCCTAGCCCGTCGTCAGGACTGCCAAAGCCCATCCTCTATGTGCCTATTTTTTCCCTCCTTGAGATCACCTTCTATCTGGGCTGGCTCAAGGTCGCCCAGTCCCTCCTCAATCCATTCGGTGATGATGACGAGGACTTCGACCTACTTCCCCTAATGGAGCGCAATTTGGCCATCAGTCTGTGGATGGTGGATCTGCGCCACGGCATGCCAGCGCAGTCGCCACAATCAAAGCATCAAGATGCCAGTCATCAGCAAAATCTCTCATTCACCAAACCAACTGACACTATTTTCTTTCGTCAAATTGGTCCAATCGCCACAGATGCCGATCCACTAAGTGAGTTGCTTGCGTCAGCTGTGCAGCTAGACGTGCCGGGAATACTGACACCTGCAGGACTGAGGGATAATCCCGAAGGGGGTCTCAATCAAGGTTCTGCCGCCATTGCGTTTGAACGCAAAGAAAGTCGGAGAATGAGCTTTGGATTAGAGGAGCCATTGAGGCGAACGTCCTCGGGCATGGCGGTATGAGATTTGGATTTATATTTAGTAAACTAGTGGATTGCTAGGTCTTTCATCACCCACCTCAGCGCCTATCGCCCGTTGGGCGTCGACCAATTGCGATATTAGTGCCTAAAGTAGCCTTCTCCTGCACCTTTAAAGTTAGAATCCGATAAAAGTGGCATGGCATTTGAGTTGAGAACACGAAAATATAACTCTT
Source organism: Taenia pisiformis (assembly GCA_023968675.1). NCBI lineage: Eukaryota > Metazoa > Platyhelminthes > Cestoda > Cyclophyllidea > Taeniidae > Taenia > Taenia pisiformis. The sequence continues at coordinate 191,563 of CM043735.1, forward strand.
GTTAGTGAATGCGACTTTGCATTCATTGATGACTTTCTAACTAGGCCGAGACACTGTTGTTAGTTTATAAGACACTGCTAATGAGAAACGGTAGTCACTGAATTTTCAAGAGGGCGAAAAGAAACTTGCTTCCATACTCAGTAAGCTGCTTTTTATCAACCTTCAGTTTTTCTGAATTTTGTCATCCTAAACTGCACTCAGAAAAGACAGCCTACATGCCTTAATCAAATGAGTCAGGACTAGAGAGTGCTCCACAAAGGGAGTGGGCGTCCGCTAGAGGAATTGGTTCGATGAACTCTCATGAGGCTTTTGCTCTGTGTCCATTCCTCTTTTGCGCTTGTTCGCAGTTCACTGTTGTCTGATCTCCCATTTCAATCGCATTGTGCTCCTGAAGCTGAGAAGGGAGCGACACCAAGTGGTCCCCACAATCCACAAGGCTTCAGACAGACGCCGTGGGGAGCAATGAGGTGGAATTTTTAGAGAGTGGCATGTCTAATGTCACTGGAGTTCTTCAATTCCGGTCTGCAGAGCACAAGATTAAGGAGTTCTAGCCAGTATTGAATGGATGTTAGGGGAAGACGTCATTCAATTTTTTGGAGATTTAGCTGCGTTAATGCTGCTAAGGCAACAGAGTTGAGATTAATATTTTGTGCCATTAATGTTCCGTCTCAAGCCTTCAATGCAATAATAATTAGGCGCATTAGCTTTTAGAACGGTCTAGCATCAATACGTTGGCTATCCAGTAGCCTATAAACACAGCTAAGAAGCCTTACGACCAAGTGTTTTGCATCAAAGTAGTCAAATGTATTAGCTGAGCATTATGAATATAAATTTTGCGAATTTTTTGCAATTCTACAGTTGTATTGATTACAGCAGTTGCGTGAGTTCCTACTCCGTTGCCGCCTATTCTATCTTATAGGGGCTGTTTCATTAAATCTAGAGTCTTGTCCTACAGAATCCATTTGCTTATTATTCCTTATTGCTGCATATCTTGATTGTAAAACAGCGTATTTCTATGGCTTGTGCATTAACCGCTGCATTGTGTCCACATTGCGTGTGAGCTTTCTTCTCATAGTGACGGGGCAGCCTAGGCGGGATCAGCTTGCACGACACAACGGCGCACTTCACGATCGGTCGTGTTGTTGGCTTTACAAACACAAGCACGACTACAAGTCGCCACACCTGCCTGACATGCCAAAAATCCCTGGCTTTCGTGTCAGCGGATACTAAGGAATGGAGCAATGCCGTGCCTTAGTGACCCCTGTGCATGCGGGTTACTTAACGAAGAATGGTAAAAATGCACACTGGAGGAAAAGCTGAGTATTACGCAGTCGGCTATGCACACTTGCGAGGACATCAGAATGCACAAAGCAGGTGCATTTGCATACAATTCGTGTGTTTAAAAAAAGCTGCTTGAAATTACTCTCGAAGAGATTGAATAATTTTCCTTTGCCGTTGTGGAACTCAGTAGGAGAGATAAACGATGCTCTGCCCAATATCCTTATGGATTGCAAATGGAAGACCAAGGATTTGTCTTCAACATTTTTTTCCGTCATTTCCGTAATTATACGAGTTTGCCACCTAATATGCCATAATCGACCAATGCGTGGGCCTAAGCACGGCTAACAATTGTCTCAAATAATGCCTTTCGTATACACTTCGCTTGCAATTCCATGGAAGAATATTTCGTAGCATAATTCCACACGACCCATCCAAAATGGTCATTTTAGGGCAGATCCAAACTCGTAGGTTGAATGCGTTTCATTTGGTGTAGGTTTAGCAGGATCTCCACTTTGCCTCATGGAGCTGCATAAGCTGTTGTGCAATCAATTTTTAGCCCACCCCGACTTTATCGAAGTGCCAGCAAACTGTTTTCTTTGCCCGCCAAATAGATGGGCACATGAGCAGTTAAACAAAATTACGTGACTTCACGCAGTTATCACTCCCGTTTGCATTAAATGCAGAACTTTACCTACCCATGAGCACCAACCTGTGCTATGCCATCTTAGCGGAACGGGGAGTAATAGCCCTCCTTTGGGTCTGTCAACCATTTTTTCATGTTTTTTTGCGAAAGCAAGAGTCGACTGTGAGGATAAGAACCAATTATCAGGGACCGAAATGATAGAAGAGTTATGCGCTATTGTTACCGACACCAGAGACTGAATTAATCCGACCCACCAGTTTCAAGTGGTGGCAGAGGCCCTTCCTCGCCACCATAGAGTACTTCACAGCAACCGCCTACCGCTATCCTTATGTGGAGACAATGCTGGTGTGTCAGAAAACCCCCCGCCGGCAATCAGCTATCACGATTGTCATTTCAGATGCAATAATTATTACTGAAATCGAGTCAATAAACCAAACAATAAAGTAACCAAGACGTGTGGGCCTATCCAAATAGGTAACTCCGGCCCATCATTGCATCACCAAGCGACTCCTGTAGGAAGAAAAACGACCTCCATCAATTGACCTCTTCCCAACTTCCCTTTTGTTGCAGGCATTCATACACCTAATACGCCGCAAAAGTAGAATGCAGTCACCGCCCCCTCCACCTTCACCCGAAGCTTCCTCGCGCGCCAACAACGACGCTCATCAAACCATAACCGACGGAGAGACCTGAAGCTCCCCAATCAAATTTCAGTTCTACCCTGGAAAACAATGCTGATGGAGAGTAGTATTAACGACAGCATGCAAACCGCATTGTGATTTCATTAGTACTAAGAATAGTTTTGATTCAAATCTCTAATTGGGGGACTATTCAGCCCTGAGCCTTTATTGAGCTAAAATAGAACAGATGTGACGTATCTTGAGGAAATTCCCTCAAGAAACGAAAACTAATGTGCAAGATGGACCTCTTAAACTTTGTTTTTTAAGAGTTACAAACATCAGCAAAGAGGCCACTTACACTTGGAAGCTATTATCACCTCACTTTAAGGTGAAACAATGTAGAAACAAAGCACATGCATGAACTGACCTTGCGCAGCCCAGATCGCGGGGAAATCTCACACAAAATGCGTACTCGGACCAGTGGTTGTCCGCTCTGCTCGCTTTCAAATTCAACACAATATTAGCAAATTGATACCCAACAGTTCCACACAATCCCGGAAGATCATGCTCTACAACCCCGTCGACAGACAGTCGCCTGCCTTGTTCAAGTATTAATCCGTAACATTCCATCCCACTCGCAGAGTCTGCGAGGAAAATCTACACCTCCATCCCCTTGAACGATCAACAACCCCACCGTCACTGACAATCCAATCCCACCTCAATCCCTCATCCTCACCAAGGGCGTCAGGAAGGTTGACAACAGCACAAAGGAAACCCACACCAACAACCTCGTTGCAACAAAACCGTTCAGCACTACCCGTTCTGAGATGCCGCTGGCACTTGTAACTTGCCACCGAGATTCAATCCTCCCAAAAGCACATAATCTCTATCCTCAGGCGATGTAGCCTTCGCTGAAGATAGTGGCGAGAGTCGGTAGAAATACATTAGCAGACCACCCGCTTTTGCCGACTAAGATCGTTCAAACAAAATTGACAACACCCAATAAAATTGTCTGTGGAATCCTCAAAAACGAAGCGCATAAAGATAGGCGGGTTCGAGAGCGTTTAGTCTACAGGTCTATTTCGTTTCGAAAACCGAAATTTCAACCTCCGAAATTGAAGTAACAAATCTCAAAAATTTGAAATAAACTTCTTTACAATCACAAAGAATCGTTAAAAACGAGTGGTAATTCATATACAGGTACTCGCTCGTACACCTACAAGGGGAAAAGAGTGTAGCATTAACAAATGGCATTCAGGTGGGGTTATGTTATGCTGATGAAAGTCGGCCTCGACTCTAAGAGTAAGTCATGAAGTTTATGTCAATCTTCACACAATTATGGCAAGAAAAAAGGGGAAATGGACCGATCAAAGCGGTTGACTAGGAGGATCAACACAGCCAGGAATAGCTGAAAATAAAGCAACAAAAAGGAGAAAAATATAAATAAAACGGGAACGTTCAAAGCACACAGCTTACCAGGTGAAGCGGCCAAACTTGCCTAAAAACAACAAATTAACGACGTCGTCTTCCGCTACTACGACGAGCTGATGATAACGATGACGAGGAAGAAGATGACGTGGATGTAGATGAAGGAGATCGATGATGCCTACGGCGCGAATGACTGCGACTATGTGAACGTCTGCTTCGAAATTGACTGCGGCTACGACTACGCGAGCGTCTGCGTCTCGAGGTGTCACGACTCCGAGAATGTTTTCGACGTTTGGTCTCTCGGCTGAGGGAACGTCGACGGCTTCTCGAACGCCTGCGGCTTCGAGAGCATCCGCGATGCCTGTCGTGATTACGGCTACGATTTGATCTCTCATCACTAGCCTCCTTTTCGGATTTCTTCTTATCACTCCTGCTTTGAATATTACGACCTGCGCGTTTTTTATTCTGAGATAAGGAAGAGGAGGAAGAAGAAGGGTGCTCCTGCTTGTCATCCCTTGGCGTTCTTTTCTTGTTCTTCATTTCTACTGAATCGTGATGCTTTTCAGCATCATTTCTTTTCCCGCTCTTATCTCCTTTCGCTTTCGAGATCGCCTTACTTTGCTCTAGAATCGATTACAGAGGGATTTACCAACCACAGTCAGCGCTGCTGTAAATGAATAACCTGATTGACCGACCTTCCTCAGTCCCAACAGGGGGCATGATGACAGAAGGATTTTCCGCCTTCTGATGCGTTTCACCGGAATCTACTTTCGAAGGGGGTTCAATAACTGCCTCAGACGCCAAAGCCATTTCTTGCTCACCTTTGTCGGAATCACTGTCACTGATATAAGCAGAGAGCCCTTGAAGAAAGACGTTAAAATTGCTGAGGACATTTACCCAGCACACCAGCACCAATTTTTGCAGGATAATCACTGCCATTGGAATCAGGATCATTATTGGCATGCTCCTCCTCTGAGTCACCATCTACATCGACGATTGATCTTTTGCATATACTACGTGCTTCTTGATAAGCCTCTTCAGCCACATCGAGAACGAACTTAGTTGTGACATCCAGAAGGACGTCCGTCAGAACTCGAGTGATGCAACGATTCTAAGAGGGTAGGAGGAACGCAGACGAACGTACCAATTCAGATATGAGAAGGCTTTCAGGTAGACGCGCGCAGATAGCCAAGTATTCCGCCTCGGTGACGTAAGGGGCTTCGAGCCCATGCTCTGTATCCACAACTCCAGAGTTCTGGTTGGACGAAACGAGGTGAGGAGAGGGTTAGGGAGTTAGACCAACTGCACGGTGGTGGTCATGACCGGGGTGGACGAGAAGAGGGTGGGTGGGGAGAGTGCCTAGACGAGACAGCTTACCGAGGCCTTTGTTCGCGGTGAACCGCCGTGAGGAGAGTTGGCGCCCTGGGCGCTAACGTTACCTAAATTATACTCCTCCTCATCGTCATTAGAATCGTCTCTTCCTCCTCCCCTACTTTCCTCGTCCTCATCCTCCTCCATTTCCTCCTCTTCCATCACAACCGCACCATCAGTGTCGCGTCGGATATCGTGTCCAGCGCTTGAACTGCTCCCATATTCACCTGAAAGAAGTAGCGCCTTCAAAAATCAATCTTTAAGCATGTAGCCAGTTAGCATTCTAAATTTTCTGCATATTTATGATCAAACAGCTTCTACACCAACACGACTTTCACATCTTTAGGAGTGTCTCGGCACTCTTCGCTTATTGAACGACAAAGCAAAAGCAGTGCCCATCGACTCAAACATTGGGGCGGTCTATTATTACTTAACAGCTGAGCATCAAGGGCATGGAAAATTCGAAAATTTACTAAACAATATTTGTCTCATAACGATTTACCCTCATACAGTCGCTTCGACTGTAAGCAATGAGCAAATAAAAGAGAACCACCATGTTCAACGATGTGAATACGAGCGCCGGCAACGATGACGAAAATCAATAACTCATACAAATTACATAGACTACCACAAAGAACGTCCCAATAACTGACGATCCCACTTTCACAGCATTAACTTATCGAATATCCGCAGTGCATACGTTTGGGGTGCATAGAAGTAGCTTCTATGCAGAGGTAGTTAAAGCATCAAAGTAAAAATGCCACTAGTAGTGGCAAGCGATTTTTTTCAGTTGGGAAAAGCATTAAGTAACGTTTTCAATTCGATAAAGCAACTAAAAACTCCAATAGTGGAGAACCAAGCGCTTGGTAAAATTGGTGAATGAAGAGGAGCATACGGTCTTTGGAAACATCGCTGGCTTCCAGCTTCTCCTGTTGTTTGCGCTTCTGTTTTTCCAAACGCTCCAACTCGTCACGCAGCCAAGCGGGCAGGGTGCGACGACGCCCTTCGCCTGTCTCCTTCGGTGGCCATGCACCCGCACTCGTCGCCGCTTCCTCTTTCGAGCGAACAAGGAAAGGAGGCTGATCAGTCCAATTATTGCTGATGGGATCATCGCATAAACGGACGTTTAGTGCACTCAGAGAGTTACAGTGAAGCCTTAACATTTCCTATTTAAAATATTAGGCGCGGTTTTAACTGGCGGAAATTGGAATAATCGCCCACGAGCTATAAAAAGCAAGCATGAGTAAATTGGGACTGATTAACGGTGCAATTATTACGTAAAAAATCAGCATGAAAGAGTAGCCACTCCAATTCACAATGGAGCATTGGCTAAAAAACTACTAGTTCCTCGAGAATTAGCAAAAGGCGTAATCAACACTCAAAATTGCGAAGCAGCCATATCCGGGACGGAATGCAGGAAGAAATAACGATGGGAGGAATTTATTGCTTTCAAGGATAAGATACCTCAGTACAGTAGAATTATGAGCATGCGTTCTGCTGGAGGAGGAATGCAAACAGTTACAGTGAACATTGCATTCAAGTTCTCCACAGTCATTCCAATTTATGTTAAAACCATCATGAACTATTGACTTGCATTATTTAACCGATGATTAAGAAAACTGGGCGATTCCAAAAACGTTCAGAATACACAGTGCTTAGATGCTGAGGAAAATCAACGTAGTAGAACAAGAACTCCAATCTGCAATGCATTGAGATTTGAAAAATGGGATAAGACTCACGGAAGGCAGGCATCACATGCTCGGGGATGGAGTGCGAGAAATGCTGTCGCATGGGTGGGGGGTGCCGCACAAAATGGGAACGCAGCGGCTGACCAATGGGAAAGAGAGTCGGTGGAGGGATGGAGAAGTCATCCACTACGGGGTTCGACATCGGCGCTGGCGCACGGTGAATGTAACTCCAGTCCTGCTCTGGAATCGCCTCAGCGGGGTATGGCCTGTTACCCTCATAGAGGGGAGGAGGCGGAGGATAGCCCTGTTGTTGCTACCAAAAAGGTTTGCACAAATTCTAAGGTAATTTCCAGGCTCACAGTTGCTATGCTATGCTTGAAATGCCGCAGCTTGAATCTGAACTAACTGCACGGAAACAAGTAGCTTTTATTGGTTCACCAGGTACTGCTGGCAGTTAAATAAGATGAGAATCCTAGCCATTACTTTTAAATGAGCTATTGTAAACACCAGGAGAATACGGAGAAAGCTTTTAACCCAGTTAAATGATTCGCCGTGTATGTAGCATGAGTAAACATGACTTTGATGAGCCCAATAATAGAACTACTAATAGGTCCAAACCCAAGTAAATAGTAATCAAATTTGAGGCCAGTTGCCATCGCTTGAGGCAGTATGATAGTACTGTAAAAAAGTCCGTTATCACCTAGGCAGAAAACTCCGCCCTCTACGGCCACACTAGCCTTATTCGTATATTTCGGTCAGGATGACACCTGGGGCGGATGGAACTCAAGATCTGCAATGAGCCAGAACGACGGAAAGCATGAAATCAGGTTTTCGTAAATCGACAGAGTTGAGACAAAATCTACCACAGCTTTGTTGGATGAAATTATTAACATGGACGAAGTGTCGCACCAAACCCATGAAGAAATTGGCTTACAAGAAACGCCAGATTCATTTATCTCAGGGAAAATTTATTTGGAAAAAAAGTATCGGAACGCTTTGGAATTGCAAAACAACTTGAATTTCGAACGCCTACACACCAAACCCAAAAAACGGTAACTAATTTATGTAATACTCACACCATTACTCTCGAACCAAATGTTTTAAAAAATGAGGTAATGAAAAGCAATTTTCATCATAACATCTTACATTAGAAATGGGAGGAGGTGGTCGCGTGAAATCTCCACGGGGTGGGTGACTGTAGTGCGTATGATGGTACTCCCTGATGATCGCCTGATCCAAAGGAGGATCCACATAGCCCTTTTCACTGGGTGGATAGTAATCCTGGGGACCTTCTCGCCACTGATTAGAAGGGCCCGAATATCCCCCGTGCTGCTTCTGACGATAGTCTGAATCTTTAGCAGAAAGCGCAGTAACATTAAGTGAACAACACACAAGGAGTTTATGAAAACAAACCAACCACCACGTGGATAGTCTTGAGAAAGGGGAATAACACGATCATCCGAGTCGTGATTGACTTCAAAGGGAGGCAATGGCACCAGAATCCGATCATCTTGGTCTTCGATAACGATAGCGGGTCGCTTCTCAGCCTCGATAGGTCTCGGTGGAGGCGGTGGGGGAGGTGGTGGTGGGGGTGGGGGCGGTGGTGGCGGTAGTTGCTGCTGGACTGTATTGGCAGCTGCCCACTGGCGGGCAAGTTGTGCCCAATGATTGGTTTCTTCAACGGTGCTTGGCACTGTTTGTGGCCACTGAGGCCACCCTGGATATGATGGCCACATCCTACAAGGTGCAATGATTGCATAAGGGAGAATCCTAGTAAGTGTAATGACCATTTCACCAATATTCTTCTTATCAAAGTCGCCCTTAAAATTAGAACACACATTCCGAACAATATCTACACGGTTGCCAAATTTTCACCAACCATTAACAGAAGCATAAAATTCTCTAATGGAATCCGAATAAGCAACGCTAAAGATAACACAGCCTAACCAATGGGTCTCAGCCTCGGCAAATCTTATCGCGACAAGTTAATATTGAAAGAAAATCTTGCTGGTTACCCACGTGACAACTAGCAACCACACTAACTAAACTAACGGCAATGAACAAATGAGACCTTTCGAGTGCGTAAATAAATTTATCAACCAAAAATATTCTGATGGCACCAAGTAGTCGTTCAAAGTGACAATAAGCAAGTGGAACTTACAGACGTATCTGAAGAGATGGATGAAATCGAACAAGCTATTCGTACGGCGAACAGCCTTCCTGGCGGACGCAACAAAAGTCCTAGCCAATCGTTAACTCCGGCACACAACCTAAATGCATTTGGACTTAACCCATTTCATGAACTTAAAGCCAAACAAATATGCTCCCCTTTTAGTGCTTAACCATAATTGTGCATACCGACGGTGTTGATGGTAAATTAGCTGAGGGTGAGCCAACTATCCAAGTCACTAATACCTTCCTTCGAGGTAAGGCCATAATTGCTTGACCAACTAACACATGCATGGCAAGTAGAGTGCCATTTCGAAACAGTTTCAGTGTGCACCATAGCTTTTGGTCAGAATCGCTGCCCACGTATTCGATGAATGTGCGCTAATCCTGTGATTTACGCAGACTTGCATTATTTGCATACCATGAGATATCACCGACATTGCACTACATTCAATTTATCTATTCAATTTGCTGAGTAAACTTAAGATGAGGATCTTAAAGCCGTTAGTAGTGGATTAATCGAACCTTTTGTGACCTACCGTATCGCACACAAATTTGTAGTGTAAGCAATGTGATGAAAGGTATGCCAGTGGCGTACAGAGTGATTAGGAGATCGCTAGCGTGGTAGAAAAGCAAAAATATATCCAACAGCAAGCTACGCACTTGCATGGTCATATACTTGTGCGGGCAGAAAGTAAGATCGCTACGTTTTGAAACAATGCGATCATTTCGCTTATCCTGTCAACATGGCAGAATCTCGTTTTGCCGACGTAGTAAATTATATGCAAAAAATATATGTACGAAGGATGTTATGGTTTTTAAATGGAACGCAATGTGTGTGTTCAGTAAACAGAGAGAAACGAGTCTACTGACGTGGTCCAGAGACCAGCACATCCTGCTCGGGCAGTGTGGCCACCAAGTTAACGTAGCCAAAACCGGCTCCAAAACAAGCAAAGTAATTCGTCGGCCTACTTTAGCAGGATTATTAGGATTACGCAACATCACGCTATGTAAACTTGTAAATTGCCCATTTCTCACAGATCATTAATGAGATCTCTTCCTTTCATTTCTAGTTAGATGTGCACGAAAGTTTAAAAAGACCCACTGCTTTGGTCCACTGACTTATCCGAAGGATCGCACTACAAAGACACATGGGCCTACACACAGAATATACGCGTTCTTCGGTCAGTCAAGCAACGGAGTAACTTGGTTCGCATATTCTGATAAGGTGTGGATAATATGCAATATTTACTACGTTTTCTCCTGAGCACTGCGGTGTTTGACTCAACCTTCGAGAGGCAATATGATTATTAATCATCGCTGGCTTTTACATCGGGGTTTTGGAGGCAAGAAGCAGGTGAGAGGCTGAATGATGCAGGGGAACACCAATTGCAACAGATTGTCTAGTAGCCTTGTGACAATTAGACCGGCTGTCGCAATAAGGCAGTTAAATAAAAACTGCTTCAAACTGAAGACAATGCCACCTAAGGTACTCTGAAGTCAATAAAACAATTAAGATGCCTCAACAACAACAGTAACCTACCTCTCCCCTTTCAGCACTTTTGCTCGTGACATGTACACTGTAGTGAACGATTAAGAGGCTTGCAATGCTGCAGCACAAGGAAAAGGCATTAACGTATGCCGAAGAAAGCATTGTTCGACTTGCTCCATCCCAAATATACGCCTGGCAATTCAAACTATCAGCTGACTGAACACAACGTGCCTGCGGCCTATCGATCACACTGCGTATGCTGACAGCCCGTAGAGAATGGAGGAGCTCTACGAAAACTTGCTTGCATTGACAATATCTTTTTTTTGTTTGCTATCCTTCCACAGCGTGACGGTTACGTTGAGCAAATGCCTTCCTTGGTTGGAAGTAGGTGTCATTTTATGCGCTGGACGTCGTAAACAACTTTTCGTCTCCCTCTAGAATGTCAGTCTGGCTGCTTACTTGCGAACAAAAGATGGAAATCTGAATTGGGGCGTGATTGGAGTCGCATTCGGCTGCTCGGTGATGGCTCTCCTCATGACTAGGCTCATGGTCAGGATGGCTGATCAAATGATTTGCAAGTACATCAAACGATCACAGAGGGCTAAAAAGCGAAGTCAGACATGTGGTTTCCGCTAAGTGTCAGTAAACTTGGTTTAATCAAATAAACGTCAAGATGATTAGTCTTCTCAATCGACGGAACCCTTATGCATGGTTTAGAAGGATTATGAACGTGATGAATGAAGGCATGAAATAAAGCGAGTTTCAAGGGCAACGGCTGCCACGACTCAATTCTCACTGTCTGTGTGTGTAAGAACCTTTGCGCAGCAAACACATCTCAAGCCTCCATTTCTTTCCCACAGGGCCACGGCGAAAGCATACAGCAATTCCTGTTGGCTGTTCGCTACAATTTGTCCTGGATAAAAGCGAATGTGCAGGACGGTCTTGTTTGGGGAGAGATGAAACTGCCTAGTCGAGTAAAAGGCGGTTCAGTTGGTTGGTAGTGAGAGTGATAGTGTTACTTCTAGAAGTGGGGTGCCTTGGCCGCGACATATCATTCTCTTCTAGAATATTGCATACAGGGTTGTGTGGCGATTGCATGTGTGTGGCCTACAACTCATGGAGCCTCCAATTAGATCATAAATAGGCAACCTTCCGGAGCATGCGTCTTTAGCGTTGACGGATAGCAGGAGGAAGCGTCCAACGCCGTCCAACAATGCTAGTCAGCGAGAGGCCCATGCCATTTCACAACCCACATGGTGAGGCTGGCTGACCTCGACCTTGGTGATTATCAGTACACTTGAGGCATGTTTATGCAGCATTTGAATTCAACAAACGAGGAGTAGTAACTCCGCTTTGCAAGGCATTTGTGCCGCGATTAGTCGAACCCGACTGGCCCAGACCACGTCTGGACGCTATTCCATTGTAGTAATAATCGCTCCAAGGCGAGGGTCGGTCATTTACCCACACATCGTTTTCCGTTTTTATCCACAGCTGTTTCAAGGACTGCCTGTTGAATAGGTAAGGGTTTAAACGTATCTGTAATTGGATTTATCAACTCTGTCATTCAAGCATTGTGTGCATTTTTGCACCCATTCTTAACTCAGAAAGTGTACGACTCGGGATCTCAACACGCATAATGCCGTCCCCAATCTTTGCTTAACAATGCCCACAAAAAACAATTATCTAACTCAGTCACCTCTTTTCACTATCCACAAGACCTTTTATCCTTCCTTTTCTTCTTATATGACCTGGAATAACCTGGCCTCAATGAGGACTGACCAACAGCAGGCCCCTGACATCAGACGGTAGTTGCATACATGGCTGACCCTTACGATTCCATCCGGTTGACAGTAGCTTTCTGGGTCCATTATTCAGTCATCACCCAAATTAAGCATGACTTCCCGCTTAACTGGTTTGAGCCATACCACTTCCGAGTTTTGCAATGACACTGTAAATAATTCATTGCAGGTCTAGCCGCATTGGAGATCACAGTCAAGAGTTATTGCCCATCGTGTCCGCAGCTTTTCCGTTGTCAATCATCTTAGGTCCAGCCACTCGCACCAGTCATGCAACAATCGAGCAGACCCTGAAGACGCGTTCGCGCGTAGAGATGAGGAGGGTAGCAGGAACTACGGATGCGGTCGGAGTGCCGAGTCGAATAACGTGGTCTGGGGTACATTGCCCCAAACTTCACTGCGAAACCGAAATGAGCTTAGGTAGAGGCGCGAGACCAACACCTCAGCACAACTGAAGATAAGAAGGACACCACAGGAGAGCCCAGCTGCACAGACATGTGTTTTCACGTTGATAACTTCTTCGGATCACCAAATATCTTAGTTTAATAATTAAATACGATAGAGCATGATATGAAAAAAAAACTTGATCCACACTATTTGGAATTGCTTCCCTTTCCTTGGAAGCTAAAAGCTCCGCCTACCATTCACCTCAAGACCATAAGACAATACAGGTCACTGACTTGCGGTTTGCCATATCCACTGCCATGATGCATCGCTAGCCACGTTTAACTGATGTGCTTTGCCTTGCTTGGACAAACACGATTTTGGTTATCTGTTTTGCTATCAAAGATATTAGCAGGCTCATGAGTTCTCATATCAGGATAAAGAAGCTGTTTTAGGACGATTTCATCAGAGAGAATAAAGGAGAAATGTTAAAAGTGCATGGTATAAGTCCTCCCTGAAGTGCGTAGCTCTAGGCACTTCGCAATCCCAGGTATTGCATCTGCTTTTGGCGTGTCGTTTGAAAAGCCACCGATTGGATCGCCCTGAAATCCGGAGCCAATCCAAGGAAGGTGAGAAGACGCAATGCAAGAAGGCACACCCAGCTCCTAAACGCCTCCCACCTTCAAGAGGAGGGGGAAATAGCGCATATAAATCCAAAGCGAGCGATGCCCTAGTCTCTATCATCCACGGGCTTACCTGATCATGAGGATGTATCCTTTCCAACGAAACCAGGCTGAGTTAATACAGCGAGTATCTAGCGCCAGACTGCCGAGGAGAGCCGTGTAGATGAGGTACTCGTGCCGATTAATGCAGTCGCCGTGGCTGCGGCAGATAGATCTCACCATGTTCAAATTTCTTTTGATGCAAAATAAGGGCAAAATTAATTGACGCCCAAATGGACACTGGTCTAAGGCTCCAAGGCCACACCTTTAAGGCTTGCAATGCACCATGCAAAGGAGTCGAAACACGGCTAGTCCACAGTCACCTTCAAGTGCCAACATATGATGTGTGGAATCCAGGTACCTGATGTTGCACAATCGCATTAAATCAGGCTCCCTTTAACTCAAAACCCGAAATAAGTCGGATGAGTCCAGGAATTGCCACTAGTTTTAAAACGGGTTCTAAATTGTTTCTCAAAATGTTCGCCTTTTATACAAAAAAGACGCTTCGTTGTCTAATTTTCGGGTTAAACCGACAGTCTTTCATCCTAATCGTGCGGAGTGAACTGGTGGATTTGAATTAAAAAAGGAGTGGTGATTTTTTGAGGAGTGGACTGTGCTCTTGGTCGGATAAAGACAAAACGTCTGGTGAGCAGAAAGGCCCTACAGCAGCACTGCCATAACCAACAGTGATTACAGTGCCTTGGCGAATTTTGGAACATGACTGAAGTCACCTATGGTTGCTTCACAGTTCCTCAAACTCGACTGATTTTTTCCAGCTCAATTGGGCACATTTGGCTTAGACCCGTTGCTTGATGATTTAGTGAAGGATGATAAAAACTGCCAGTTTATTTAAACAAACCGAGGTGCGTTCCATAAGAATGAAACTAATACAGTGGTATAACAGGATATCCACGCCAGCTTGAAGGGGAAGGCACCACAGCAAGAGCTGGTCCAGCACATCATTATTGATTGGAACCACTGCAACTTATTAGAAGCAGTATCATTCGAATCTACTCACCTGACTAAGTTATTTATCCAACAAGTTCTGAGAATATCCTACTAACACTTTTGACACTCAAGGCGTGACAGCGACCCACGCCTTGACTAGATTCTGACCAATTTCTTTCATGAAATCCTTCAATACGCTCATCATTTAAACAGGTCTTTTAGCGGCTATAAAGAATTGAATTACAGAGGAACCTACACGCTCTAGCCCGCCACTTCATGCTTTACCAGTTTCATAAACCCGACAGCAAGTACCCGTAATATATGTGGGTTAGCGATTAGGTGTGGAGGCGGGTTGCTCGATAAGCGATTTTTAATGGTGCAAGAACTCACCGAAGAAAGAGAAGGAGAGGCCGAGGCATTTCCCGGAGAACAGAGAGGATGCGATCGAAGTATAACTCAGCCTGCTTTCGAATGTAAGCCTTATCCGCTTCCGTCAACTCGCTCGGCAACACCCGCCCCATGCGTCGCCAGGGTCGTTGGACTACTATGTCCGCGAAGGTTTCGTAGTCTGGCGGTGGTAAGGATATGGTTTAGCATCCCACTCAACACTATTTGAGTAAGGAACCGGCTTGCTAGAGTGACAAGCAATTAACGCATATTAATGCTCCAAAATCCAATTAATAATTGGCCGGTTACAAAGCCCAAAAAATATTTTGGACATAAATACCAACCAGGATTAAGCCGAGGGTAGTGTATTGAATATAGAAGTGCTGAAGTAATTGGTGCAATATTGCATGATATGCATTCACATTCCATTCAGTTGTAAACCTTGGTGATTCAATTTGTTTTAAACGTCGGAAGGTGCAAGCTTTAACTGTGACACGGCTCGAAAATTTGTGGAGCGCAAAACCTCCAAACACTAGGTAATTAAGTCGACTTGCTACTAAAAAACTAATTAAAATAGATACAAAACATTGAATCTGACTTACCGGTGACTTTAAGACGCCTAGCACTTTCCATCATGCTTCTTTCGTCATTATCTAAGATGGCCTTGTACATTTCACATAGCGCCAGCCGTTCATTGTCAGGAATAGTTTGGTAGAGGCCATGATCGATTATCACTAGTTGAGCTGGAGTTTCAAAGCACCCAAGGACTAAGCGAAAGGCACGAAGAAGGAGGGATGTTGACGGTCTGTAACGCTCTCGGACGAGAAGGTTCCCAGGATGTGGGTCCGCATGCACGAAGCCGGTGCAGAAGACTTGACGACCAAAAGCAGCTACCATGATTTTGTCAATGGTGGCGAGAGAGAAGCCTGCTTTTTCCAAGCGTAAAGTCTAGGAAAACGAAGTTTGTCCAGCTACATCAACCTACATCATTTATCTTGATCCCATCAATGAATTCGGTAGTAAGAACGCGCTTACTCGACAGGCTGTATTCAACGACAGGAATGTGAACCGAACCTGCAGGTCGAAGACTACCCATAACTGCTAGATCTTTTCGACAGCGTTCAGCATTTGCTGCTTCACGTTGAAAGTCTAGCTCCTGTGCCAGTGTTTCTTTCAAGTCCCTCAGAATCCAAGCCAAATCAAATTTGGGGTGAATAAGCTTTACAAAACGTAGCAGTAATTCCAACGTTGAGATGTCGCCATCAAAACGTTCGCGGAGATCCCCGTACTGAATCTTCACGGCAACCTCCTTCCCGTCTTTTGTGATAGCCCTGTGAACTTGTGCAAGGCTTGCAGCGGCGAATGGTTGAATTTCAAAGTTACGAAACAATTCCTCAGGAGGAGCGCCGAAATCTTTTTGGAAAATGCGTTTAACCTGATATATAAAAAGAAAAGATAAGATTACCTCATCTGGAGCTCGATAAAGTGCTTTGTCGTGAAGCGCCTCAAGAGTTGATGTAATTTGCGGGGGGAGAATGTGGTTCATAGATGATAAGCCCTGACCCAATTTGATGTATAGACCGCCATTCAAAAGGCATCCAGCAAGAATCAGATCAGCTGCTCTTTGGTGGCACTCATTGAGAAGAGCGGCGTATTCCTCGGAATCCTATGTTTCTTTACAAAATATAAACTCAACTCCTACTTCGTGCAACATAAACAGTTTCCATTTGTACAGCAAGGATATGCGTAAACCTATCGAAAAAGATCTGACCGAGTGCCCCAAATGCTGTTCCCTACCTTAAGAATCGCAGAAAGGAGTTGGATAGTTTCCGAGAGAACTCCTCCAATGAACTTTCTTGGCGAACTGCGGATGGAGAGCCCAACGATACTGAGGCTATTGAGGCAAGAACACAGCACAGCCGCCTGTTGGCGACGATTCTAGGCAGCATGCCTGTAGAAATTCAGCATTTGTAAACGCGCTCACACCTTGCAATAAGCGGTTAATTCACAGCACGAACTATGCGCACCGCACCTAGTCTTAAACCAACCAATTATCAGTGGAAACGAACAAAACAGATGTGTTAGAATTATCGCTAAACATTTGTGGTGTGTACAACAACAATCGTACAAGGGCTCAAGGACAAATAAACCGCACTACGAAAAAAGGGTTTAAGATTAAATAGAATATGGTGCCCGCAATTTCGTCCATATTTTCGTAGATTTAGGAACAACATTCGCGCAACGATTGAATAGCGATCTTTAAAATTTAGATGGGCCTAGCATGTTTTATTTACAATGCTTCGATCGCCGACTGCTTTTAAACTGTTCAAACCCACATTGTAGCGCCCTAATCATTCCTAAAAGACGGAGAGAAGGCTAGATGTAGATTAGAATACTTGAATTCTAGATGGGAAGGAAGGGTACTGCTGTTATGGTCGGGAGGCCAGCCCACGCAGCTTGTTTCAAAGTGGCCGCTACTAAGGCGTTGGACCAGTCACCAGTCCGAACAAACAAAACACTACACACTTGATTACTGTAGCGTATTGTTTGCTTGGGCTGTTGGTTGGTAGGACATATTAGTGACGGCCACCTTGAAGCTAGCTGCGCGGGCTGGTCTGCCGGACATGCCAGCAGTTCCCATACTTTCAGTCTAGAATACACGTATTTTGACCTACACCTGGCCTTCTCTCCTTCTTTTAGGGATGCTCGGGGCGCTACAGTTACGGTTGAAATTAATTGGCTGCTGATTCTTCACGAGATCCGCGGGATGATATCATGCCATTGGAAAGTCCCAAGTCTCCCTTGAGATCGAAAGAGGACTAGTATGTGACCAAATGTGTACTAAGGCTAGATGTGGGCAAACGGCTACTGCCACAGCCCGGCGGTCGGCCTGAGCGGTTAGGTCTATGGTCTATTTAGGGACAAAAACTAAAACCGGCTATCATAGCAAACAAGGCATAGCAGGTAGAGCTGTAGTCGGTCCCCACATCAGCATTTATTTCTTCAGCCTGTTACAATATCTTCAACAGCCTTAAAGTGACACAGAGTTCGATATTAATGAATGCAGCAAATGTATAATACTAAGGAAAGACCGGCTTGAAGTTTATAATGCTAAATGATTGGAAGTTCGTATCTTCGGAAGGACATCTGAGACTTATGAAAAAACTTGTAAGCTAAAAACAACATTAAACTTTGCTGATGACCCATTCGTAGTTTTTAAGTTCATAGTATTTAAAGCAACACCAGCTCTGGTCTCAGCCACCGTACCCTCATTGCGCTGTGTGGCTTCCAGGCCATGTCCGTAGCTTTAAAATACTGTACCACGCTACCGCTTAATCTCTTTGGACGATACGTCTTCAATTACTCGTAGTAAATTTTCTGTACCTCCACACCAAAACCCCCTCTTGCTATCTCTCAACCAGTAAGGTCAAGTTGACTAAAATTCATTCCCACGGCATGGTTAGACTTTGGCCATTTTTGGTTGTAGAGCATTACAGCACCCGTTGTCACCCTTGAAGGTGGAAGAGAGCAATGTGTAGTGCATAACACATTTTTGCATAGATAGACTCAACAAATGGAGGAAACGTGGATGACAGCATTGTTCGGACGCTAGCCAATGCATCTAAGTCAATACGGCCGCCGCAGTGATCGGTGGTCACCTGGCATTAGAATCAAATCTGTAGCTTAAGAACACATATTTAAATCTACTTGCAGACCAATACGAAAAATAATTTGCTGGGTAAATTTGGTGCCCTGGGACTACCCTGAGGAGGGAAGGAGGCAATACCAAGTTGGAATATGTACCAACGACCGATAGTAAAAAATTTGGGCTACTAGCTGTAGCGCTCCGAGTATCCCTAGAAGACGGAGAGAAGGCTAGGTGTAGGTCAGAACACTTGTATTCTAGACGGAAGGGAAGGGGACCGCTGGCATTGCCAGCAGGCCAGCCCACGCAGCTCGGTTCAAGGTGGCCGCCACTAATGTGTCGGACCCACCAACAGTCCAAGCAAACAAGACACTACACTAGCATTTGACTTAGGGTTGAATATCGCCTCACTTGAATCGACCTCTGGCACCGAGTACGGTTTTTTCGTGGGTGCTTCTTGCAGCACTGGTTGCGGAGTGATGGCTGACGCTAAAGGGTTACTAAGGGGGCGTGGGAGACAGCGCTCAAAAGAAGGTTAAGTTATGCTGTGTTTGCTTAGAGTGCTTATAGGTCCTTCAGCCACTTAGGTGACCATTTTAAAGTGACTGCGTAACTATTCACTGGCCATGCTAGAGGCTACATTCCCTCCTTTTATGTAATGTACGCATTCTGCCTAGTATTTTGCACGTTTTGTCCTCAAATAATATTCAAAAAACTTAATTTATGCTATAAAACGTGGCTTCAGAACATGTTAGCAGAGGTCCCTACCCAGGAAGAACAAACTGACATGGCCCGAATTTCAAGCCATTTGGCGAAAATACGAAAATTGAAATCGCAAACGGCACCCTTGTCAAAACCAAGTATAGTTGTTTAACACTGTTCAGAATTAAAGTGAATAATCATAGGACTTCGTGCCGAGCCAGCCATATGCAAAAAATATTGGGAAAGCATTTCAGCGAAGCCATACCCCTTGTTCGCACCTTAGGAACTCCCTTGTATGCAATTATTTTTAACAAACCAAACTTTTTTGTCTAAAACATGGTTATTAAAGATAGCTAAATTTTTTACGTTGCTAATCCATGCCTATAAGCTGCTTTAATTGTGCCGTCGTGTGCAGCGCCATCTGCGTAGTTGTTGTGTTTGCTAATGGATGAGAGGACGGCTCTTTTACAGGAACCTAGTAATGTCTATAGCTTTCATTTTTATTAATTTTTAAGTAGGTCACAGTGGGCCGCCCGCTGAACATGCTGAAACCTGTAGTCCGGATTTCGAACCAACGACAAAATGCCAAGTTTGCAATACCATAATTTCCATTGCTAACAAAGAAAAGCAACTGGTTGTCAAGTGCCCGTCTTGTGGTGAGGCAACGGTAGGGACTCGTTCCTCTCCTTCTAATTATTGTTAAAGCCTATTAAAGGTCCGCCGACTGGGAAACAGTACGTTCGCTGCCAATGCAATTGTTTACTAATATGTAAATCAACTGCTACTCGAGTGGGCTGTCCAAGAGAAAACTGCTTGAGGATTATAAATCTTAATGGTGTAAGCTTTATTTACGATGCCTTTACAAGCTTTGGTTAGTTGTTCGACTGCTAGAAATGTCATTTTTCCCTTATTCTAGCCGAATGCATCTGGTTATCAGGCAGGGGACGCTAGTCGAGAAAGCATTGGTGCGGGTGGGGGCAGTGGTGGTGTTGGAATTGGCACGCTCCCCAATCGTGGTGGGTTTCGTGTTACTTGTGGTAACTGTCATCGTCCCTTCTCCATCCCCACACCTCAGTCCTATCGACCAAATACTTTTGGGGCCGATTTTGTCAATCGCATGGTCAGCTGCCTCTCCGGTGGTGCGGCGCCAAACGTTAGCGGTCTTATTGCTGCTCGGTGTCCACAATGTCGCAAAGTTACCTCCATCGGACAGGCCTATGCTCGTACCAGATGGGTTGGCTACCTAATTTTCGCTTTGATCTTCCTCGTCATTGCTATCGGTGTAACTCTTGGTACTACGGGTGCTGCAAAAACGCAACATGGACTGTACTTTCTCTGGTCAGGTTAGTTATTACCTTCACCAGAATCTCTCTCCTCATAACTGATAGTGGTAAACAGTAACAGTTTGGGCTCATGATTTCCATAAGCTGCAAAAGTCGAATATGAGCCCAGGCACGGCAGTTTTTCTCTAGGACGCGAAACTCTAGAACGAGAATTGTTCTTTGTTGGTCCATCGCAGGACTTCTAATGAACTAATCTACCTTATGAGGAGTCTGGAATAATCACACAACACGCACTAATTCAAACTAGGCGTTTTAATTGATCTACTGATCTGATTACGAGGATTTCAAGGTTGCGGTTCCCTTGGTCGCGAGTAACTATCCATTCGCAAACTCTGCAGGCTCTCGAGCACTGAGCCTGTTAGCGTCGCGGTTCTTTGCCCATTTTGCGTCCGATTAACCGTGAATTGCACGGCAGAAATTGGCAGGTGTTAGTTGATCACATACTACGGATTAAGGCACAACTCTTGGGGTCCTGGCTAATGTTGAAGGCGTTCGTACAAGCGTAGCACTAAGGCCTCTTTTTCCAACCGTTTTTCCTCACCTCCCTATAACCTCACTCTTTTCATCTGATATATTGAGTGGCGTGTTCTAACGCCAATATTTGTTAGTCATCTTAACCAATCTCAGTCGATGCGCTTTTGTAAACACAGGTCGACTTATTCTATGTGCAGTTGTGTTTACAAAACACCTACTAACTATCCGAAGGCCTTTCCGAAAGGATTGTTTCATGTTGTCGAACTATACCCTGGTGGTAGCTGACTTGAACACTTCTAAACAATTTCAGTATGAATCAGCCCTATACGGCATGTGCTAAGTGGGACTTTTGATCCTTTGCCTGAGGCTGCTTTATCAGAGGTGTGTATTTACACTTAAAGAATCGAAAGGTATACAATCGGTGCATGTAGCTGTCGCTTGATTCGTGGCTTCTGTTTTCGTCTAAACCTATTCTGGAACCTATTATTTTCGATGTTTAATCCCCATAATGTGACAGTACGAAGTAATACTCTATGGGAAGTGGAAATTTAAATCTAATCTTGACGGCTGCGTCGAAGTCTCCTACGCTAATTCTCTGTAGAATCTAAACCTCCCGGAAGATTTTGGACACACTGATTGAGAAACTCCTCAGTGGCTAAACACAGTCTGTCTTTCAATAATGTTTCTCGCATTTGTGACTTATTCGACAGTTATTTTTCTTTATCAACAGTCCTCTACCTTCTTGTGCTGGTGTGTGCCATTCGCAGTTTCATGTTCTTCAGAATGCCCATAAGTGCAC
Organism: Taenia pisiformis; assembly: GCA_023968675.1. Lineage (NCBI taxonomy): Eukaryota > Metazoa > Platyhelminthes > Cestoda > Cyclophyllidea > Taeniidae > Taenia > Taenia pisiformis. The sequence goes on from CM043735.1 coordinate 213,456, forward strand.
TGGAGCTTCCTGTGATGCACGCCTAAGTGCTAGTACCCCGCCTTTCCCTCCCACATATTTGCCTACCTATCCATCCATATTTGTGTATTATTACCTTCAGTAATGAAGCCATAACCCTGCCCATTGTTCCCATTCTGTGTGAACCCGATTGTTTTTCCACTTACCGAAATGATCAACTTCTGGCGTTGCGGTATCGCCTTTTCCTACCTTCCATTCTTTCGCCGTTTGGTCTGCCCTAAAGTTGAAAGAATTTCACATTCAAAGCCCGGTTTTGCATCAACCCGTTTCCCCAAAAGCTACTTTTTTCCTGATTGTCTTACGACCTTAGTTCTTAAATCACCTAATGAATCGAGCCATCGGATCGCATTGGCAAACAAATACTTGACATTCGCTCTCGGTGTCAATCACTCGGGGACGTGTTGCCATGACTGGGTACAGTTACCACCCCCAATTGTTTAACTTCAGTTTCAATAGGCATGCGAATTTGAAGTCAGCATAGTGCGGCAAGTTAATGCGATATTTACAAAACCAATGATAGGTTGGCTTGGGTTTTATTTGATTTACTGTTTGAGTGTCACTTCCTGACGCGATAACTGCGTGCCTCATTATATTCCCATTCCCTCTAATGGCTTGCAACGACCGAGCGACACTAATCGGCCTGACGGGTTGCTACTGCTTTACAAGAAGTGCCATTGATATAGGTCGACTTGGTTCCAGCACTTACTTGAAATTCGAGCTGCATTCTGGCTTATTATTTGGTCTGCAGAAATGTTCGTTTCATACTTACGCTCGGTATGATTTTGCGTCAACGTAGTCACCTTAGTTGAATCGCAATCTGATTCCATGTACGCGAAACCGCATCATCTCATTTCTGATTGCGGCGGTCCGAATTAGAAGACAAACTTCCCCTAACGACCTCAGGCTCACATTCGCGGCAATACCGTTTACCCAAATGCTCCGCTAAATTACTTGTTAACTATTTTGAAGGCTAGCAATGAAAGTGGCAAGTCCACTTCCATCTTTTTAACCATTAGCTGGTAGTTCACTGTATTTTTGTCCATAAGGGCACTCAGGTGGCAGCGCCTTGCGTTTTGGTAGCAGTAGGACTTAGTCTGCACAGCTGTCTGTAGCCGTACTATCGAGCCAAAATAAGCCATGCGATGTGGTAGCCTATGTAGCAATGAGACAATAGGTCTCAGATACCATGAACGTGGTCAGAAAGCCGTTCCGTCAAGCAAGGCCAAAAGAGTGCGGGGAATGGGATGCTCAACTCGCTGATGAGGCAAACGAATATCAAACCTATTGAAGAGACCGTCACTTGTTACTCATGTTCCCAGTAGCATTGATGCTCTAGTACTTTACTTTTCTTAAAAAATCATGAAAATAACTGCAAATTAAAAACTCTACTTAGAAAGTTCCATAGAAAAGCAGGTATCGTTAGCCACGAAATGGTTGACCCCCGCACAGGAAACGCACCCATTGGTTGCGTTTGAACCTATCCATGTTTGGGGCTCGAGCAAAACTTCACCGTGACACAAGACGCGCCTTAGCACCCAAAAGGTGCAATTGAATCCTGTTTAACGTATAAACTGGGCACTAGTTTTCACAGGATGATTAAGTAAAGAGCATTGTTATTAGCCTTTTTGGAAAAGCACCGAGCTAACGATAATTATTCCCCAAGGCAGTAGTTTTACTTTAGGTGATTTTTGTAAGAGCATGAAACTTAGACCCTTTTTATGCAACTCTGCAAAGTATATTAGCAACGCAATCACACTAATAGTTGTCAAATCTTCGCTCAGTAGCGACTACCCAGAAGAAACTATAATGGAACCACTTGGGACAGACAATAGGAAAGTCTTCCGTTGGTTACATTCTTTTCAACCATTGGCACTGATCGGTACCAGTCAAACTGGGTGGATGAACTAAAGTCGGTTATTGGTACCTTAAATTATCCCAATATGCGCTGGGCGATGGCTCACGGCATGTAACAGGCTAACGCCTGCAGTGCTGGAGCGCTAGGCACCTTTGAGGGAAAGCACGATTCTAAAATCTTGCAGCACTTTTAGCTAAATCACTTCATCTACTTTATAAAACTATGAGCCACAATTTGTTTTGTGATCAGGCAGCTGATGTTATTGTAAGTGGATAGTCCTCCACGCCAACGCTGTAGGAATGCAAAAAGGTAATCTGTAGATCTTCCGATTGATATGAATACAAATACATCTACTCCGTCTCTGAGTTGATCATCTCATTAGATGAACCCAAAAGAATCAGTCGCTCGGCGACAACCACGCCGATCTTCCTCAACTTTGCAACCTCAATGGGGCTGGAAGTAAAACTAGGTTTGTAGTAGGAGAGGAATCCAGTCACAAAGACACGATCCCCAGGTTGCAGACGCTTTACTAGCGGCAGCAGCCGGAGATGAAAAACATGCACCCGATTGTGATAGGTGCGCAAGCGGTAGGTCACTCGATTACCATCCTTGTCGCCTTCGTCCACTTCGGAGTCAAAATATTCATCATCTGGGGGAGTTGAGAGCACCGGAGTACGGGTGCGAATGAACAGAGTGGCCCATTGCTTCTCCGGTTGCGAAAGTCGCCCCAACATCTGCAGGCGTTAGGCACGAAGCGTCAGCGAAGAAAGGTGGAGGTGAAATCAGAGAAATTGAAGTCCCAAAACTTTCCGCTGTCACAATATGGGGAATCACTTCTGCCTAGATCGCAAGCTGACAGACGGAGGGCAGCAGGCATATTACCTTCGATAGTGGCTTGACGAATTCCACTCTCATAACTAAACATCGCTTTTACAGCTAGGATAAAATCCAATATGTACCATACGATCCGAAAAAATCAAGCTGCAGACAAGGTTAATGAAAGTTGGGAGAACTGATCATTCAAGTTAACATGAGAGCAAACGTGGCAACTACGAAATAAAAATAACCCGATGACGAAGTCCATACGCTTCTAATTGAAAAAAGGCAGTGCCCAAACGATTTTAAAGGGACAGGAAAAAGTACAGTGAAGTGAATCGATAACATTAGACACTTAGTATTATAATGGACTGAAAAACGGTTCTTGGCTATTGCTTGTACTTGATACCAATCCATGCCACAGTTAACGAACCAAGTTACATGAACTTAATGTGATATTGTACACACCGATGAGTTCTACACCCGGGAGTTGCTGAACTGCGACAGAAAATGGTAACAACTGCTACCAGTGTCTCAGAAGAAAACTACCAACGAAATCCATAAATGTTAAGTTCTCTTAAAGGTTAAACATACTCAAAACTATGGGAAAAATGCGCATACTCTGACTACTCAAGTAGAAGAACTTACAGGGGAAGCTGGTGCAACCACCGGCCACCGATCTGCAAAGAAACTTCGCGGTACTGTAAATAGAATTGCTAGCGAAATTGCTATATTTTAGTGATACAGTTAAGTGGGAAAGTTGCAAGAAGCGTATCCACCTCAACGACAACTAACGGCCAAAAAAGTAACTAAAATGGGGAACTATCGGGATATTTGTCAAAACATGTATGCAGAGCTGAATCAACCACGATGTCAAGATCTTGACGACACCGACCACGCGATGCACACGAGGCTAAAGACGCACCTTCAAATCAGTGACAGTCCCTAAAATGTCAGCACGGTTGATGTTGCCACCTTCATTGATTTTCATGTTGGAAAGAGCCTTGGGAAGCGGTATGGAGCGCAGTTCAGTGACCTCAGAAACATCTGGAAAGTCTTCAGGGGCGGAGGCAACACCGCTATGAGGGAGGATTAGCAGAAGGGGAGTTTTGGCCACGGAAACGAAACGACAGAAGAGCGGGCGAGATAGCAACATCGGCAGGACCTATAGATCAGGCAGTAATCGACGAAATACCGCATCCAAGGTTTCAAGCATTATTATTATTATTAGACAAAGTGACCAAGCATAGTGTGTTCACTGAACTCAAGAACAATTCACTAAATCTTCAGTACTGCATTGAAAAAAAGGGGAAAAGGAATTGCAACAAACTCACATATTGCCAAAAGCAACCGTTATTAAGCCCTGTGAGTTAGTATTAAACCTTGAAAATGCACTAGGAAGCAAGACTTTGAAGAAGCTCTAAGGTCCAACCTTTATAAAGACCGTCACATGTGGTAATGAGGGGAGTGACGCAAGTGGAATGCAGCAATCAAATTGTGAGCAGCACCAGAAAGTCCTGGAAAGCCACCAGAAACAATGCAGAGCTTAAAGCGCCAATGCTGAACAAAATTAACAGTGGGCGAAGGGTTTCGCGCACATAACAGGAAAACAGGGTACATTAACCGGGAAACAAATAAGGCCAAAAAAATACGGGCCTCGTGCAATTACCCAGGCCAAGAATCAACCATTACTTACCGATGGAGGCCAACTTCTCCAAGACGACAACGGCGAAAAGTCAGATTACTAGTCTCGCTACGACGCAGCCAAAGCTCCTAACAAAGTGTCTTATAATTCCCACATCAGAGGAGCAACTCGACAGGTACAAAACGCTACAGCTTCACCCTATGCAACAGATCTTACCAACCGCAAAATAAATTTGGCTAAATTGCACTGATGTTTTAGGGCCTCGTCGCAAACCCGTCGACAGAACGAACTCCGCAAGCACGTGCCGACAAACGGCACCGATTTCGAAATCAAGCGGCAAAACTGCAGTGTATGCGCAAAGAGGTATGTCTAACAAAATAAAGTCATAAGATGCAGCAAAGTGCAAATCATATTTACTTTTATTAAAGGGGGCAATTATTAATAGTCACCTAAGCGCGACTTTGGGTCGAAAGGGTTTATGACAAATAAACGCAAAACCAGCCGCATCACAGGAACACAAACATACAGTGCATGCTTTGCGTCACAAATACAAATTGCCCGTAAATATTCTACCTTGCCTGCTTTTATAAATCAGTCCATCCATGGTTGATTTTTTGGTATTAATTTTACATAAAGTGTGGTAGTTATTTAATCCGTCACCGTCATGTTTAAGCGAATTAATTACTGGCTTGGTTAACGGCTTCGGCGCAACGGTTCATCTTGCAGATGTTGGGTGTCTGCTTGCTTGCTGTTTTTCTATTTCTTGCCATATTCTTGCTATGGCCTGTCCTAGTTTATTCCGTGTTCCGTATGTTTTTGTGTAAACGAGAAGATCTAAAGAAAGCAGGTGAATGGGCCATCATCACCGGAGCAACTGATGGCATTGGGAGAGCCTTTGCTGAACTTTTGGCCAAAGAGGGCCTAAACGTCTTCCTTATCAGTCGTACAGAAACGAAGTTGCTGGCAGTTGCGACAGAGTTGGAAAGGGAATGCAACGTGAAAACGAAAATTTTCGTCGCTGACTTTGCAAAGGTGAATGTTGTTAGTAAATTTCCAGTTTTATAATGCTTTGTTGTTTTATAGTCTTTCATGAGAAGCTCTGCTTACTTTGCAGGAGGACTTTTCGTATGACCAGTTGCAGTCTGAAATTGAGGGTCTTTCATCAATTTCCTGCCTCGTCAACAACGTTGGCTTGTCTTACCCTTACCCAGACTCAATGCACAGTAGTCCGTTCCTGACCCCATCTTTCTGCCAAGAAATCATAACAGTCAATGTCGTCGCATTAACGAAACTCACGCGCATAATCCTCCCCAAGATGATAAATGATCCCTTGTCTGTGCATGGTGTTCACCGTTACATAATCAACATGGGTTCTTTGTCTGGCCTACTAACAACTCCTTACCTCACCGTCTATGGTGCTACCAAGGCCTATATCTACTCCTTCACCAAAGCAATGGCCGTTGAATTGAGGGATACCTGCGTTCGCGTGCAGATGTTTGCCCCGTCATTTGTCTCCACCAAGATGTCTGGAATAAAACGTACTTCAGTCGGAGTTCCTTCGGCTGAAACCTACGCTGAATCAGCTCTGTCCATGATCGGGGTTGAGACGATCGGCGCCGGATACCTTGCCCATGCCCTTATCTGGCAATTTTCATGCTTGATTCCCTCTCGTCTGTTCTCATCCTACATGGCCAAACGAATGCTTCGCGCACGTGAAAGACATTTCCTTAAAAAGAAGGCCAATTAAAATGGGGCTGGAGTGCTGGTTCGTAACACCTTACTCACTTCAAAGCCTCAGTTCAATCAGTTTTTGTCTCCTTCAATTTACCTGCAAGTATGCATTGCTGAGAGCGTTTTGTCTTTTGACTGATTTGTGCTCTCCTGCTCAAGTCCTTTTTTATTTGTGAGATTTCTCTGTAATAAGACGTGTCGTAAATGTTCTCACAATGGTGCATTTGGATTCTCGGTTCAGATTTCGATGGATGAGGTTTAAATTCGGGCGTGGAATGGGTGCAGCAGGTCGGGTTTAGCAAAGTTCTGCGGTTAGGGCTCACTCAGAATCCAATTCGATCACCATAATGCGTGCATTCTTTGCGGGGCTAGATTTAACCAAGATCAAAATCTGGGGAGCTCGAATGGTGAAATTAAAGGTTGGTGAATCGCGCATTCCACTTTTAAAATGCGCTGTTACTGGTAAGTGTCTGCTTGATTCAATGGCAAGCCGGTTGCTTCGCCGCCATGATGACACCGTGTTCTGTGTGCTTCGCTGGGCGATGTAAGTTGCCTATCACGAGGATGCCATGTGTACGGCATCCTCATCAGAAATTATTTGCTTTTTGGGGTTGACTGCACTGTTTAGTGCCATGGTCCCCACAGCATGCTGATAACCCTCGCACACACTTCAGCGCCAAGATGAGCTTGTGCTTAGTGGCTGCCATTCATGCGGGTCACACGTTCCTCGGTCTGGTGGCCTCTGTTTTTCTGCGTGAGTGTGCTACCCGTGGCGTCTGCTCTTATTGCATTTAATCAGCGTGAGACGTGGTTGATTGTCTCACTTATTCGCAAGCATAAATGAAAGATAGTACGCTTTTACTGCGACTGCCTATGAATTAGGAAACGAGCAATCGCAGTGTGACCGGTCAGCTATGTTTGTGCGCTTGGTTGCAACATGATTTAGTCACGACCAAAATTTCCTGGTCTCTTATTGCTTGAAACAACTATAGCTTGGGCTTATTTTAAGTTGGACATTTTAATGCGCTCCAAATCTGGAAACCATGAGATCGCCTGGTCTGCCAAGTTCTCCTTTTACCTCTCTTCCCATTAACAGGTTCCTTCTATGACAGTTTTGTTTTGCGTTGCCATCCTATCGGTCTTTTTAACACGCATGTTTGAGTCAACAATAAAGCTGTAATGGCAAAACCCAGTTCTAATTCACAGCTCACACTGCACAAGTATTTTCTGGGTAAGAATGTTGTTCGCGTCCTAGACGTGTTGCAAGTGTAGTGAGTAAATCGTTTGGAATAGCCAATAGCACTTTTATTAGTTTAACAACCGAGACTAAAAATTCGAAAGAATATAAATTGGTGGTTATACTGACAACGCCATTTAATTTAGGCACACCAGAGTACTAAACGTTGCTATACATTCCTTCTGGTGCTTAATTTTTCACTATGAAAAGTAAAGGACTTATTTGGAGCAAAGCCTTTGTCCTTCAGCTGTTGTCTTTGCACCATTCTTTGGCCTAAACAATGCGGCTCATGGGCTGATTTTTTGCCAAAACCAGCTTTGATGGAATGAAAATTGGTGACGCGTTTGACAAAAAGGGGTAAGAGTTCCTGGAGGTAGCAATGATGCATCGGAACAAACACTTGCGCCTCTCAGTTAATCAAGATGTGCGGTCCTTTAGGCAATGTGATCGTAGGCAGCATTCACATTCACTTGCATAAGGTTGACATCGCAGGCCTGCGGAGCGGATCTGCTTGCGTAGTAAATGAATGTGGGTTTCTTCTTGTTCAGTGTGCGGAATCATTATAAGGAAATCCTTGAAACCCCAAAATATTCGGTGTGACCCATTATTAATATGGGCATTGTAGCGTGTCTACTAAAAATAGTAAGTAGTGTCTGATTTATCTTCCATTCTTCCTAAGTTCAATTTGAGGTTGTCATGCAATTGTGGCTCGTCCTCGATCTAATGAAACTGTGCATCATAAAAGTCAGGGTATGCGTACACATACGTACATCATGGCTAAGCTAGAAGCCTATCTTAGTATTTGCCTTAGAGGGGGCTTTACACTGTTCCAGCAGCCAATTTAAAATAAATAATTGGCTAAGTGGTTTAAACATTTGAAGCATGCACAAAGGGCATGGACTGCAACTCAGGTCACATGGAATTGGTTACCGTAAGTGACTATGCAGTTTTTGCTAAAAAATTACCAAGATGGCGCATTGCTGTTTTCCTTGTCGGTTTGTCTATGGGTACCTCGACCAGCGCCATACCTCATCTCACCACCATTAGCGTCTTCAACGGGACTATTAGCACCGACTTCCGGAGCGGGGCATCATGACAGGTTGTACAGCCTCGAGTGAGAGAGTTAAGCATGGGAAAACGGAAGTAATTTTGACTAACAACAGATGCATCGCACTGACTGCATTCGCATACCTGGTGATAATTACCATCAGGGGTAATTATCTCGCCCTGCTTCCCTCTATCTCTTCTACGATTTCAAAAATCAAAAGACAGGAGAGAGAGAAGGACGGAGCGCTTGGTTTTCTCATTATTATCGAAGGCAAATCAGTAAATGCGGAGGTAGAAGGACTCGTCAGCAACTTAACGCCATATTACCTTTGCAGCAATATCGAAAAGGGGGTGGACTTGGCATTTGTTACTTGAAATGTACTCTAAACTGGTTATTTATGCTTTAATTGTTTTGCATATGATCAGAGTAACAAATGGAGCCATTTACTTCTGAGTTACTCCCTTGGCGCTTCCCTTGGTCAGTTTCCGCGTCAGGCACCGCTCTGCAATCGGTGCTGTGCGAATACATGCACAATCTAACCACATTATTTATTGCAATCCCGTACGTTTGAGTACTCCAGCAGATCTGTAATTTTAGACCTGTTTAAGAAATGGCTTAAAGGATTGGAAATGTGCTGGCCATTACGTATCCCTATTGATAGTTGTTAAAACACTGGCCTAAATTCTAGAACCATAACAGAGGATGAGATCCCATGGGGATAAGTTCTTGCGTCTAGACCTCCTAGCTACTCAGTTTTCACTTTAACACTACCCAGTCATTTATACCTGGGTTCTATCAAGCTACTAGGAAGTATAGGGAATTTCGTAAGTTGAGCACTTCATTTTCTGATATAGATACAACAGGTAGATTCGCACTGATTCTTTTCGGCTCATCACTTAGTTTTAGAAGTTAGGATAATTGTCCCTTAGGGTAGAGTTTTCTATTAGCTGTCATCAATGTGGTTCCCAAAAACTTTTTGAAGAGGAAAGTAGATGGTATTCGAGTAGAACATGTGTGGCTGACCAGCAGAAGAGGTTGGGGCCACTGGAATGGCCTGAGGACTGTCCTGCACAGGCAGCATGGCGAGGCCTCTACTCGGTGCGCTATTAAAACCGAGATTAAGTAAACAATTTAAGTGATACACTAAGACTACTGCTTATTTACTTTATCAACCTGGTTAAAATTTAAGGCATCAATGCAAATCAATCAGGGGACTTAACACAGCCGCATTTGATGGACACTTTGATGTTGGGAGTTCAGACTCCAAGTTTGGATGTTTCTCATCAATGCACACATTTTGTAAAAGTTGTTTTTGCGCAACAATTGGTCACATGGCTTATAAAAGTTGCATTTACTGGGTTCGTTTAAACAGAGTGCATTTGTCTACGGAGGAAATTTAGCCATCGGCATGGGATTACCCACACCCGCGTACACACGCGGTTTTAACGTTCGCAAAGGTAGCATCAATCCGCTATATTACTTCCCTATCCTATCACTGCAGGGCCAAAGTAAATCCATGGATTTAGGCGGGCTTAATTGGCAATTACTCAAATCTCCCCCGAGGCAGGCAAAGGGGAGATGAGGATGGTGGTGGTGGTAACCAAAGCAAAGTGGAGCAGACCAAACACCTTTTGATGAGCTTTCGCCCGGTGAGAGTGCTGGCGAAAGACAGAAGGGGAGGGGACGCGAAGGGAGGAGGAAAAGGCAGGGATTAGCCGAGCGACAAGCAATTATGAGATGGAGCACGCGTGTGCTCAGTCGCGCTTGTTGTCGTTTTCGGCAATTGAGTTTGCGTGACTCCCCAATTTTCCTTTTTATCAGAAATACGCACCTGATGTCAACTAACAGCAGGTGGGATACTTGCAGGGGGTTTCCGTGACCCTTCCATATTGATTATCCCCTTGTTCCCTTCCCCTCCTTCTCATATCAAAACTTCAATTCTAAAAGATAAAAATCGTCTTTCCATCTCTCTCAAAAACCGCTTTCTCCTTTCTGTACCTTTCCTTTCTCCGTCAACAAGGTTTAAATAAAGCATTGTATAAGTTGTATCATAAATAAATTTTTGATTAAACTTGCCTCTATCTGGCCACTTTGGTAAAAGCCTGCAAAAGGGAACAACTGTTGAAGGCGAAAAAGGTGGTTTTACGTTTGTAGATCGGTAGTAGGTTGCTTCTTGCTTCTACGCATCCACCACTATTTGTTGTTTTGTATCGAAACAAAAGAAAGAATTGTGCATTACAGTGGCCGAAAACTGACGGAATGCGTAAGGGGCACATTGTATCGCTAAAGAGTGTGCACCTTTCTTGAAATATTGCCAGTGCTACTGATTTACCCAGTAAATTGATGACAAATGACATGGCATCCCAACAGGCACGTTGCATTCGCTAGAAGCGAAAGCGTGTGGCACGAATTTAAGGTTACCGGCATTCATAAGTGAGCAATTACGGTAGTGGATATTCCGTGGGGGTAGTTTAAGCATATGCCCATCAACTGGCCCCAGAGGCCGACCAGTCATACCACCCATCGGCGTCTTTGGTTCATCTGTTTGCTCAAAATCGATTGCTCACAGCCTGAATTCTGTCCTCCTGCCACTTGGTGGAGGCCTCAGTCCTCTTGTCATGTTAACGCGGTTAAACCCTAGTAACCATCACCCATCGATTTCTTCGGCACGCTGATGGCCATTGGTGTTCGCTTACCTACCTGTCCCCTTCACTCTTCAAACTTAACCCAATAAAGTATTATGACTGTGGCGGAGCGATTCCAAACTAATATCCTTAGAATTGGTAAGTCCATTCGTCCTCATTTACTCTTATATATGCGAAATCGGCGTCTATTTCGGAGCAAAATAATTAGTACAGCACAACTTACAGAGGGGTTGAACGCTTCTTCATATTTTTAGCTTATCATCTCGAACGAACCTTACAGTTTTTAACTTGAGGGCACGAGTCTGTGCGTTTTGTACAGTTAGTACAAGCCGAAGAAGGGAGGCTTAACTGTGCTTGCCGACTTCGTCGGTTAAAAGCAAAGTGCAATTGCTATAGCCTTTGATAACAACGAGAGAACATCATGATCTTTGAGCCGATATCACCGCCATCGCCTTGAATGACCACTTAAATCGGGATTGGGCTTCCTCAAGAGCCATCTCGTAAATTCGGTGGCATCAATCGATTTAAAACATGCGCCCACGAGTTGTCTTTGCTGTGATGTGGTAACCAGCACCCATGCTGGTCACAGTGTGAGCAAGATTCACATGTCCCCTTTTTCTGCACTTGAACTGCACTCTGGGTCGATAGGTGCAATGTGCTGACCCCGTGTCAGTCGATATCGAGTTTTGGCAAAGCAGGTGCCAGCGTGGCACGTGGATGGATGGGAGTGCAATCATTCAATCATTGAGTGGTTCGCAACCTGATAATCGCATTTCAGTGGACATTTACACACAAGCCATGACTACCAACATGAAGGCCGATCGAAATGACCCAGCAGGCAGTGGTGATGGGTTTAGCGTTCACAACCGAAGAAAACAGGAGCGACCCAGCAGGATAGAAACATCAATCAAAGGTGGTGAGCAAAATACATTGATTTAAGCGTTTTTCGCTTTTATTGCGTAACTCGATACATTGTATTCAACTTGACAGCTAGTTTCCTACTAGTAACTCACCTAAACCTTCACACTTAAAGGTGGTGAATCAAATGCGGCCAAAAGGCTTTTTTAGTTAAAAAATTCATTGTATCAGGCCATGTTTTGGGGTTTCCGATTAACAAATTGAGGAATTATGTTTTAATGCTACCGGCACATCAGTTCGGAGATATTATTCCAAAAGTTTTGGTTAAACAAATGAACTAGTGAACCTTGCCCGAATGCAGAAAGTAACGTCACACGCTTGTTATGGTTTTGACGATCTGTAAAAATTAAGGTAATATGACTCTAAATATTTTTTCGACAATATTGAAATTCTGTTATGCCTATAGGAATGCGAACAAAACAGATAGGAGTGGATTTAAATTTTAGTTGGACTTTTTCAACAGATTTCAAAACCCGGTTTCTTGGCGGATCCTTATGCGATCGCGTGAATATTTGGCGTGCTAGGCTCAAGAACGACTAGATGTTTGCCTTTACGAAGATGGCTTTTTTCTCATGACCTTTTTAAGCAATGCCTTATGCTTTGCTTTTTCTTGTCCCTGACTTGGAATACATGGCTTCCGATGGCCACGGGCCGCATCGAGTTGAGTGTTGCTGGCATCGGGTTAAATTGTTGTCAGTGCAGCTATTGTAGAATACTCTTGATCAAAAAAAGGTTTAATTTCTTTCTCAGCAGTTTTTAAAATTTGTACAAGTTCATACAAGCTGTGGTGGCTAATTTCCCCCAGAGCCTTTAACAGTGAACGTGCTAATAACTTTGCCCTTTTAGACAACTTCATTGACTAAATGGCTACTCAACTTTGCTGTTGGTATTTGCTGCCGAAGCATCATTATCTGTCTCTGTGGCTGGTAAAGGGCTGGCGAACGCTGAGAGAAATTACTTGTTTAAAGTGATTTGTACACCTCAGAGCACTTTTGTGTTAATACAGCGCCTAAATGCACCGTTTACTCGCTAAGGAAAGTTATTTGCTGCTGCATTTAAGGATAGCCTTGCATATATGCATGTCTTCCAAAGAATTGCCCCCATTCAAAATGTGACAGGCGAAATTAATGGGATGGTCTCCGAACAGGTTCTAGTTTTCTCGATTATGTGTGGTTTTAAGTACTCCTATTGCTAATTTTGGCGATCTCCTTCAATTCGTGACATTTTCTATTTCCCTTTCCGTTTCGCAAGTAATGGACGAGGATACAAAGGACGAGAGAGAGAGAGTGCTGGAAGCCTTAGTCTCTAACACTAACGTGCTTTCTGCTAGAAATGCCCGGGCACTAGTGATGTGTTTCTGCCAGTAGACGTTATTTGAGCTCATTTCGTATAGTGGTGGTGGTATTATCTTTCCTCCGCCCACCGGCCACGCGCCTCGGCTGCACAAGCGCGTGGACGAGGATGAGTCAGTGGAGGTGAAATCCTATCCCCTCTCAAATCGGCCTCAAACGCCCACAGGTGTTCGCTTAGCCACCAACCCACGCAATATGGTGCTTCACGGTTATCTGCAATCTAGACACCCTTAAAATTGAGGCTAAGCATTACACTAATAATAAGATGAATCAATCTACCCAGCACCGAGTGGAGTTGTGATGATAGCTTTCGCTCAAATTAATTTGACGATGGAATTGGCTTTCATTTATTCATCAAAAGTCTTTAACAAAATGACTGTAAATGCATCGCTTTTAAAGATTTCCGTTATCATCCCGATATATGATGAATAAAAACGGTAAAATATGCTTTTGCACTCAATAAAGTCAAACGAAAACCCGTCATTGTGGCTATTTATCACAACCATATGTGCGCTTAAGAGTTCGTGTACATTATTTGTTTATTTTTTGCATGTTTACATTTTTGGGATAGGCGCCTTCAGTTTCGCATTCACCATCTACTCAGCGGAACCCGCGGCACTGATGCCTCTGTTGCATTCCCTTCCACCACTTGTCACATTGTTATGAGTGGTTCTCCCGCTTCGCTCATTTGCATAAGTCATTGAGTTTTCATTTGCGAATGTGTAGGTGGATATTAATCGGCTTACAGCTAAGTGCTCGGAGTCAGAATGGTGCACTCTGACCACTTGAGACGCCACTTAAAATGCCATCTGGCATGGCAAATAAGTCTCTGAGATGTCTCGTTCTCATCATTTCGTAAGATAAGTTGGGAAATCATACATTAACTGATTATCGAACCCAACCTCAAATCGTACCATTCGTTTATTTCCCAATCTCCCAATTTGAGTGAGGTTTAATCAGGTGGTACAGTTTCTAAATAATAGGAATATACATGCGTATATGAAAAAGACGGCGACTACGACGATGCTGATTTAAACAAGCCACCGGAAATTCCGTGTTCCTGGTGTGCAACAAACATTGTGGCGTCGGCAGCGGCGCCCGTCTCCAGCGGTGACTTTGCTCTCACTCCACTGGCGTCAGTCTCGGCTTAGCACGCGAACTCAACCGCAGCCACCACCACCACCACACACACAGAAACACACAGGATTTATCGTCTGTCCCAGGTGGATGGGAATACACACACAAACGCTAGCACACCAACACACTTGTTAGGGGATGTGTGATAGAGAAAGTGGAGAACACGACGAATGCGAAGACGACAACACCTAACCAAGAGACGCACGCGAACCTGTGGGAGAGTGAGCGAGTACAAATCTTCACCTGCTTCGAGTTGGGGTGGCAGGCAAGGAGGGAGCAGCGTGCACCCTCCCCTCCATCTCCCCAGTGGTGAGTGAGCAGGCGAACATCATTCTTAATTTACACAGAAGTTCGCGCGCACGCACATCGCACTTTGGTGTGAAAATCCGCCTCTTGGTTCTCCCTCTTAATTCCGCAACACGTCGACATATGTGCTGCGGAGACGAGCAGAAGGGGAGGAGGGGGAGGCAAGGAAAGGGCAGCTTCTTTCACATACAGATACATACCACAAAAAAAAAGGATAAGTCTAGTGGCACTATCTGTCTTTGGCAAGGCGAAATTAAACATGCGTACTTGCACACAGGCCAGAGGAAACTTAACTAGGCCATGGGGGAAGCGAGGGGTGCTCCCAGCGCTTTTTTTCGGATTTAGGCTAAATCACACATGTAACAAGGTAGCTGCGATGATGGTGAACTGGCTTGAGTTGATACAGTGGAAATGCAACTCAATCGGCCTTACCTTTCCACCGGTGAGGTATTGCAATAACTCCGCACCACTTCACTCGCCATCTCGTCCTCACTTCCTCTCTCAGACCGTTTTCGTGTGTTCATGTGTGCCTGTCATTGTAATGAGGCCAGGCTTGTGATGACGGAGGCCTATTGATGAGATGTGGTCTCACGGGCTACAGAAAATCCGAGCGGATTTAGTAGGCCAGCTTGTAAAAACAAACTTTGACCAAGATAGCGCAAAGCACCGACCCGGGCATCAACTTTTTACTTGCTAACTGCTCTTTGAAATGTTGGGAAAGCGATCCGTTGGCGATTTTTAGGAAAAATAAGTATCCCATTTGATTTGAATTCCTAACTTTTTCTTGAAAAAATTGGCGAAAAAAATATTTTAAAATATTTTAAAAGTGCTCTCATGTGCCCTAAGGGCCTTCCTGATGAAATGAATGCGCCTCTGATACGATTTAAATTACCGTTGAGTTGGAATAATCGAAAGGCATCTCATTTGCTTGGAGCTTTAAATTTGTTTTTGAATTAATGCAATGTTTGCGTTCTTCTTCTTTTGCCCACCTCCGGTTTCAGAACTGGAGATGCAAAAGATTAGCTGTAGGAAGACAGGCTGCACAGCATGGTAAATTTGCGAGTCATCCTGGATTTATGCAAGGAGAAGTGTTTGCCTCCATCATGGGAGTCGAAGGTATCGGCGGCGGAGTTGGTGTAACCTAAACACTTGCCACCCAAAAGTTGTCTTCAAACAGTCGCATGCTACATGAACGTGGCATAAGGATAAAGTGTTTTGTGTGCTAGCCGAAGAAATTTGCTATAAAAGCGATGTCTCGAAATAGGAGATCTTATCAAATTTCCGGTGAAACTACAAAGCAGAAATTACGAATCCAAGTTCAAGTACACACTAGTCGCGATTGCAAGCTTACTCGACCACCTCATTTGGCAAGCTCACTTCGTTGAAGCCTTATTCATTTGGCTGGCACTGATTCTTGTAGTGAGTCTTTGATAGGGCAAAAGATAGTTCATTGCCAACTCACTGCTTGGATCAACTTTCTACTGCTGAATTTTACCATTCGATAAAAGAATTTCGGTTGGGTTTTGTGTTTGCCTTACCTGCAACAGGCAAGCGGAGGAAATCCGAGTGCAAATGCAGGTTAGCTTTTGTGAAATAAATTGCATCTAAACACAGTTAGCATTGTTATGAATGAGTTCGGCGCTTCAGAAAAGCGAGAATTTTTAGGCGCATCTTATAATTATATTTGAGTAGGCCCAAGTTGGGGCTGAAGCGTGATGTGGCCGAAAGGCAGACAAAGGGAAAGTGGCCCAACTCTCAATTGAAAAATTATTCCCCTCTGAAGTAGACTACGCTCTAAGGAAGGTATTTAAATTCATCCACTCAGAAATTAGCATAGCCAGACCAAACTGGAGGGTGAGGAGGGAGACAAGAAGTAGCGAAGGTGACTTGAGCTGAGAGGGTGTGAAAATACGCGCACGTCTCCTATTTACCCACTCCTTCCCATTGGCTCCTGTCCGGTCACGGCCGCACGTGCGTAGGTGGCATAGTGCGCGTGCGCGCAAGGCTACAGAGCTAGGGAACTCATTCAACCACCCCTTTTTCCTCTTTCTTCATCTTATCCTCATTTCCCCTTTCGATATGCTCGCTTCCGTCTGCTGGCGCGGCGTTCCAGACATGGAGAGTATTCACCATCAGGACGAAACCGCCGCCTCCTCCTCTCCATCACACTCGCTCTCCCCTTCTCTCCCGGAGTCCTTGGAAAACAATTCCACCCATCCAACCTCAAATAACACCACTAAGACCCATGTTCCTGCATGTCCACAGTGTGGAAAACAATTCGCAAACATCTACCGTCTCCAGCGTCATCAATTGAGTCATACTGAGAGTGCAGAGCTGCGCAAATTTCGATGTGACCAGTGCAGTAAAGCATTCAAATTCAAACACCACCTAAAGGAACATGTACGCATTCACTCAGGTGAGAAGCCTTTTACTTGTGCCAACTGCGGCAAGCGATTCAGCCATTCTGGCTCTTACTC
Organism: Taenia pisiformis; assembly: GCA_023968675.1. Taxonomy (NCBI): domain Eukaryota; kingdom Metazoa; phylum Platyhelminthes; class Cestoda; order Cyclophyllidea; family Taeniidae; genus Taenia; species Taenia pisiformis. The sequence goes on from CM043735.1 coordinate 230,641, forward strand.
CAGCCATATGTCAAGCAAGAAATGTACCACTGGAACCATGGATGCAGTTTCGGAGGCACCACTGTCTGAATTGAATGTTTTTACACCATCAACTCCTCCTACACTGCAGCGAGCCCGATCAGTGATTAGGCCGGAGCAGACAAATATTCTACGGGCATACTACCGTCTAAATCCAATGCCATCCACAGTCGAGCTTCAACGGCTTGCGGAAGCAGCAAATCTTCGACCCAAGGTGGTGCGAATATGGTTTCAAAACGCCCGTTCCCGTGATCGAAAAGGGGAGTCTGATGCGTCACACGCTAATGACGAAGAGCCTCTTGATTTGACGGTTCCTAAAAGAGAGTCGATGGTAAGATCTACACTTCCATCACCACCCGCACCACCGCCACTGCCTACGGTACCGCTGTTCCCACTACCACTGATGCCAGCATCGCCACCTCCGATGCCCCTTGCCAGTCATTTCGCAACCTCACAGACAGCGATCTTCAATCCTCAAACACTAGCTCAAATGCTCTTTGTGCGAATTTGGCAAATGCAGATGGCAGAGGTGCCTCTAGATCAAAATCAGCAACCGCAGCCTTGGCCAGTATATTTTAACTCCTGGGAGCAATCGTTAAAGGGCTTCACTCCCAACCTTCCGCCAACAGAAAAGTCACAATCTTCGACCACGTCCCTGGCATCTCCTTCACCTCCTATTCCCTTAATTCCTCATCACCAATTCCTCTCGCAGAAGTCTCAGTCTCCATCAAATTCTGACATGAATGCTAATCAGGAGAAAGGAAGAAAACCCATGGAGGAACATTCCGATACTTTGTGTTCACCGGTTGAGTCAAGCGATGGGGTGAGTTGTTGGTGCATTTTCCAGTGGTTTACGATAGGTGTTTTTTGGCTCAAAGTTTAAAAGTTGGCTTTTTACACTTTCGACACTAAAAGTGGTTAATGATTGGACGATAAGGAAGTGAAGGAAGAGGTGCAGGGAAAGAAAAGGAGGCAAATTAGACGTAAATAAGTTCTAAATTGCCCGGAGGAATACCACTTCACTTCCGTTTTAACCTTTCTCACCTCTCTGGGGAAATACCAATTAGGGTCGCCTGCCTGATTCAGTTGTGCTCACTTATTTGGATGGCCGATTTTTCATTTGGAAAAATCCTTTTGATGACTACAAATATGGCTACTTTTGGTAGTCAATCGAACTACTTGACCTTCTTAAACACAATCCGTAAATGATTTGTAATTTGACGACCTTTTTCTACACAAACAAATCGCAATGCACCATTTTTCAGAAGGTGCAAAAATGAAATTTTCTAAGATATTCGTCTCCAAGGAGTACAAGGTATTGTTAAACAATGATTTTCATAGTCAAATACCAACACATCATTAACCAAGTTAGCTGCACCGCACCACGTGTAAAAAGCGGCCTTTCCTTGCAGAGGGGGTGCAGCAATGTGTTACTGCTCTTTGCCTCCAACCTGCTATGTGCGGCAGCAAAGTCATGTGGGAAACATCGGTTTTACTGTCGGCTAAATTTTGGAACTGCACAACTCAAACCGTTAATTTTGGGTAGTAATGAAAGAAACAAGAACCCACCCGCTCAAAAACTCGAATTCCACATCTGAAGGCAAGCTTTTCAAATGGCAACATTTACAGTAAAATGCCAACTTGCAAATTGCGGGCTGCAAAATGTCTAGACCATCAAGTTATACCTTTTCAGAAGTGTTTGAGACATCTCTGTTGGATTCCTCAGAGCTTTATTTTAACGCCACATGGCAGTAGCAGTGGCAGGCAAAATAAGGCACGAATGCAATCATACTCGTGTCCCAATGCCGGCATACCCAACCTACATGTACGCAACCTAATAATAATCTAGGCTTTACAGTGATTCCATTTACACAAGCCCTCCATTTAAATGCATCCATTATGCACGAGACAAATTGACTCTGCAAATGCAGTAAGTGAAATACTTTCCTACAAGTGTATCATTTCCAAATTTGTCAATGCTCTGTGCATCACGACAGCCTCTTGCTTGAGAAAGGGTTGACCGCAAAGCTGGTGCGATGCAACGTATGTGGCCAGCTTTTACCCAAGGTCTAACACTCGTGCTAAGTTCAGGTGCTGCTGTGTAGTAGGGAGCGCTTGCCAAATTTAGCAATTGGAGCATTAAAATGAATACTGTTTTGCTTATTCCCCAGTTTGCCCCCACTTCGACAACCAAGTTTATTTAACGCAGTCAATGTATTCCTTGACCACAAAACTAGGCAAAAAGCCTAATTTTTCAAGATAGAGCAAAGCTTGGAATCTTTGCAACCATTTAATAGCTTCGCATTAACGAAGCACTGACCTGATCACACACCTAAACTCCATGTCGGTGTATCTTCCAAGCATGTTTGTGTATGTGTGTGATTTACCTGACGCCATATGTTCGCCTTCCTAATGATGGATCGTGCAAACAAACTCCCATCTGTTTCGTTGCGTTTCTCCGGCTGCTCACTAGCTACCTCACTCCCAACCCATACATACACACCCTTACCCAGGGGAAGAGACAAACAGTTTCAAGCACGCCACTTGCGAGTAAATCTTACTCGGTTCCTTCAACGTGGAGACAGGTTGCTAGAGGTGGGGTACAGTAGGGATGGAATAGGGGGGAGGAACTGTTTTTTGAGAGTCGACGGTACAAGATGCACTCAGGGAAGTCCATCTGTTCTTCTCACGCGCGACGACTACCCACCTGGTTGAACAGAGGAAAGAGGGGTGGGGCAAAGGAAACTATCAATTCGGAAGAAACGCTATTCGAGCATACCACCCCTATCCAGCTACCTTAGTCTACCAAATTTATAACACGGTGGTTTGCCTGCTCGAGAAGTCAATATCTGGCGTCTCATTAACTCGGCCTTGTGGCCTTAAAAATTGGCACTAAAGCTTAAGATCTGAATGAAGCTTATCTTCTTAAGAAGTTTGGCTGCATATGTTGCCCACATTTTACGTGCACCATTACCATGGCTGAGCACAGGGTCCTTCAAAAACATAACTGTCGCTTAAGCTCACAAGAAGGCGATGACATAGAGCGAAGGGTTGGAGAATTACCTCGTCGAAAGTCTCTTGATACCTCGACGTACCTCAACGCGATTTCCCTACGTCACATGCCAACACGTAACTGAGTGTTAACAGTGACAGAGGCACGAGTTCGGCTAACCCTTGCTCTAAGTTCCACGAACACCTTGTCTTGAACCCACTGTCCGACACCGCCTAGCATACTGCGCAATCCCATTTGTCTATCCGGGTAGTCAGAAATCCAGTCCAACCAGGCTTTTCATTGGGAACCTCTACCTACCTCAACTCGAATGAATTCTTCCAACCATCGCCGGCATCTGCGCATCATCCCCAACAAGCCGCATGCATGCGGATTTCGGGTTCACATAATAGCTTGGCCTCTAGAGGCCCAAGCAGCACTTGGCCCTGACATCCTCTGCCTGATCCGCTTTGTATGTGATTGCCAAGTAAAAGGAAGACGACAAAATCATGTGATGTCTAGCGGCATCATGTGGAGATGCCTTCTTCTTCCCTCTTGCCTCTTCCCTCCTACGCCTCGTCACCTTCCCTCTCCCTTCCCTCCCAATTCCCAAAAATGCATTGCCTTCCGCCGAGTGACCACTCTCATTCTTTCTTGTGAAACACTCCTCTATTGCATTGCGTGTAAGCGGGAGGTCTCGATCTTGACCGATATTTGATCCTCAACAAGACATTGATGGTGAAAATTTTTTACAGTGCACTACACAACCCAAACGCTGAGTTGTGGGGAAGGGGTGGCTAGTAATTTACTGCACTGAGTGGGTAGTAAGTAAATTGTTAGGAACTCTCCAAGGTTGCGTTCGTCTGCTTGTCGAATGTTGGAATCCGAGTTGCCATTCTCGTCTCAATGCAGGTGTTGAGCGATTGTCCCAAAGTGCCCACGTCAGGTGCATGGGGATGGGGCAAAACAAGCCGGTGATCCATGAAGCCTCTCGTCTCCCATCTATACATGCGTCATCACCAATGTAATTGTCATCAGATCCTTTTTTTTGGCACTTTTTGTAGGTGCTTTTTTTCCTTTTTATGCACCGCAGTGACTCTCTCTGTTATCGCCCTTTTGCGTAGGTCACTGTTTGAAGAGTAACTCATGAGCCATTCAAAACATTCGTGCATTGTTTTTTCAAGATGGGTAGATGTCTAGCTTCTGAACCGGTGGTCCATTCGTTTTGTTTTGATAGTTGTAAAAATTTTCATCCCTTTAGGATTTCGCTAAGGAAACTTGTTAGTTCTGCATTTGGTCTGATCTGTAATAAAGGCTCACAAAGGGTGCGCTCAACTTGTTTACCACCTTGAAGCTGAACCTCGTAACCAAAATTTATGTAGTGGAAAATAAATGCGATTAGCTTTCCTTCTTTGTGCCGTCCAAGAATGCGTTGGAGCCGTGATTTCTGCAATTAAGCTACCTTCATATTGCAATGTCTTGTTGAGTACATAACAAAATTTTCGGAGTGGCTCAAGTCTGGCGTCGCCCATGCCGTTTGCTGCCACTTCCAAAGAATGGGATTGGATTGACTGTCATTGGTCCATCTGTTGCCAACTCGTAGAGGCCTGTCTTTCAACACGGTGATGCTTCTTCTCAATTGGGTTTCTCTGCCACCTAAGCCCGACCTTTGGGGATTTGCTCTCCCAAGTTGGGTTAGTTTATTGCTGTCACCAAAGTGGTTCACTGATGCGTCCTCTTGTAATGATCTGAGTTATGCTCCCAAAAATTTAGCTGGGAGAACGCTAAAGTGGACATCCAACTTGAAGTTGAGTTAGAGAAAAATAGATTGTGGCCCCATTTGCATCCACAACATAATACCTTAACCGCAGGATTACGAGTTTTTTACCGGAAGACACCAGCATATCAAGAGCAACACCTTGGAACGTCTACCAAGAAATCGGGTCGAGTGACATGCTCACAACGAGCAGAGATTCAAATTGCCTTTCAAAAGTATGTAAAAGTGCAGTTTTATTGGTCTCACATTAGAGAAAACTGGGGTTGAGTAGGCTGGAAACTTATGATTAAAATAAACTTTGTTAACTTTGATTGCACCCACAAAATCAAATCTTTATATTTGATTAAGTGTGGAGGCATTTTTAAGAAAGGCGTTTAGTCAGACTTTTGTTTTACGTGGGTGGCATAGGGGATTGTGTTATATTTTGAAGAGTGCACAGTCATGCAAATCAAAGGACCGTGCCTTCAGCATTGACAAGAGGCACATACAAGCAAGATCAACATGAGTAGCTATTAAAGCACGCTAACAAAGCTAAAATTTCCTGTAGAACAGCGGGTCCGCAAAGCCAGAGTATGGGGTTCCATCAGCGACATCAATTGCTCGAAGTCGGTACATCTGCGACCAGTGCGGCAAGGTCTTCTCCAAGCACAGCTCCCTTGCACGTCACAAATATGAACATACTGGTAAGGAATCAGCCTTTTATAAATGCCCAAGGCCAAATGCAGCAGCTTCATACGGAGGTATCATTTATTTCCCAGGCCAGAGACCCTTCTCCTGCGCATTTTGCACCAAGGCCTTTAAGCATAAACACCATCTGACAGAGCATGAGCGTCTACATACTGGTGAGAAGCCGTTTAAATGCCAGAGATGCGGTAAACGCTTCTCCCACTCCGGCTCCTACTCTCAGCACATGAGTCTTCGATACCGCTACTGCCAGGCCAGTGGTGTGGAGACTAATTGACCAGAAAGTCTTTCCTCCTCTTCCCTCCTTGCCCCTTCCTCTTCTTCAATGGAAGAAGGATTATAACTCTATTCTTCTGCTTTAGCTTATCCCTTTGCCCACCTCCAGTGAGCCGTACTGGTGGCCAGCACAACTGGCTACTCTTGTAAGTCATTTTTATGGCTGCGCTAATTTCTGTCTTGATCTTTTCCAGCAGGAAAACGATTTGGTGCCTTTGTTTGAATGTGATCTTATTTCATTGATATATGCGCTTAATTTGGGATTGAATGCGTCCTAAATGAACAAGTAATTAAAACTATTTGGATGTGTTTGGGGTGTGTATATGTGCTAATGGTAGCTGCAGACACTGGAAGACGGCAAAGTGGGGCAGTATATCAACCATGCTTTCCAGCGTGCTTCGCGACATCTTTGTTTCATTTTAAAATTTAATAATCTATAACATGGATTAAACCTGGCAGATGAAAAACCTAAGCATCACATGATTTTGTCGTCTTCCTTTTACTTGGCAATCACATACAAAGCGGATCAGGCAGAGGATGTCAGGGCCAAGTGCTGCTTGGGCCTCTAGAGGCCAAGCTATTATGTGAACCCGAAATCCGCATGCATGCGGCTTGTTGGGGATGATGCGCAGATGCCGGCGATGGTTGGAAGAATTCATTCGAGTTGAGGTAGGTAGAGGTTCCCAATGAAAAGCCTGGTTGGACTGGATTTCTGACTACCCGGATAGACAAATGGGATTGCGCAGTATGCTAGGCGGTGTCGGACAGTGGGTTCAAGACAAGGTGTTCGTGGAACTTAGAGCAAGGGTTAGCCGAACTCGTGCCTCTGTCACTGTTAACACTCAGTTACGTGTTGGCATGTGACGTAGGGAAATCGCGTTGAGGTACGTCGAGGTATCAAGAGACTTTCGACGAGGTAATTCTCCAACCCTTCGTTCTATATCATCTCATTTACCAAAAATGAATGAGACCAGTCTCATTTATATGTCTATGCTTAGCATGAGGTATTCATTCTTTCCACGGGCAAATTTTAATCGCGTGGCTTTATTTAATAGACTCTAAACTTTATAAGTACGCTTTTGATTAGCACCGCTAGCTCCCACGTGAATGAATGTGTGTTCATAATGCCGGTATCTGGTCTTTTAAACGAACCACCTGTTAGCAACTTGCTGAATTTTTTTTACGCATTTTGTCGTTTATCTGATTTAGCATTTCGTTTGTGCTTCGAACTCGTAAAATCTAAAAAGGTCATTGAGAGATTGTAGGATTTCTAATTTTCCTTGTAACCTATCCAACTATAAAGCGTAGGCTAGTATTGCAATTTTTGCTTGCATTTGGATTTGGGATAATGCTACCGTGCAGTTTATTTGCGGCTGCTGAGGGTTGTAAGCATAGGGGAAGTTGTAGCAAAACGCCTCTGATCCAGTCAAACGACTCGTTCTACCCGGTCTGACAGGCCCACGAGTTGAGCTGTTACTTGGAAGTAAAAAGATGAAAAAAAAAATGAGTTGCGAGCAGGTTTCTCTGCGGTGAACAGCTAGTCACGTGGCAATTGTTGCACAGTGCATGGAAACATTAATGCCTCGAGGAGTAGATTAAAAGCGTCTAAAATAGCCACACTAATGCGATGACTGAAGGGTGGACGGAAGGTCCTCTTTTTCTGTGAAGACCCACAAGCAGCAGAATGGACCCAACGGACTAATTTGAGCATTCCAAAATAAACTTGTTTAGGTAAACTAACGACTTGGGGTTACCGTTTCGAGTAGCCTATTTAGCATGCATGCGACTTTGAAACGTAAAACCCAGCCCTGGCCTTAGTCCGAACACTGTGAGGGTCAAAATTCAGGGTTGCATAAATTAAGGCTTTTACCTCAGGCGACAGGTGTTGCTAGGATTGGACGAGGTGGGAAATAATCAAGCCTTTGTAATTAAATTTTCCCAACCTTTGGTTAGACTAATCGTGAGGTCAATCTCTGGTTTGAAATTTAATCTAAATCGTAAGCATCAGTAGAGCTCTTTGCGAAGAAAGAACCATGCACTGTAAGCTAGCGCTCAAATTGGACATAAGGTACATGTGTTGACGTTCAGAATGCCGAAATGACTCCGGAGGTAGGGGGTGAATGAAATGCTGTCAAGTCCATCGACAAAATGCTGTGTCAAGGTGCTGAACAAAATTGACAACTGGCGCGAACCGATAAATAAATGGTGAGTTACCACAAAAGAGATATTGGTATCTATACTATTTCCCAGTTCTGTTTAGTATCAAACTGAAATAAACTCGTCCTTGTAGCGCTGCATACTGCAACGCCCTTATAGAAGTAAATTATTTCGCCATTTGGATTCTTGAGGCTTCATAAAGTAGAAAAATGCTAGAAGTGAAAAAGCGTTGGAACGCTGCCTGGCATTGCGCCCTTTACCTTAAGTTTATTGACAAAAGAGTGTGTAAAAAAATTTCCCGCTGAAAAATAACCGATTGCGCCATGCAAAAAAAATAGTTACTTGCATTGCTTTAGTTTTGATGACTCTAGAGACAAACGGGGTCAACGAAGCAATCACCACGTCTACTTTGCGATTATAAGTAGCATAAGTAACTCGCCATTGTAAATTTGTTAGACAGTTTTTAAAAGGCTTTCACATGCCAACAAAAAACGACCTATAATAGTGCGGCATTATACTCACGTGCAGTTTTTGCCTACCATGAAGATTATTTACTCCAAAGTGTCTTCTGAAGCAATTTGCCTGTCTATGGAAGAAAATCCCTGTTTGCTAAGGGCATAAGTGTTATAATGAATGCATTTTATCATGCCGCACTGAAATTACTTGATTTGGCTGAATTTTGTCTCATAGGGATGCGGTGACTTGTTATTCTCTAAAAAGACTTTCTTCCCAAATATTTAGACGCTTTTCAGAATGTCCTATCAAGTTAGCAGTCCATAGGAGTTTTTGTTCAGAAAAAGCTCAAAAGAACCACTGAATGCTCATTTGCGTTCTAAATAATTTGTAGGAAGTAACTCTCCGGAAAACTATTCATCTCCTACCAGACCTTCTATTAGATGCTTCCCTTTTCCTATGTAACCTAACGCTTAAGGTTCTATAGAGGTACGAGAAAACAGATAAGTTTCTCAAGATTAGTACTGGATAAATTGTTCAAGGCTGCTTTCACTCGCGGTGCTGTGTCAACCCCGCTAGATATGATGAGAAGGCCATGGATTACCATACGCGCAGAAGGCTTCGTGGACAATTTGCGCAATAGTGGAACTCTCAATTTAAACAGCGAACTATTTGGAAGGTGCAAGCATTCAAAAGAAGACTCGGGGATTTCGCTTGCAGTGATGAATTGTTCCTGCTCCGCAGCAAAGCGATCGTTCCCGTAAGCCGCAATGACTTGTCATAAGACTGAACAAGGAACGAGACGCGAGGATAACCACGGCGAATGTTTACACTTGTAGGAAGTTTGCACACGCTTTCGTACTGAAAATCCAGCTGGCACGGTAAATTGTTCAGCGACAAAGCTTGAGGCATTCTGGTATCAAGAAAGCAATGCATCTGTCTTCATTTAATGGGACAAACGAAATACGATTTAACGCCTTGAAAGTTAGCAAGAATGAAACGCTTTTACATTGACTAAGGAAATCTTACGTTTAATGTCTGCATCTTGTAAACATCGTAAATTTGCCTCATGCGTGTACATCATACATCCTGAACACGAATCCTTTAAGCTGATTCAGGATTAGCATCGCATCGAATGTCAACAACTCGACTGTTTGCCAAAAGTCAACCTCATTTTCAGCCCTTCTGCTGGAGGTCAGTAGCGATTCCCCGCCCTCAATGTCATACAATTCTTCGGTCATACTCAGGGTTGTCATCAACCGGTAAAAACCGTGGTGGTTGTCCTTTACGATTGAATTCACGTACCACTGCCATCAGTGTTGCACTCAAGGCCTTCCTGATGACGAACCAAGAAGTAATACTCAGGCAGGATGCGGGCTGTCGATGTACGGAAGGGCTGGAGCACCAAGTATGAAACCATGCAATTTTAGCTCCAACAAAAACCCGTGTACCCAAGGTTAACACTACATACATGCAACATCCCGGAGCCGGATCATAGGCATGTGACCTGCAATTTTTAGCATTTTTTAAAGATTGATTGCGCCTCAAAAGTTACGCTTAGGGCACTACGGCATGAACAAGATGTTCATGGTCTGGGAGTTTACATAGTTTTCGAGCGACCGACAAGCTGATCAACTTTACGATGTTTCGAAACAGCAGTGCACATGGATTATGGTAGTCCGCTCTCCCTCAAAAGTTTAATGAACGTGTCAGTGCAAGGAACATTGCTTCGCATAAAAAACGTCACGGATCTCCAGTCTATCAAAACCTATTCTAGCCCAACCACCAGCTACAGTAATGATGATTACAGCGTGAACCTCAACCCAGTAATCGAAATAAGTGGGGCCGCAAACGTCACCCAACTTCCGAATGTCACATAAGCACAATCAAAGTACGATTGAACAAGCTTTGTCGGTTTGAAAGGGAAAGTACTAAACAGGTTACCCGTCCTTACCCATGCTACCAAGCAAAATAGTGTGAGAATGTGACATCACACACCTCCCACGGCGCAGTTTGGATTATACCGACAAATAACGGCACTTTAAAATCGCTACCAGGCACGAGAAAACTGGTCAAACATCAGTGATTGCACAGTTTCCTCCAGGAATATAAAGCAATATGTACCAAATTTAAACTACGTCTTCGTACTCAGAGAAATATGATGAAACAATAACTGTGTTTTATAAGTACAATACGATTGTTCACAGAAAGCTAACCGTAAATGAGATGGCAAAGATTCAAGCAGGCAAACTGAGCTTTCTTCCTTTGAGCACTAGAAAGGAAATTATAGTAAAATCGACTCAACACCGACACCCACCTCGGGTAACGTATAAGTAGAAAAAGTCAAGATAGAGTAGAGTTTGGATGACTCCAGCAACAACGGCGATGTAGTCAAAGTATCCCTCGAACGAGTAGCGATAAATCCAATTCAAGATATAAAGTGCCCTGTAAGATCCGAGAGCAAACAGATAATGCGAAGTGATCGTTTCAGCTTCACCCGTTTTGGATATTAAAAACAGCTGAGGAAGGATAGCAACTGACTCCAGGTAGATCGAGAATGTCCAAAGAATCTTACGAAAAATTGCTTCAAATCAGAGGCATCATTACCTCAAAAACAGAAAATTGGTGATGTATTATGAGGGCAAGGATGGCACATGGAATAACCAGAAGCTCTAGTCGGAACGTGTCATGGTTGCTGTCGTACGTAGCACGGAATTTGAAATACATAAGGTACAGAGTAGTGTATGAGGACACAATAAAAACGACTTTTGCAACGGAGTTATAGACAGAGACAAATGACGTAAAGAGGTCCAAATAACGGGCACTAAAAACCACCGCAAACGCCATCTGCGACTTGCCAGATATGCCTAAAGTGGTTGGAGCATTACCTTGCGCATACCTGCACAAGAGCGAGTTTTCCATATTTTTAATAGCAAAATTATTATAGCAACAAAGTGAGAGAAGTCTCCAAGAAACCGAAAAACGTTCATTATGACCTAACACGTCAGAACACTGACCAGAAAACAGGCTAATCAGTACAAGGGAGACCAGTGCACACGCCTCAATTCCATTGGTTAAAATCTTAAAATTGCTCTCGCGATGCAGAAAAAAATACTTTGGGTAATTTTTCCATTGTTTCCATAAGTTTGTTGCCAAAATTAGCTCCGAGTAAGTATTAGAGTGGTGGATTTACCTCAAATGAGCCTATTAAGGGCTACATATATGGGCTTCTAAACACATCACTAAAATAACTTTTTAGAGGTAGGTCTGGGCATAAAAACAACAAGTTATGCAGCCAGTTTATTTTTGCCTTTAATCAAATAAGTTAGCGAAAATGGGATATGCTTTCTGAGTGGCGATTTTGAAAGAGAAACTGATGTCGGGATGCCGGAGAGTTTTATTGAGTCAAATGAAGGCACGACATTTAAGCACAACGTACACTGTAGCACCCCGAGCATCCCCAAAAGAAGGAGAGAAGGCCAGGTATAGGTCAAAACACGTGCATTCTAGACGGAAAGTAAGGGAACTGCTGGCATAGCCGGCAGGCCAGCCCACGCAGCTGGCTTCAAGGTGGCCGCCCCTAATATGTCCGACTAACCTTCGGCCCGAACAAACAATACGCTACATACACATTTTGCATGAAGACGGATTAGAGATGATCGGCAAGACACAGAGGCCAGGCACCTGTCGTAGGTGCAAAGCCTGACCAATTCCCCATAACCGAAATCGAGGATGATGCGGACGGCAAATTTATTGCAAATTTATTTAATGTGTTCGGTCTGTTTCCTGTTTGGAGATCGATGGATAACATCTCACCGCTATGCTAGTACCTTTCAACCATCTCTCACCTTATTATGTAATTAAACGGAAATGCGTTGCTGATATCTGCCGATAGACTTAAGGCCTAAGTCTTAAAATGTCCCCAGTCAGCCATCGCTTTTGAAGCCATTATAATTTTTCTATTGAATGCACTTAAGCCACGACTTTTAATTGCTAGTTACCTGATTACAAATACATGCCATATGTTCATAACGTTACGGCACCAAAAAGAGTAGACGAAAGGTCTGTTGAACATATGCCTGCTAGGACTCGCCTCTGAAGTAATAGCTGCCATTTTACCCCGATATCTACAAATATCTGAAACCATAAGAACTTACGATGGAGTCAGACAAATCTTCTTTAAACTTTTACTAAGGCTCCGGGAGAAAAGTCATCATTTGCCCTATCTTCCATTTCCAAAGGCGTAATATAAGGAGCAGGAGAGTATAACGCATAATCTGTGAACCATTAGAACTTCCTTATTTTATTGACTACAACTATATATTTTCAAATGTAAGGTTGCGTTAATTAAGGAATTGCATTTCATGGGCTTAGATGCCACTTCACCATTAACTTAAGCACAATCAGCTTTTTATTGTTGCAAGAGGCTTTGTTTTTCTCTCCTCCTTATCGACTTTATGCGCTAAGAGGGAGGAGATCGAGCACTCGGGTCCATCGTTTATTGGAGAAACTCTGCGGAAGTTTAGGTGCTGCTAAAGTTTGAAGCCCATCGAAACTCGTTTCTCGCCCATGTGCTAAAGCACATGTAGGCAAGCATGCATTACATTGCACTGTACTGGTCTCGGTGGTGCTATGGCACCAGTCAAAGGGCATTTGGGACGTGGTTAGCGGCGGTCTCTTACTAAAAGTCAAACTGGCGTTTGTGAAAAAATGGCTAGGAATCTCAATATGGTGGTACTATTTGTGATGTTTGTATGGAATGGTTTAGCATGAACTGTCTCGATCCTTAATTCAGCGAGCACAAATTCAAAAATATTTCAACATCATCAATGTGTGACGGGCTTTAGTGAGATAGAGATTTCTTAAATCAGGAGGTAACTGACACACTAGGTGCGTGATGTCAGAATATGTCATGGAAATTTGCGCTGCAAAAGCGCTTGCATAGGAGGCTCATTTCAAGGAGAACGCTTCGGCGGGGAAGTCCTGCTGCAGATTGCAGCTACGTTTCTTCATAGCTTGGAGTGTTAATTCAAAAACCACAGGAAAGCGATCAATGGAGGTTACTGTTCAATCGTGTCAATCGCTGTCCTTTTTTCACCACGAACCAGAAAGTGTGCTATAAATCTGTCAAGCATCTTTTGGAAGATACTTTTGGTGCTTTAGTAGGCACTTTCCCATCGCGCTAAGGTCTTTATAAACAAATTAATTGCGAGTAACTTAAGAAAATTCATAGGCGGCAGCGTCAGCCCGTCTTCTGTGAACAAGGAAAGTTCTGCTATTGCAGTCTGCGGACAAGCGAAATCTTACAGTTGAAAGGTTCTCTAGCAGCAGATACGGTACTATCACCTCTCATCGGAGCGAAATCTGGTGGTTGTGCTGGATTCACCACCAAATTTTTGGGAGTACAACCAAATCAATGCGATAGAAGTAATGAAAACGTAATAAATGCCTTTGTTCAAGCCATTGCAAATGAAAATAGGATAATTGTATCCATAGTAGCATTACACTTGCGCTATTTCCCGGACTATATAAATAAACTTCGGGGATTTTTGAACAGAATCCATTCGAAGGCTCAAATTCCTACATGTGAAGTCCACAGCTCGTGCCACTTTTAGCAGACGTGCGGTCTGCGTTACGCGTCATCAAAAGGAAATTCCTCTCTTTTAGCTACTTCATTCCAGAATGGGCAAATCGCCTGCACTGTGAAGGCAAAAAAGTTGTTTTACTGAAGCCAGTTCCGGTCTTACGTGTGGACAGCACTGAATGACCTGTCCAGGAACGTTCTCAAATGTGCTTCGACATGATGCATCTTACTATGATGGCAAAGGTCAGCAAAGCCGGTCATCAAAATCAGCGAGATAACTTTCCGAACGAAATCAGCTCACACAATTAATGCTTTGGGAAGGACGGCCTGCAAAGACTAGGCGTGGCATACGACCACCATAGCATAAATTTGTTCAATCCGTGCACAAAGTGATCGGTTAAAAACGGCAAACGATTAATATCCCAACATCTAAACAATGCTCAATGGCTAGAAATGGACCGCAATGCGACCCTGACACGCATATTTGCATCTTTTGATGGTAATAATCTTGTACTTCAGCTAAACTAGCGCAAATAAGTGGCCAAACCAACAAGTGGAACAGACATGTTCCTTATAAAGTGGCATCAACATCGCAGTGAAAACCTACTGGCCCACAGTGTGAACCCTGTGATTGGTTCCGCTGGCATTAAAACGAGCAAATTTTTCCCCCACGGAGTGGCAGTGCCACTTAATCAGGCATGCAACTTCTCCTGCTTGAAGTGCTTCTGCTAAGCACAGCATCCTTAACCAGGATCTATTTAAATGGATGTGGGGATCCCATTGTGAGAGACGTCTTCGAGAATCTCCTGCGCCTCTATGCACATAAACGAGTGCATGAAATTCAGGTATTACAAAACATAAAGCCACACATTTTCTCTACATATTTGTACTAAAGATAATGGGCAACTTCTACGAACTACCCAAGGAGAAGGCCATTGAAGAAATTCAAAATCCGAGCACCTCTTCCCTGATGTACATGGTCTTCGAAACCAAAGAAATTAGTAATGATAAGGAGTTCATAGCCTTCCCAGTCTTTTACACGTAAGTTAAAATCATCTACCTTCTTTAAGTTGACTTGTTGAATGCCACGGCCTCCGAGGCAGGTCAGGCATGATGGATGGACATTTTATTGAGATGCTGTGTCACAAGTGCTTGCACTGCAGTCAGACTAATGCAAATGCTATGCGAGAAATAAAAACGAGGCCGTAATTAATGCGTTAACAATACAGATATGCAAAAGTGGTTGTTATAGAGGGACATCACGTATTTGTGTCTCGTTGACTATGATGAAAAAGACTAAGCATCCCATAGAGGGGAGTTAGCATCTAACATCTCGAAGTAACGCTCAAAAAGGAACTTTTGAATTATGCTTGACCACATGTTACAATTTGTGCGTCACCGATTTTAGCATTTCGCTCTTGATGTCGCGCACATGCGACTTGTATGGCATATCGGCTCAGGCTCACCGATCCACATTGAAACGTCCGGGCAAGTGGTCTGGGGGAAGCACTCTTCATTTCAGTCTTTTATCGCAGACAAATTGTTCGTTATTGAAGAGGTGATGTTGCCGTTGCTGTTGCCGTCTTATAGGAAGAGCACAATGCTCGAAGTTTGATGATTGACGGTACTTTGAGTCCCTCGGATCAAACACGTTAATTCGGTATGTTCGGCGGATTCACCGGAAGATGTTAAGGATGTAGGACCATAGAAACTCAACATGCGCAAAAAGCAAGCTGTCAGGATTGTTTAGAGTGAGCCAAAAATAAGTTGCAGCGAGGAAACGAGTGTTAGCAGGCCAATTCACCTGAGTCCACTTCAGCAAGGCATCACAGAGCAGAGTATATCCCGTTCCCCATTGGTCGACGAATCATGGCTAAATGGCATTAAACTGGCATAATATGGCGACAGTTTCCATTACCACGCTATTCAGTCAGCAGAGGAAGCGTCCATCAGTTAAGAGCCATTTTGTGCCGCTTACTTTTATCACCGGTTATAAAGGTGCACGTTTTGAAGTAGAGGACATTTTTATGTTCTACAATACAAGTTGATTACGTGCTTTTTAATACGCTAGCAATAAAACTGTTGCTTTCCAATTAAATGTTAATTTGACATACCAATTCAAATTACGAAGGGGTCTGTGTAGGGTCGGAACTTTTGAACGCAAAAATAAGCATAAGTGTGCCTTTAGCCAGAATTCCCACTTACTCCAGCATTAAAGTTTCACAAGGGAATTTTCGGAATGGAAGTTTTTTTGAAGCATTGAATAATCACCATGATCCTTGATTTGCTCAATGTTTTGGTATTCGTCATTTACTAAACCTTTGAACTTCCGGATTCTTTCAAGTAATTGGATTCGACTTTGCCCAGAAAGTCTTCTTTTCCATCAAATTTTACAACGAACTGTAAGTAAACCCAGTGACGTTGAAGGAAAATAGTTGGAAAAGTAACTAAGGGGTTTTGCTGTTAAGGTAACCATTGAAAGCTTACAATGCTTAAATCCATTTTAAAGGTTCGAGTTCTTTTGTAAGCTACATGCCTTATGTCATGGAAAGCATTGCGATCGCCCCATGCTCATCCTCCAATCGTGCTTCTGATCCAACAACTAGAAAATGCTCCATTTTGAAATCCTAAAAGGTTTCACCAAGTTCCTTTGTCAAGCTTTAGGTAGGCATATCACATTCGGCAGTTGTGCTGAATTCGTCCTGATTGACCAATGCAAATAGGAAATGTTAAGGTTAGTCGAGGCGTCATAAGCACATGGAAATGGAACTACTTCCAAGCCTCAAACAGTCAGTCACTCGTCACGTACGGGCAAATCGTATCTACAACCAATTCAAATTCGTCGTTGGTACTTGATTGCACTGAGTGGGATATTCGGTGGTGATGGTGCCCACACGCACACACACACACACACACACGTGAATGGGTGCTGCACTAGCACGATAGAATTCACCGCCTACTCCTGTGGCACGGGTGTAGCATTTGATTCTGGCGAGCAGCCCCTGGTGCTGTAATCAATGCTTCCACTCGCTACCATGAACACATTGACGCCAAAGCAAGTTAATTTGGTGTGGTAATCAAAAGGCCACTGTCGAGGTCCAAGAGCCATGCTGCGAAGCGGGATTAAAGCATAAGAAATTGAAGCAGCTACAGTTAAATGCAATTACTGAATTATCCAAGTCCTGCAGCAGCATCGAGTTAATCAAACTTTTTTCTCTTACGTTAAAAGTAAAAGGAGATGATTGAATTGACAAAACAATGCATGGTATTTTTACAAATGGTCCAATTCGTTAAAAGTTAAAAAAACTACATGTTACTCACCAAGATCTTCCGTGAAGATAGAAAGGACTCAAGACCGGAGCGAACCATGCTTTGCCAGCGTAAAGTAGGGTCGAAGACAACTGAGTTGGCCAGGTTGCCAATTAACATGCGGAGGTACAATGGTAGAGCACCTAAGTGGTCCTTGCCAAAAAGGGGAGTTTCAAACAAACACCAATGGGTTACACTACAAACTGCCAAAGCCATTCTTCGCCACGCACAGCATGATCGCGTTGTCCTTTAAACTCTGCTTAATCCAATGAAATGACACAACAAAAATTCCAGCTTAGCTCAGCAACTTTCTTTCTTACCGTCTCTAGACCTTACACAATTGTGGCCAACATTCCTGGTCTCTGTAGTAAGCATGGAAATACTACCACTTTGCGCCTGACAAATCAGCTTCTAAAGGACCTTCTTCAAGGGAATGTTACATATTGGAATCATGCAAAAATTAGGAGGCTCAATCCAGGTAAGGCTTCCTTTCTGGAAGCATTCCAATCCATGCAGACTTAAAACTACCAGAAAAGCGCATAATTGCAATTCCAACAGATTCTAATGTCTCCAGTTCCCGTCTGACTAACGTTGAAGCTTTCTGCTTGCAAGGCAGGATGCCTTGTCTGCACCCTCCGTTGATCGGATCAACCGCTCTCTGTTATGCCATCCCATATTCAGTCGGCTTCTCCTCGATCATTCAAGCTGAGCTACACAAACTTATCCGAATTGAATTAGTTGAGTCGGAAACGATTCTTGCGCCAACGTCATCCGCCGTTGAAGCCTTCGTTTACAGTTTATCCGATCGCATTGCGTACCCTTTAGTAAAGAAGGTATCAATAGCCATTAAAAAGAGGTGCTCCAGTGTTGGCAGACCAACTTCAAACACTTGCAGGGTAGCGGCGGAATTAAAGCGCTTTTTCAAATGGATCTTAACATCTTACAGTGCTAAAGAGGTTCTAAGCAATGCCTCCTGTGTCAGAGTTGATTCAGCAAAGGCAAGCGGCATAATCAAAGCCAGGCTAAGTGGAATGGAGTGCCATCAAAATGGAGTCCTCATCTCAGTGGATAAATATGCGCAACATGACACTGAAACACCCGATGGTGAAGGAGATGACAACAGTCTTGACACTCTCACAATCCTCTTTGTGACTGGAAACTGCTTCGGGATCCTCCTCTTAGTTTTTGGTGTCATGTTGATGAGAAGACTGTTAAATCAACTAGCTGAAATGCATAATGACGTGTGGATGATCAAGGAGTTGGATTTAATCCCACCGGAGTCGGAATGCTTGGAGTCCTTTACAACACTAATTTCTCAGGTTTCATCTCGACAAAGCTATAGTCAAGTTGATCTCAATAGAAACTATCAACGCTGCTCGATTCTCACGCCTAGTTCAGGTTTCGTGGACATACAAACCATATCTGGCATCCACAAGTCGATCAGTGTGACCCTGTATGCCACTCGCATTCCTCTCTCATCTGCATTCGACTATGCCACACGAAAAACACTTATTGGATTGCGTAAAATCTCGCACAATAATATTCTTCGCTTTTATGGTCTCGCTAGCCTCAGTGACAAGGAACTTCGTGCCCTTTTTGGCGGAATCGAAAATGAGGAATTGAGATTCGCTTCAGAAGGTGACTCCCCTGGTAACCGAGACTTTGCGCTGGGTAGGCCGGACATTCCTAATTACTATACAGTGCGAGAGCAATGCACAGGCGAGAGCATCTTTTTCTTCATGCACTGTTCATCGATGAATTTTCCCAGAGAAGCGAAAATCCCCGTTACTGTGCAGCTCATTGACGCTGTTGAATACTTGCATAGTCATAGAATCGTGCATGGCAAACTTAATTCGCATTGCTGCTACTTTGATCACAATTTCAATATTAAGGTGGGTGATTGGGAGCGCTCAGAGATGCTGGAAAAGTATCTCCGTCTGCACAGCACTGATGTGTACCTTCCTTCAAAATTTACTGCAGTTTTGCAAAAGAATAGCGTATTAAAACCAACTTCTGACAGAAAAAATCGAACTCTCCAGTGCCCCAACATGAACGGTGTGATGCGACTGCGATGGCGACCGCCTGAATGCCTCGATTCCGAGGTTCCGTTGGCAAAGAAATTATTCCCTCATCCTCAACACTCTACTAATGATAGCAAAGGAGGAAACACCATTGTAGAAGTGAAGGAAAAAGATGGAGAGCCTGGTGATTCTGAAATACTCCTTTCACACTCACAGGAACCCACTGTCGACAGTTACAGCCTTGGAGTGATTGTCAATGAGGTCTGGTCCAGAGCTATCCCTTATTCAGAGATGGATCCCGAATACAGGGATGAATTTCAACTTCTTGACGCCATTGCACGTGGCGACTTGAAACTAACGGTTTCTTCATCTATGCCAACCATTGTGGGTGGTCACACAGATTTGGTTCATGTTTAAGTCGCAAATCACTTCCCTAAACTTTGATGTAATTTTGCAGCTGAGAAGCATAATCAATGATTGCATATCTTCGCTGCCCGTGAATCGTCCAAATATATGGTCAGTGAAGAAGCAAATCACTGATCTAGCGGGCACAACACAGACAGGACTTGATGTTTACCTTGATATCATGGACAGGTGAGTGACAACCGCACATACCTTTGAAGAATTGAAACTACTACATTCTAACAGAAAGATGAAGGACGCTGAAAGGAGAGTGGCGAAGTTGGATGAGGAGGAGAGATGCTTAAGCTCAGTTCAAGAGGCGATCTTTCGAGAATTTTTACCCAAACCTCTGGCTGAGACGGCTCTGCTTTCAATCTCGCATGGGATTGACGAAAGAATAGCTCTTGAGCATTGTCTCCCCCCATCGCGATACCCCCTTGTCACCGTCTGTGCCCTTCGCCTGCTCAACTTCCACGAATCCACACAAGCACTACCTTTGGATGAAGTAAATTTCCTCCCTTAATTCGTTCACTTCTTAGACACTTTCAGCCCTGAATCGGTTGAGTAGATTGATGACAACTATCATCGAGGAGTGGAAGGTCTTGCGTATCTCCTCATACGGTAGTGAAAATTCTAGCTTTAAGCCAAACTGACAAGCATAGCATAACCTTTCAACTGTGGTTGTTGATTAATCTTACTCAGGAACGGTGATGATGATGACTGGAGACCCGCAAGGGGAGGGCAATGAACCTGTAATGCAGGCCATTTCCGTAGCTGGGTGTGCCCTTGATCTGCACAATTGTCTGCGATGTTTTGGAAAAGTTCCACGGACAGAAGTAGAGCCTGAATTTGCTATCGCTTTGGACACCGGAGCAGTTGCCATGACTTTGAGTCCAGGCGACGCCCCAACGTAAGTTTGGTTTTGCCGGAAACTAACAGTTAAGATAAAATACACGATCGTGCATTTTTAAGGAATGCCTATAAACCACTTCGAAGGTACTTGACGATCTGTAAAGTTAAGTTTCAACCTCTGGAGGAGACAGAAATTGTAGAAGTTCATTTGGCATGGTACTCAGGTTATGTTATAAAGCGTTGTTTGGTGTTGAATTTTTTAATAAAGAACAGCGATGATGCAATCGGGTTAGCCATGAGTCGGGTTATATTATCCCAGTTAGGGAGCGAAACAAAACTAACTTTGCCATGTCTACCTTTCAACATGGCATCTACAAACGGGGAAGATCGGAGAGGTCAGAAATGCGCTTCCTTTGCGCCTAAATGCTGGTGTGATGGGCACGAATTCGACTCAAATTAAAAGAAAAATAGCTAAATGTTCGACTAACGCCAAAGCTAAACATTTCCCGTTACAAGTCACATTTTTTTTAATTGCGGGATACAGAAAACTGTTTTGATAGCTTAATGCAAGCAAAATTTACAATCCCACATTCAGGCTTTGCGTGTTCGGGAAGGTCATGCAAAATGCGCGCGACCTATTGAAATTCGCCGACTCCAAGCACGTCTGTGTCAGCGCGTCAACCAGGGGCCTTTTGGAGGCATCAGGCCGCTTCAAAATGGCGTTGATCTCCTCTGATGTAGATTTTGGAATACTTTTACTTCACATTTAACATCTTGATTGAGTTTTAGTGACACCGCTTATCTAAATTTGCAGAACGAATTTGGTGAAGTCTATAGCTTGGAAAGACCGAAGAAGGTGAGTTTTTGCCTTTTAAATTTTTCACAAGAACACCAACAGCAAATGCCTGGTTTCTTATTTTTAGTAAAATCTCAAGGGATCCAATCCAAACCTCTGTTTCCCGTAGCGGATGAGGTCTGAATTACGGGCAAAAAATGGGAAATATATTTGAATTTTTGACAAACCCAGGAAGAACTGAGTGCATTTTCACTTGCTACCGGTTGATATTGTGCCAGGGTTGATCCTAACAAACTAAGTGTTGAATGAGTTTGAGTATCCCGAACTGTACAAATTAGTGAAAGTAAAGTCATGCTCAAAAATTGGAAGGTCTGGATCTGGTAGCTCGCAGTTTGTACAAATGCATTTATGTGTGAATTAGGTGATCAGAAAGTGCTCATCAGTCGAGGAGTCGGTGCTCAGCACTCGCAATTGTGCCGTGATAAGACGCCTCGCTACTTTTAAACTGATGGCCGAGTGAGGTTAGGTCGTGTCCTGGTACTGCTGGAACCTTTACAAATGCAGACAGATTGATTAAAAGACGCATCACCGAGGGATCGTCAAGATGACCGCTGTCCGATGCTGGGTTATTCGCAAATGCATCGAATGCGCTCACTATCAACTTCTTGACGTGAGATAAAGAATGAGCTGATGCTTATTCAATCGAAGAGAAGGAGAGAAAGTCTTGTTTTTACGCAGTAGCATAATGAGAACTGCCTCTCAGAATGGGGCCAAAGGCCGAAGGGATTGCTCACTTCATAATAGCCCTCTCTGTTGCCTTGGTAACAATTATTACCAATATGCAAAGCATCATATGCCTCTCCTAAAGATGAACAGCATTTTATGTGGGGACTTCAAAAGCAGTCACGTCACACCTCATCTCAAGCCTTTTGTGCATTAATAACAAGTCACCTCATATAATGGAATGGGTTAGTGATGTCTCAAGGAGGACTCGGGTCTTTTGAAACCGTAGCAGGCTGGTGAAGCAAGGTACACTGACCCCATGGACAATGCCCTTCAAAATGACACCTGCCTAGGAAATGGTCAGCAGCCCTATGGTAAATGTCCAACAGTTGCACAATTTCAGCCATCTTCTAGAAATACAAATTTTCTGGTGTCCGATAGCCTGTTTAAGAGGAGCGAACTGCGTTACCCCACAAAGCATGAATTAACTTAATGGCTGTGAATCTGTGTTTTGGCAGTAAAATCGGGTGATTCATGGGGCAGGTAAATTGTTGAATCGGGATGCACCATTTAGGAAAGAACGTTTACAGTTCCTTCGACGAAATTTTAAAACCTAGTTAGAATATAATTTAAACTTATGCAGCCTGAAAACGATCGCATTTTATTCTCACTCCTTTAAATTATGGGCATAGGAAAGCACCTGCATGGTCAGATACATAGTTGAACAGGGCAACGAATCACAGCGGCAAATTCTTCGCATTAATACCTTTTTGCTGTGATTGAGAGCAATAAATCAACCGTGGAGGCATGTGGCCAATTACCACTCTCAAATGCAAATCTCAGCTGGTTTCCCGTGAAAGATCCATTATATAGACTTCTTGTAGAAACAACGCACCGATTCTTGAGGTATCAAGGCGGATCCTCCTTGCAAAACCGAATATATTCCTATTCATTCACTATAGCTCCCTCATGGCCGGACAGCGAAGGCTAAGTAATGACTCCTTGAATCGCATTCGGTCAGTTCTCCAAAGTGCACGCTGTTTGCCCATGTAGATTCAAAAAATGTCAGTTGGAGATGAGAGGCACTATTCTGCCCTAGCATTGCTGGAAGGATTACCACACCTTGGTGAAAAACCTCAGAATCGGAAACCCAGTGCTTCACCAACACCATGCTTCGCCTACCAATGAGGGAAAGTCGCTAATGTTTTGGGAGCAAATAGTTGCCTCTGTTGATGCAGCAAAGAAGACCCACATGAGGATACACTGGCTGTGGGTAATGGCGTTGACAGAGGCCTGATGGGTGGACCAAATTTTTGGTAACGCAAGTGAAGGAGTGGTGGCGAAAGTGGAAATAAGTTCCGCATGGGATGTTTACCCCGATGTTAATGAATGTGAATCATAAAGATTAGGCAAGGGGTCCGATTATTGTGACAGCGCAATGAAGGTCAAAAGATGCATTAAGTCAGTTTAAGAATACGAAGAGGAATTGTCAACTTTGACGTGGCTGAACTTAGGAGAAACAATGGAAGAATTTTGGGTGGTTGCTTTGGAAGGCAGTTCTGGCTTCATCTTCCATGTCTACTTAGATTCGTGTGCCTACTGATTTAGCTTTGGCACCCATACGACAAGCTATCGAATGACGTTGGAGCCGCATGACTGTGGTTCGACACTTAATGGCACGATTTGGCCTCAAGGTCATCGGATTAAGATCTCTCGTTTAAGGCAAAAAGGGAGTCGATTTGACCGCAAATAAATGCTTTCTCACAATACATTTTATTTAGCAAGTGTTTAAGGCTTTTGCGTGAGTGAATGAAACAGTTAATCCCGACAAGTGAGCAGACAAATTGACGTGATATTCATAGGGCCCATTAGTTGTTTTTTTGCACATACACTATGATTGAGAAGGGCTCCTGTGCTCTGTTGCCACCCATTTCTTTACTGCCAGCTGATACCTATTCCCGTCGTTTTGCACTTTACCGCATGCAATTTAGAGGGGAATGAATGGAGTGACTCGAGCTTATCTGAGTTCCGAACCTACTCTGACCTAATTCCAACCCTAAAGGCTATGGTCTAGGCGGCCGAACTTTTTGGGAAGTCGCCATTAGAAGAAGGTGGGGTAGCAGACACTGCTACGCAGAAATTGCTTGCCCGTGGGTGGACACATTGCGTTTGGACAGGTTCCATTTGCTTAATATTTAATAGGCTTTTTTGTTGAGACTGAATTTTTGGCAGGTGGGAGTTGGGACTTCAGACTGAAATGTCACTGGTGTACGGAGGGTATGGGGGTGTGTGATGCTGAGCCACCTCGGCTTCGCCTAAACCAACGAGGCCAGCTTTGGAAGCGAATGGACTGCAGGCGAGTACAGGTTCTTGTATACCGTCCACGCGTTACTTGCATCCTTCCCATCACATTGCGCAGAAGCCATGGACGGCTTGACGACCGAGCCACTATGTAAATTTGCTTTCGAGTTCTCTTGTATGCGCTGATCAAACTCCTCCGAGCCAATTTATATGAATTATACAAAAATTTCGCATGATTTATTAAGAAAGCAAGCTGAATGAACCCCTACGGCATGGCAATGCTCACAGCATTGTGAAGTATAATTAAGCTCCAGCGATTTGCATTGCATTAATAGCCCGCGAGTTTTGCCCTGTTCGAGGAGGTGGGTTGGGTAATGTGTCCTTTACATTGGCGTTATTTATGGGACATGCGAAATGGAAAATTAGAAGCAGATTCCGCGTTTCGAAAATCAAAAGGAATGAACAACAGAGGGATAAAGAGTAGGTGGTACTTAAACCTCCTTAGGGCGAAATATTGTGCAGGAAATTATTTTGACTGCCCTTTCGTATCAATGACTTCCTTAAAATGCTTTCAAACGGTCTGTAGGCAGAAGCGGACTTGCACCATTGGCGATAGCCTGCAGGGTAGAAATTGTGCCTTTCCCACATTGCGCCTAAGCACACTGCTTCAGAGAAGACGTTGCAAAGAACTAGCATATATTTCCCCCAAACATCAAAAGCAATGCATACATATGATCTGATCTTCCAAAAGGATTGTGAGCACTTTATAATGCCATGTTTATCCATTGCGCTAAAATATGAACTGTAATGTAAGCAAGAAGAAGATATTTTCGCTGTAGCACTTACTTAGTAGAAGTGCAGCACAAAGTCCAAAGTGATCTGAAATGGAAGAGAATGAAGAGATGCAGCGCGTTCTTGATGGTAAAGTAGTGCCGTTGGTTGTTGAGGGCTTAAAGCATGCAATTGTTTTAATGAAACTTACTTGTTGTGGATGCTGGCAGGGAGGAAACTGACATTTATTAAGTGCTTGACACATGGAAATTAATGCAGTCAAGGCAAGTTGTCAAGGCCTTCACTTACTCCAGTCAATTGTGTGGGTGAGGTATTTGTCACCAGCTTTGCAAGTGTAGAAGTCAATGGCTTCCTTCCGCTTCACAGTCAGTGTTAGGACCTTGTGTAGGAGAATATTTCGAACCTCTAAAGACGCCAAAAATTGGAAGTGCTACATAACCGTGTTGAGTGGACCTTACAATGTCAGTCCTCTTGAATTGTCAACTATGGAAGGGTTAACATCACCTCCTTGCATGGACGGACTCACCCAGATTTAGTATTTGCTGATGATGTGTGATATTGTTGAACGGTTTTCCAACCACCTTCAGCTGATAGTATTTATCCATTTTTTTACCAGTGTATAGAGTTACCTAAAAAGGAAAGTGAGGACTTCTTAACTTTAAAATCTGCTGCGCGAATCATTTTGTGTGCAAATGAACTGCAAAAAGTTGCTTGAAATGTATGACATGCGCAGGCAAGTTGACCATGCTAGAAAATAGTGGCTGAGAAACTAACTGCAGGTATTGTGCTGAAGATGGAACACGTAATCGTCACGGAATGGTTATTTTTCGCCCGGACTATCAGTGGTGCTGAGTATTGCGGCTGAATTGAGCCTAGATTCAAAGCATAATGCAAGAGTTCACGAAATGTTTGAGTCACTTTTCAACACCATTAATTAATATCTAATCCAAATGAAATGTTTTTCCCAATGAGACACTTCTATCGAGCAATTTTAAAGAAACCTCTTTCGTATGGCCCTTTTAATTCTACTAAGATGCACGTTAATAGTAGATGGGAATGGCATGAAACACTCAGTCGATGGGGGTTTTGAGTAAAAATTGGAAGGGCGCAAGGCTGGGAGGCTGGAGTAAATAAGTCTTACCCGTGGTTAAATCATTCCACACATTATTTACAAGGAACACAATGGTGATTGGGACTATGTTTCCAGGTCCCGTAAATGTTGCCCACTTCAATTCGCTCGACATTTTACCCTTCATTATCACTGTTGTCATATCGGCAGAGTCTGCGGAATAAGAATTCCCCATCGTTAGGATTATCTGTCGAAATGTTTGCAATATAGTGAAAAACATCTGCCCACTTTGTATGTAGCTGCATTGGAAGAGGGACGAGGAACATCCTCCATCCTTTAGTGGAATATTTGAAGAATCGGCCAGGAGGTTCTATAAACAAGCGAAGTCATCTCCTCTTTTTAATAAAACATTTACAAAATAGCTCATTCATTTCCAACTTACGGTATAGAAACCAGGCAGAGTAGTTTTATAAATAAAAGCCTCATTTTCGTTGGCTTTCACAACACGCGTATCACCCGGCAGTGTTGTGTAGGTGCCCACTTCAATACAATAGAAAATGCTTTTATTTTTGTAATAATCAGCCTCCAAACAATGACTAGTGGCTTGAACCGGAATTCTATTTTGCCATTCTTGACAAGACCACAGAGTGGTTCGGGGCAGTGTGCGTGATGGTTGAGGAATCTGTGCACTTACCACAGCTGGTGACAGCGAATGCGAGCAGGATTGGGGCTACTTTCGGCAACGTCATCAATCTTCACTAAAACAGAGGCGAGTGATTTTACACCATTAGAGCTTTCAATGGAGCAAATGAGGCGTGTGTGTTGAGGGTGCGATGTGATGAGCTGAGCATGCCACTTACGAAGAACTGACGAAACACTCCACCCTTGCGGTTCTGAGTTTTTTGGAAAGGAATCTTTTATACTCCACCTCGCCTACCCGCAAATGGTGTCATCTTCTCGCTCCTACAACCACGCATTTTGTATAGCTTAGCAGGCTTTTACCAAGTAATAAGGCACTTTCGCTAGATGGAACGGTGCATTTTGAAGCCCATCCAAGTTAAGACGATGACAGAGATGCTCTAAAGTCTACCAGTTCACATATGACCACTCGGTGAAGCACATATGTCTGAACTTCCTTGGGACCAGTTTCTTCGAAGCAAGATTGTCTCTCTTGTGTGTGTTTCACGAAAATGGGCTTATAAGGCATCTTTAATGCTTTCGAATAAAAAAACTATTTTTTTATGCCCCACGGGACGATGCGTGCTTTCGCAGAAGGCTGTGGAGTGTACCCTAAGGCCACTCCTTATTCATCTGCAACTTTTGAATTGGCTGTCTCCGAAAGTTATAAGTAATACAGTAGTCCGATGAAAGGCAGTTATTTTTGGTGCAAGACCTTTAAGAAATGCTAATACCCAGTCGGCCCTATTGTGCCCTAATGCTTTGGATTTTACGGCGCCCGAGCAGGCGCAGGACTGCACAGAACACTGCCTCACCCTTCGGTGTAATCGTCTTCTGGGTTCTTGAATATTGTGCGACCGGATTCGACCGACAGATAGGTGAGCCCAATTGTTACACAGCCATTTAATGGCAATAACAGGAACCGTAAGTACTAACGTCACATGGACACCCACGTCCTTGCATCTGTTTACAAATGGAGGCCGTAATTGTAAGGCATACTAAGAAACGACCGTGTGCATCTCAAATGTGCTTGAGGAATGCCGCCTCCTTGCTTGTATCTACTCGGCTAAACTAATCAGAAGTGAGCCAAACACTTCATCATCTTACAAATGAGCCCAATGCAATTAGAGGAGGTACCTAATTAATTCGAGCCTGAAGCATACAGCGCGCTGGCGCTGTCTTCTGCTTTTTAGAAGCAGACGGGCTTGCAGTGCTAATTTTGACGTTTAACGCTGCGCTTCCATGGGCAAATGCAGTTCGAATGCTCGAAACGAGAGATTTCTCGCAGCGTAATAAAATCAGCGTTCTCTCCTAGCCAGCGCCCAAGAAATTTTCTCCACAACTTTTGCAGTGTAAAATGTTATGAATCAATTCACAACCTGTTTACATTAATTTATAAAAATAAGAGAAGTTTTCAAGGTGCAAATTTCAAGGTCTCGTTCCAGTCGGTCCATTCTTTGGATCTTTCACATCCAAACGTGGAGGGCAGCAACTGAAAAGACACGATGAACGAGATGATTGGAAAGGGGCCAAAGGCGCTACTCCATTTGGAAGGCGATCAACTTACCTATGAGTGAAACTAGGGTCGCTTTGACTTGAACTAAGAAAGCAAAAATTAATACATCATTTCGTTTAGCTCTTTTGGTCATTTTTGCGTCTTACAGCGCTAAATCGTCACGCTTATGCTCTACTAGTAGTCATGAAGGTGGCTGCCGCCTAACTCCAATGCACGATAAACGTCAGAAATTCAGTGCCTGCTTACCAACTCCAGATTGAGCTGCAAGAGGTGAAGCGAAATGTTTCCATTGGAAAGGGCAACTGAGATTTGGTGCATTTATGGACAAATTTTGTTTGTCAAACTCACTCCAGTCAATTGTGTGAGTCAGCCAGTAGCCACCCACATTGCAGCTGTAAAAGTCGATGTCGTGCCTCCTTTTCACGGTCAGAGTGATGACTTTGTGCAGCAGAATGTTTCGCATCTCTAAAAGCATTTCCAAGGGCATCAATTTTAAGCATGCCTGCAGGCGGTGAGCAGCATACTCTCACCACAAATGTAGAAATTCATCCCATGCTAAAAACCCACCAAGATTCAATATTTGATTGTGTTTTTTCGACTCATCTTGTGCGGGTTTAACTGAGTAGTACAGCACATTGTCCACGCCAGTGTATAGATTATACTACAAGGGAAGGTGGATTTTAGCACCATAAACTGCAAATCAAACGTACAGATTGCATTCATTAAAACTCTCTTAAGTCCCCCTCTGGCGGTAGCCCATTAGAGGTGTCAGAAATTACCTTGGCGTTCGTCGAAAATATGGAACATGTAAGCGTTACTGAAGCTAGCCCCTTAGCTCGAACAATCAAGGGAATTGAGTACTGAGGTTGAATAGAACCTAAAAACCAATGAAAGCAATCATCAACGTGGACAGTAAATGTGCCTCATGTTTGGTTCCATCGACTGATTTATGCATTTTATTCGAAATCAACATTTTTACTGCCTCTGCACGGATCTACTTGTATTTTGAAAAATGCACTTTTAAGACCACTTAATGACTGAGGATAGCCTTACCGAACTCGTCAAGAATTTCCTACTATGCATTGCTGCACAGCACCTTTACACTTTAATTTACGTCAAACGTCCTAAGTAAACAAGTAGTGCAATCTTTGATGTGTCGCCCATGTTTACAGAATAAACAATTCGGATTTGGCCAGCGGTTGCAACGAACTCATAGACCCACTTGGAAAGGCATCCCTTACCTGCAGCTAAGTCGTTCCAAACATCGTCCGTAAAAAAAACTATGCTTATTGGAACTTGATCGGGTCCTCCCATGAAGGTGACCCATTTCAGGCCGTAGGACATGTAGCCATTCATCTTCACATTCGTCTGTGTGCCATCAACTGTAATAATGAGTAAAATTAGGTTTTCTCATGATCCCATTTACGTCCATTTTAAACCAGAGGGGCGTTGTGCTTGGCATACCTTGACTGTAGGTGCATGTGAAAAATGGTGTCGAGCAGTGCCCGTTGGCAAGAGTGACATTGTGAATGCCGGACACCAAATACTGCAAAGATAAATGAACGAATGACGTTAACGCTGACCACAGTTGCCACAACTGTGGGTCAGCGAAACCCCCACCTGAGAGGGGCACTGACGAAACCTCGCATCAAATGGCAAATGCAATCACTACTGTGCGTCATTTATTTTCCCCTGCATCCAGCTGCCTATTATTGACATTGACTCCACTTTTCCCTACTTAAACCATACTGTTACTTTTGTGAATTTTTTGACATTTAAGCCAGGACAAACGAGCTTACCATGTATTTGCCAGGGAGAGACGTTTCATAACTGAAGGCTGCATTTTGTTGCCCTTTGACAACTCGAACGTCTCCTGGCAATGTTTTATAGCACGATACTAAAAAATGACGAAAAACCTTGTCAATGTGTTACTATTATGCATTTTGCTAATAGAACAGACAGATGAAAATGTCAAATTTGTGGAAGAGAGGAGGTGGATTGATAGCATTTGGTCGAAAATCGCATCTAAAATCATCACGAGAGGCAAAACTTGCAAAATCCAAGACCTTACTTGATGTCAGTAGGTGCACCAAGAAGAAGGAAATGCCTGGCTTCAGCAGCATTGCTTGGACAAACGCAATGTAGCTATGAAATTAAAAATAGCTTTATTTATTTGTCCAAACTACGTTGGGTATGAATTTGTGCTCGGCTCCATTTCCAATGAGGCTGTGAAAGTTCCCATCGGCTGCGAGGAGAGCCAAAGCGACAGCCCATTTCACTTATATAAAAGTACTCACCTGTCGTGCGGAGGCCCACAGCAGTTATCAACCGCACTCGAGGAGGCGGGCTTTAATACCCATGAGAGCTGCACAATCAATTGTGTTTCATCACGCACACTGCAACGCCTCCGCGAGCTTGATAATGCCTGGAATATTTGATGGTGAGATACCGGCAGTAAACGGTTTCATCCAATTCCTCAATGGTCAGCGTACTGCCACAGCTTTTTTTGTAACTGCCTGTCTGGCCAAAAAACAAAAGACAAGTCATCCGAAGCACATGGCAATTCTGTGGAATTTCCACTTCACTATTACACTATTCATCCGCATCGTTGAAAGCCATAAGCTTCTCGTTCGATTCTTACAGTCAGTAATGCTGCCTTCTGACTTGTAGGCCTCGATTCGGATGGCAGAATGGCTGGACTTCACAAAATCGCTTACATTGCCTAAAGGCAACACTAAGGCGGAACGAGTGAATTGGTAAAATGTTATAAAGCCGTGTTGACTTCCGGAAATAGAACCATTTTTAATAAGTTGACTTAAAAAACTAGCCATACTGTGTGTTCCTCCTTCGCTGCATCAAGGCTCGTGTCTGCTAGCCTACAGATTTTCCAAAACTCTGAGCACAACAGCAAGCCATTCCCATGCGCCGATGCCGCACTGCGGTGCATCACTGCTCCCACGCAAACGAAAAGGAAGCATGGAGAACCTCGTATTTTATTCAATTCGGGATGATTACAGACCTTTGCATTTTAATAAAGTAATTTACATTTCAGTCGTTAAACTAGCGAGCAAGTAACCTGAAATCAGGAAAGCGTGAAGACACTTACAAATGGCGGTTAACACGCATACAGCAATAATGCGTATTTTGGTGAGAGTTAGTAATTTTATTGTAGCAGATATGTTTTTGTCATTTCTCCTTTTGTCACGGTGTTATGGCACTTTACTACGCCAGTTTGAACAAGCAAGTCGTAGAAACACCCACTTACACGTCACAAAAGACCAAAGCGCAAACAGCTTCGGAGCTAGAGTGGGCAAAGGGTTATTATAAACAAGCCCTTAAAACGAACCAAAGGTTTGCGATTATAGCAACTGACATACCTTTGCCAGGAGGAGCTAAAACTGACAAATATATTCAATAGCTTCATTGTTAACTAAAACTAATCGTGTAAGCATTTGACGAAGTAGCCAAGCAATAAACGTCATAAATTCAATACCAACCAGCAGAAGTCAAACCAGCCAATTCCTTTTCCCTCTCACCAGTCCTATATTTCTGGATAAAGACCAGAATAAGCCAGTTTTGCAATTGTTCCCCCCCTCCCTCCCTCCCAAAAAAACACCCATCACCACACTCTGCGCAGGGTACAAATTGTTCCACGAACTGGTTGAATGTGGACTGATACAGGCTTACGTATTTGTGTGAGATACCACCTCGTCCCCTCTCCTCCCCCTCTTCCACACCCTCTCTCAATCCATAGCAATGTGTCCTGCAATCTCGCCCTAACACCCATCACCAACACAGACTAGTGAGTCTGTCTGACGGTGCTCCCCTGTTCAGAGGGCCTTTTTAAGTTCGACGCAGTCAAGTCCCAGTGTTTCACCTCTGGAATCAAATCACTACCAACCGTTTCTGGGTAGCATGTTCACCTACTGCACCGTTTCGCCATCCTCAGGTGCCTTCCCGATGCATCCCTGCGACTACCTATTCAATTTCTATTTGCTTCATGAAGCAGGAAATCCCAAGCTCCGCCCATCAGACCCTGTCAGCATCTGATGGGCCGAGGGCGCAAAATAACGAGCACACAATGCTGTCACCACAGAGCGCGACAAGAGCTGTTGATGGGCTGACGTTTACCAAACTTCACAGCACATTTGCATAAATTACCGCATTTTACATGTCGCAACAAATCGCAAGTTTTGTGCTAACAAAGCTTTCTATAATTCCCTCGTCAAAATCCACTGGCAAACGAGATGCTTAGCAAAGCGTTTTTGATAGCTTGATAAAGCAAGTCAGGATACTTGTCTTCAGCAAGTAAAAA
The DNA here is from genome assembly GCA_023968675.1 of Taenia pisiformis. Classification (NCBI taxonomy): domain Eukaryota; kingdom Metazoa; phylum Platyhelminthes; class Cestoda; order Cyclophyllidea; family Taeniidae; genus Taenia; species Taenia pisiformis. The sequence goes on from CM043735.1 coordinate 263,353, forward strand.
TGGGATCATGAAGTTATGATAAACATCTTTTGGATTCCACAGTAAAAACAGACGTGCAGGATTAACCGATTTAAGAAAAGAATAACTTTTAAAGTACCATCCTTCTAACTGAGCGTCCCTGAGAGGGAAACGTTGAGTGTAAATGTGCTTTTACAGTAAACAAATTACGTCAAGATAATTTACAAATTATGGAGTTTTATTAGCAAAAGTAACACCCGGGTTTATTTTGTCACCTAGTCGATTAGCATTGTCATTACTTAGAAAAGAATGTATTCCTAATTTGGCTTTAAGGAGGTGGTTAGAGTGAGGAATTAGCGTACCCCATTCGATCATGTATGTGATCCAATTCGATCCATCAGTACATCCGATGTAGTCGATCCGGTAGTGCCGTTTTACTGTTATCTCATACGTGGTTGAAGTGTTTCTCCTCCTAACATCTAAATGGACGACGATTTTGCCAGCATTTACAGAGTACTTTCAACAGCCCACGTAACTATGCAACACTGCACCATATAAGGCTCACCAAGGGCGACGACTTCTGGAAAATCAGTTGAACGATTCACAATCTTTCCGTCTCTTGACAAGTTGTACACTGTAGCAGAGTATTTTGTAACAACAATTGAGGCCTAAAAGCAGTCATGAGAACTAAGCGGTAAGGTGCTAGCAAGGAGATTTGGGGATGAATTTCTGGCGTTGGATAAATCGCGTTAACTGGTGATAGAATGCACTCACAGGTGTTCCATTGCCATCGAATGTGCAAGTAAGACTGACTTTCGTCAGATTGAGAGCATTAATGAAAAATGGTTGGTTCAGATCCGGAATCAACCCATCTGTACAAATTAATGACGAAGGGTACAGTTGCAATATGAGTTGAAAGACACCCATAAATTTTTAGCCACTTAATATCACCTTCGGTCGGATGTTCCCAAACATTGTTGGGAAAAACAGCAATTGAAATTGGAATCACGTGCTTCCTTTTCGGAATAAACTTGATCCAACCCAATTCCTTCAAAATCCTTCCCTTCAATGCCACCACCGCGTGATATGGGCGCACTGTAATGGTTTTGACAAAAAATGCGACAGACCTTACGCTTTACGCCCCTTCAAATTGTTCAAATCGCACAATTAAAAAGAAACTTCAAAGAAGCATTTGGACAGACAGCTTGGACATTATCAAGGAGCAGATAAGGAAGTTTGAAGGACCAACCTTGAACGTATTTGCAGTTGAAGTAGCTGGTGGTGCAAATGCCGTTGGCTATTGGGAAGCTCTCGTTGTTAACAACAACAGCCTACAATGAGAAGGGAAAAGGTTACTCCATTAAAATTAATTTTTATGCAGCACGGACAGGATTAACCTCGTATACATCAGGCAGAACAGATTGAAGCGTAAAGCTGCCATTTACTGGACCTCTAATTATCCTCGTGTCACCATCAATTGAGCTGATTTGCGCATCTAGAAAACAAAATAAACAAGGAAAGCTATATATCTTCATAAAATCTCACTTCATGTTAAATGTTTAATCTTACACTGCATGCATTCTTCCTTCAATGGCGTTTTTAGGAACTTCAGATAGAAATGCACTGCACTAAATTTAGAAGATGGGTGCCATGGGTACACAAGCCCTCTTAATGTCATTTTAGAGCCATGTATCAATGTACTTGCTCGAACTGATAGCCAAGGTAAAGTGGACATAAACCAAAAAGCAAAAGACCATCATGCAGGAGAGCGTGCTCTAGTAGACATGAATGACGCAGATGCACAAGGTCAGCTCAAAGCAGCAAAAATTTCTCACAAGCAAGCACGCAGACGGTGACAATAATGAGGGATTCGACCTTTCCCAGCATAATCGGAACAACCAGCTGCAATGTGAGGGGTTCAAGCGGTGCCTCCAGATCTTTCTCCGCCGATTGGTCTATCCTGTCTGGCGCCTTATATAGGCGATTGGTGGCTCTATAGTGGTTGCGACATATTCTCAGATAGGAACCCACTCGTGACGCCATAGATTTGAAGGGTCAAAAAATGAGGTTTGGTTGTAACTTCCATCGAAATTGCCAGTCGCACCACATGCAAGAATATTGCATGGGAATAAAGAGAGCACGTGTTCTTTGCCTTGGGCATTGCCAAATTAACCAAGTATGCTTGTTCAACTGGGGTAAAACTGAACGTTAGCCTAAAACCTATTAGGACACTTTTCACTCGCCAAAGCAAGCGTCAGTACAAACTACCCTACAAACTTCATTTCTTTAAAAATGTTGCGCCTTCAAGCTAAAACAGCTCAATCCTAGTCAGCCAACTGTTGTTCCGTCTCACAAACGGAATCAGCTTCCTGGTTCGCTGTTGAGACAAAGTGGGGCAGGAATTAGTAGGTGCTTTCCTTCTTCCTTCTCGCATTCAATGTGTTTAGTAAATCTCATTCGGTAGCGGCACATCTTGCGGGATGTTAACCTAACCGTAGCCCAGCCCGGTTTCGCACACAGCAGTTTGGTCCCAAACAAATTTGGCAAACGTAGCTTACACCGCCGTCTGCATTCCACTAATTGCTACCAATCACACCCCCACAGGGGTCGAAAGCCACAGGTGGCACTTATATTTACCAACCTTCAGTATGAATTGAGGACATGGCCTTTTCTTTGTGGATATTTAAAGTCTTGATAGTCTGATTTCAAGCTAATGCTAAAGGCTCCTTCTTATCCTCCTTCGCTGAAGTTGCTAAAAGGTTTTTTGTGCTGTGTTGATTATATTATCGCCGAGGATAACTTGACTTCCATAAAACTCCTAAGCAGTACAAATCTTGTTTCTGAACCCGTACTTTCTCGCTTTTTTTGCACCAAAAATGACTGAGTTACAATTATTGAAGCTCCTTTGCTATTTTCCTCTTCGTTAATAAACTTCAAAGCATCTCATCGTTATTGCGTGCAAAACAAAACCTCTCTCTAAATTCGGAGCAAGCTAATTGTCGCTTAGAGGGTCGAGGCCGGTCAACGCTGTCATGGAATTTCTAATCAGCCACATGTCGAACAGTGGGGAATGGTAAAAAAGCATTGCCTTCACCCTCTAAAGTGCACTCAGACACTTTTAACCTTTAGTAAATGCTCCAATATTTTAACCCAGGGACCATTGTTAACAGTAAGGGCATCAAGACTATGCTATTGAAAGGATCTTCCCCATTCCAACACTGCCTCCGCCTCTGATGCATAATGTTATGCACCGGTCTTCGTAGCCCATATCTATTGAGCTCCGGACCATCCAATTCGGTCTGCAAACTTCCCCACAGTTTTACCCGCAAATCATTTGAACAGGTAACCTGGCAGATCAATTGGCTTAACTCCTCTCTAGTGTGCACAAAATTTTCCACACCCTCTTTCAACTACAAAGCACTTCTATCGCAAAATCATCCAACCCACAATCACTCCCACTATCATCAGGCGATTGTCATATGCAGGATGGCGCGATGCCTCTAAAGGTCGTCTTCGCGCGCCAAATTGTGTAGTGACTAAGGCAAGTGAACGACTGTCAGCACGAGCTCTTCCACTCTGACCCCAATTTTCAAGGAAGATGACCACCTCTCTGCCCAGTGACTGGGCATTTTTAGCAAGACAGCAGCCGACTCCATGTGATGCAAAGTCGCACCTAAGGATTTTAAAACACCTAGCCCATGAGCAACTTGGATTAGGCATCTTGGCAGATTTAGTGCTGCTGCTAGATAAGTGAATTATCAATGACGTGGCGGCATCGTCTTCACTTCCCAGTTCGCTGATGAGATGAGTAGGATCAAAACGCCAAATTGAAACCTTGCTAAGACAGAACTTTTGCTACCGTGAGAGATAACAGAAACCTATGCTACTTGCAAGGCTTCCAAAACGCATTAAACAGGTGAGCCATTTGATACGAATGCTAGCGAAAGTGCTATGAGCCGGGGGCAACGCGCTGAGATGATGCCAGAAACTTGCGGAAGTTGAGGGATCTGCGCGGATGAGCCAAGCACTTGCATATGACCCCCTTATTCGATTCCTGAGTTGCCTGTTTAATCGTGATAAGCAATCAGCGTGAGCAGGTAGAGCTTGAAAAGGTGGCCGAAAGGCAGGAGGGATTGTGAAAGTCGAAACCGCACCTAAGACGACGTGCTGGCAATTTAATAAAAACATAAGCGAACAACTCATGAAGCACCACAAAAATATGTGCATTCTGAACTTTGAACTCAGCGATTGAGGTAATGGCTCTCGTGATCTTTTCACTTCAAATGGGAGAATGGCTATCCACAACCAATCAACCCCTAATCTGGGATAGATTGTGAATGTGTTGGTTTGTTGGATTTATTGGATGTTCACACATGCATGAATGAAGAGCACAGGTGACCCTAACTTCATACATATGGTGTCTTGGTCGGTTGTGATAACTTGCCATTCCAAGTAGTCACGAATAGATTTCTCAAGTTTAGGGAAATAAGAGAGGTGAGGGATTGAAGATGATTAAGCTGTTTGCAATTTCGAGTAGAGCAGTTAAAATGGTGGTGATTGAGACATATCTGATTGTTCGCCTTCAAACCGATGCGGGAGCATAATGGAGAACCGCCAATGTCCTCTGATACATCCTTTCAGTATAAAAATCAATTGGGGCAACTCGCCATTTTCGTCTTTTTCTTCAGTTACAGAAGCTTGATGGGGGGGGGGAGTAAATGAACAATATAGTAGTAAAAGTTTTTTCAACGGGGTTAGCGATGCTACGCATTGTTTGGTTGAATTCTGTAATCCTTTCTTGACATGAACGTGGATTGACATGTACACAACAGGTTTCACACTAGCCCAAATCCAAGGTAACATTGAGCCAATTCACTTTCCCAATAACACTTTAGAGGTTTCAAGCTTTGACATAGTATCCATCATGAGATTACATTAAGTATAAAGATAATGCACATTGAAATCAAAGCGAGAAAAAGAGATAGGCCTTCCAAAACCACCACAGCCACCAGTCGATAGTATGGTTTGGTAAACGACAAGAATAGAGAGGAAGATCCGATGAAAAGAAAACGAAAGTAAGACTAATACTTGTGAACACACTAGATAAGACCACTCTGGTTAGATGAAATAGAGGCTGATTTGAGTCCAGTAAAGACATGAGCCAGCCGCGTCGCATCCTCTGCTCCGGGTACAGCCAACCGCCCAGCAACTGCGCATACATGAACGTGGCCTTCGTCATCGCCAGCAGCTATGTATTGTCCAGTCGTGTCCCACCTAACTTTATTCATTGCCCACTGTTTCTTGTTCAGCCATCGCGCAGTTGGGACCTAAACAGACAACAGCAGGGAAGCGAGAATAAATGCTATCGACCAAGATAAGGGATTGAATGAGACAATCAACAAACTTCAATGTCTTCGATCAGGTTCCAGACGTCTAGTCGACCGCTGCCGTCCACAGCGACAAAAAGGGCAGGATGTATAGGACTCCAGTCCACACCATAGACACACTCAGAGTAGTCATCGAAGGTGTGCATTGGTGTGTGATGGTCCCTCACCGACCACAACCGAACAGTCCAATCAAGCGAAGAAGAGAGGAATATATGGGAGAACGAGATAGCACAGTAACTGGGGTGGGTCGCAATACTTGTCACCACCGTCGAGTGCCCTCGAAAAGGCAATAACCGACGTCCACCATGGCTTTCTAACGAGACAGACCGACTGCAAACAGGCACATTAAACACTTACTTAAAAGACTTAAATAGATGTTGTTGGTCAGATGAATATAGTGAAAGAGCACCTTGAGTGACGTTGATCGGTGTAGATGTTGCCACTCTCCGTGCCGACGACAAAGTTGTTCTGATCGCCAGAAAAGAATGCCATGCAAGTGGGATAGAGGTCGAAGATGCTCCCTGGGGTGGAAGAGTTTTCACAGATACGAATGTGCTCCCGTGGGGCGCCCAACATTTCTAAACTCCATGAGCACATAGTACCGTCCGAGCTCAGTGTGATGGCATTGTGGGCGTTCTGCGAACCAATCACCTGAACCGAGTTGACCGGTTGCGTGTGTGCCAGTGTAGTGAAGGTGCTTCGCTGCACTGGTGTCCGCTTATTCGACCTAGGGACGAATGGCCGGATCACTTAGACCACGGTGTAACTCAACCGCCCCAGTCACAGCATCACCCAATGAACGAGCTTTGAGTCATAATCCCTTTCAAGGGATACATTCATAAATTACCAACCATGATCCATCAACAGTCTCATTCAACTGCAGTGCAATAATACATGCGGAAATTTGTTAATTCAATCATTTTGCAGATCATTTCAGATCATAAATCGGGTAGGGGGGAGATAAGAATCACCTCAAGGCGTTCTAGTGATAAAGGTTAGTAAAGAAAACTCCAGTTTTTTCTCATACTCTTAGATCTCGACCCATTCAAAGACCATCTAGTCCATAATCCAATGCTCTTCAATCAAAACTACTCAAACCAAGCAAACTGGGCCTTCTTTCCCACTTTTCGCCTAAAAATAAAACCTGTTTGTATGAATTATGCCTTCACGCAAACATGACAAGCTATGACCTATCCATCGGTCTATTATTAGTTACTTTCAAGATTTGATGCGTATCGAAAATTATCAATCCAGAAGAACAAGTGGTAAAGTGCACTGAATATGGACAAAAGGAACCAAAAAAGACAGATAAAGAAATCAAACATGGAGCTATTTCGTCTTATTATCACCCATGGAAGACCGCAATGGGAGTTATCCGAAGTACCGGGTTGTCAAATCAAGTTTATTCCAAAAACAAATGGCCACAGAAAGCTCTTTAAGTGATAGCCAACACAAGCCGCCATCCTTTAACTACAAGGCATCACCTTGAAAGTTCCATTTCCTTTAAGCCAGCCAATTCCTTTCCCTCTCACCAGTCCTATATTTCTGGATAAAGACCAGAATAAGCCAGTTTTGCAATTGTTCCCCCCTCCCTCCCTCCCTCCCAAAAAAACACCCATCACCACACTCTGCGCAGGGTACAAATTGTTCCACGAACTGGTTGAATGTGGACTGATACAGGCTTACGTATTTGTGTGAGATACCACCTCGTCCCCTCTCCTCCCCCTCTTCCACACCCTCTCTCAATCCATAGCAATGTGTCCTGCAATCTCGCCCTAACACCCATCACCAACACAGACTAGTGAGTCTGTCTGACGGTGCTCCCCTGTTCAGAGGGCCTTTTTAAGTTCGACGCAGTCAAGTCCCAGTGTTTCACCTCTGGAATCAAATCACTACCAACCGTTTCTGGGTAGCATGTTCACCTACTGCACCGTTTCGCCATCCTCAGGTGCCTTCCCGATGCATCCCTGCGACTGCCAATTCAATTTCTATTTGCTTCATGAAGCAGGAAATCCCAAGCTCCGCCCATCAGACCCTGTCAGCATCTGATGGGCCGAGGGCGCAAAATAACGAGCACACAATGCTGTCACCACAGAGCGCGACAAGAGCTGTTGATGGGCTGACGTTTACCAAACTTCACAGCACATTTGCATAAATTACCGCATTTTACATGTCGCAACAAATCGCAAGTTGTGGAGGTAAGCCATACCGAATACTAGCAAGCGTTTGCTCGAATTTGATGGATAAACAGGGCCATATGTTTTCATTCATCGCTCTCAAAATGGTGCGACCGATTATTCCCAGAGCGTTCATGCACATTGAATCAGAATGCTAATTAACACTTTTCTCACTTACCCTAGGTTCATCATTAAATCTAAGTGGGAGTTTATTTGTTAACTACTGGGTGCACACTATCACTTTCAGCACATAAAATAGTTCTGCCCTCGTTCTTGAGGTCTCATACATCCTGAGAGCAGAAAAAAACAAGATAGCAGTAGCTAAACTAAGTGCCTAGGAAGTTGGAATCATAGGCTTTTGACTTGATGTAGCGCAAACAATTAAAGGGACTAAAAAAGCAAATGCCATGCAGGCATGACCTCATTAGTAATTGCGTTAAAGGAATAGTTGAATTCCAAAACTAAAATTCGAACCATTCCGTCGAACTTCCAAGTCAGCATGATAAAGTAAGTTGCAACCCACCTTTCGGTTCACCAGCCCGTCAAAATAAGGAAATGAAATTAGCCAAGTGTGCATTTAACTGAGCATATCCCGCAGCCATAGATTTCAAATCCCGTTCCCATGACATGTCGCCCCATTGGAGACAAGTCGGTTAATAATTCCTTAGTCTTCCTATTGACTTATAGCTTATGACTTCGGAGGGAGCTCGGACCTTACACTGGCGGTAGGTATAAGCGAATACAGGAAATATGAGCAAAAGTAATCGATTATGCGGTCGGAATGCCAGGGGAGAAATGTCAGTTTTACGTTAAAATAAGTTAAGGAAATTCGAAACAAGATGTATTTGAAGGGAGGACAAACTCACCTACTATCCCAGAGCACTACCTGACCGGAGTAGGTTCCACCAATGACGAGGTTAGGGTGGAAGCGGACCATTGCGGCGGCGGTGACTGGCTCATTGCAGTGGAAGCGAAACTCAGGGCGAGCCACGGGTGGGAAACTTGAGATTCCATACCATACAACAGCCTGCTGGCTCCCCTGCTGCTCCCTCGTCGGCGCTATAGGCGGCCAATAGAAGCTCGGGAAAGACGGGTGACCAATCCAAATCCACCACAGCGCGTCGGTTGGTCCAGCGCTCCGTGTAGAGATCCAAGATATGTTGGAGCAGATCCTCTTGACTAGGGGAGGGGGTATTAATTGCTGCCGGATTCATTTCTTAACTCTTCGTAAGCTTAACTGATTATTGAGTAATTTGGCTAAAAAAATTTTGCTTAGTACGGAAGGGATAACCGAAACAGGACAATTGCTACGAAGTAGAGCATTGAGACCGATTTAAGAAATTGATACCCCCAAAAACGATTCAACCTTTTAGACAAATAACATACCTTTTCTATGTTTGGAGTGAATCTAACTAGTTCCCCAACACTCTTGAGAACGACAAATTAACTGTTTTTATCCTGCCCGTGAAAGGATCTCTGTAAGGTCCACGCTAATTTGGAGGCCCAATTGAAGCCCTCAGAAAAGCAAAAAACATTCCTGTTGTGAATATTTATAGAGAGTAGGAGGGCATGCTTGATGACCGCGGACTAGCAGCACTTCACTCACCGAGCACTATTTGTTTCCAAGCGATCTATTTTGTTGTAAAGGATTGCAACAGCTTCGACTCTCACCAACCCCTCTCAACTAGACACAAAGCAGTAAAATTAGTGTTCACGTAAACCTGGAAATCCAAACTCACTGCTTTTGTTTACTAAAAAGGCCAGTAAAAGGAGTTAGGAATACAAATGAACAAATAAGACAACGTCGCTCCAGTGACGAAATAGCCCTCGCTTCAGATTCCTACAGACAAGCTAGTGTATCTAGCACTCAGCTAAGACGTCTTTGCGGATGTATTTTGAGAAATAGTGGGCGCATTTGGAAGTTCCTAGGCCTCGGATAGTACCATATTTACCAACCTTATGTTTAAAATGCTTGAGAGCTCGGCGTAGAACTCAAATTTTCCCCACGCTTCGCAACTTAAGAACAGTATCAAAGAATCGAGAATAGTAATCCACGGAATTATTCTTCATCCATGGTTCATTCAGCACGCAGTGCAACTATCTTACATCTCCATGACCCGGAACCTTTGAAATCATATACAGCTTTTCTCATAGCTTAAAATCATGCCTTGGCATAGTCCTAGAACTAGCTTTCTTAAGGCTGGATTTCTAATCCGCAGGTAATGAGGACACGAGGCTCTTGGGAAAAATACTCCAACATTCATCAATCCAACTCGGCTATAGGCATCTTTGCCGAGAAACCGCTTCACATTATGTGGCACAGATATGACCTATCAGAGCTAATAAGATGGTAACTGGCTCTCCAGATTTTACCATCCGCTTAATGAAGCAGTATGTGATTCAAAAGATGGCAAAAATTGCACCCGCGCCTTCCTCAAACATTCCCCGATCAGAACAAATGAAAATAGAAACCATTTAAGCAAAGGAAAGGAAAACTCTTATGCGGCTTTGGGAAATCGTAAAAAGCGACTATCAGCGCGGCCCTGAAAGGATTACGAACCAACATTGAGGGTTTAACTTATTACGCCACGCCATACTACGGCAGTTGCCTGTATCCACGGATTGCTCCAAAACTCGCACGTACGCACAAGACTCAAATAGGCACGCAGAAGTGATGCCGAAAAGCGAGACAGCCCAAATTATCTCAAAAAGAGTGCAGTCAAAATGAAACAAGTAACCAACACGCAAAAGAGCGAACAACGAAGAGCTGAAAAGGCCTCACCTTTTGGAGCACCGTGAAAAGGAAATTTGAACGACTGATACCATATCATTCATCCTTAGGAATTTACAGCTTCCAGTTGAAGAGGTCTCTTCTCATCACTCAGCAACAATTTCCTTGAGATAATCCAACAAGAATGCTGCGTTTCAATACTGACCACCAAGTTTCTAAGTATCAATACTTAAGCCCCTTAAAGCCTTTAAGCCCTTTGCCTTTAAAGGGCAATTCTCGATGGAAGAGGATAGTTCTTACTTCTTTTACACGCTCCCAACACAGGCTGCCATACTAAGAAAATCGGCATTTAATTTGAGGGGTAAATAACATCCGCTACAAAAATGAAACTCACGATTCTTCCTTTGCAGTGACAGCAGTGCAGTTTTGGAAGAACTGATCCTTCTCGCACAGCGCTCTTTCAACAATCCGAGCAGATCTATCAAAGAAATTGCGAAATCCTTCCGACAGGAGCATCTGCTGTTTCTGCTCCTCAGTCAGCTCAACAACTAGAAATTTTTTTAAGAAAGGGGATATGATAACTTGTTGCCAATTCAATTAGATAACTCCCTTAAATTAACATACGAACAGACTCCTGAAGTTCTTCTTTGGGTATTGGAGCGCTCTGTTTGGGGATTTCACCATGGACACTTTTTAGCATCTTCGCATCGGGTCTATCATCATCGTAGGGGCTCCCAATTAATTGTCCATCGTTCTCCATTGGGGAATCATCGTAAGTGAGGACTGATGGCACGGAAAGTAGGCAAGTCGGCAACTTTTATGCTCACATCATTTTTAAAAGTGATTTAAGGGTCTCACGGGCTAGCGATCGACGAACATGAGAAAGGAATAAAAAAGTGATAAAGCCCAAAGATGAGTGAAGATGAACAAAAAGACGGCAGCTGAACTAAGGGTGGGCGACCAATGAATGGATAAAAGAAAGAATGAGCAATCGAATAAATCGAGAGTAAATGCATGAATGAATGAGTGAGTAGATCAAGAACAACCATTGTCGCTTGGACTGGATGGCTGAGTAAAGAATAGATAGCCAGAATGAGGGTGAATGAGCCAGATGCAGATAGATGGAAGTGGAATGGAGGACTGGGTAAACGGGTGAGAGTGGGTTACATACACGCCTGTTCGACTTACCATAATAGGCCATGGCGCCAGCTGAAATAAGATTATTAAAGAGACTAAGGTGTAGGAAATATGTACAACGATATGGAAAATGACATTCTACACATTATCAGGCTGCCGGTGGGGAGATAAACTGTCCATTAGCCTAGGACGAAACAACTGCGCGCTAAGGGAAAACCGATACGGGATGTCCAAACGCTTGTAGGGGCAACTAATACACACGCTAAACGATGCTTTACGGCTAACTTTGGACGTTACTTTTGTCCGGGAAGTGGAAAACCTTCCAGCAAATTGTGAAGAATTTTCGCTCAATCAGTGTACAAAGACAACTGCAAGATGAGTTCTATACTGTGGTTCGGAAAGGTACGTAAACACGACCATACCAGACCATTGAATTGCGCTTTTTATAAACAGAAAAAAGCAAAGTACGGCAGAGTATTTGTTGAATTATCAGATAGACGGCTAACCAAACTCATGAAAGTTTGCAATGTATGTAATCAAGGAGACAAAAAGACATATTGGTAAATGACCAAAGCACCATTTGATTAAAACATCCATGGTTGCAGAAAAGCTTACGATCTTGGTTGACATTGACTTCGACCGTTTGGGTTTCTTTGGCATAACTATCGCGCGGATGGGGCTGAACATCAAACTCTGATACGAGGCAATACTGCAATTTCTTCGGCCTCCCAGCAATCGGGAATGATCTAATAAGTATGAAATAGCATTTTTTGGAGTTACTTTGTTGCTTCTTTGGAAGCTCCAGCCAGATCTGCACTAGCTACTGAAGAAATCGGCTCCTTTAATGAGTCGATTCCCAAGTTTTTCAGGAGAGCATCAGCTTCATCACGCAGATCAGCTGATGAGGAGGGGTTAGAAATTCCGCTGAGACCCTGACGCCTTAATTCCTCCCTCTTGAACTTCTCCTCGCGAAGAGCACGGAGCCTCTCCTTTTTAAGCTCCAATTCAGCTTTCCTATCCGCAGCTGTAGACATACTTGATGTCCCTCAAATCTGCTGCTTTGTGCCTAACTTAAGGAGCACAACTTTGATCAATGGGATTATAGCTAGCCTGCATCATCGTTAACTTCGATGAAACAAAATCTGAATTGTTATGGGCATTTAATAAATTTAATGCATAATAAAGTGCCACCTCCATTTCATTTTTGCAAAATTTTTTAATAAGGACAAAATCCACCACTTTGTTATTTGCAGTAATGTTAGAATGTGCTTTAGCATTAACAGGTTTAAGAGTAGGGCCGCTGGCCAAACCGAGGAGTGCAGCTCATGTAGTTAGGTCAAGACTGCCGTCCCAAGCATGGAATACCAATAAACAATCCAAACAAACAAAGCAATACATAGCCTATCTCTTCTTTTGAGCGTTGTCCCCGACGCTGCCCTTGATCCGCGTCAGCCATCACAACGTAATAAGTGCTGCGATAAGCACTCACGAGCTAACCATGCCCGGCACTGATTTTCGACTTAAATGACGCGAGGCTTGAAACCATGTTAATAATTCCTCATGACGGTTGTGATTCGACCCTGAGGTTCGCCAAGTTAGTGAACTAGCTTCGGAGTTGGACGCTTAGCCGGCCATCAATGTATCCATTAAAGCGTTAGTTTGCCCTTCGCTTTTCGGACAGTCAGCTGTTAGAATCGATTTGGTTGTTAGTTGCCTTACTGTCGAGCACGAGAATGGGACTGTATCAAAGATGAACGTCCTTCTTAGCCATTCAACACAGGCAGTTCTTTCGCGCTGCTGCAATGTCACTTGCAGAATAAATCGGGTAGAAACTGTACAAAGTCGGGTTTGCTTTCCCCTGCCACCACTTTGGCGTCTAGAGCATCCCTATTGGACGAAAGAAAAGCTAAGCATAAAGTATAATACGTATTTTCAAAGAGAGAGGAATGGGGCTGCTGACTGAGGGGGTCGTTTTGACCTAGCTGTATGGGCTGGCCCCTAGGCCATTCCAGCAGCTCCCTTCTCTCGCGCTCTTAGATTTAATAAGCCTTGTGCTTAGCCTTCTCTCGTCCTTGAAGGATGCTCGGGGCGCCATACATACTGTACTGCTTTGTTTGCTTGGACTGGTGGCTAGCCTTCGGTGACATAGGTGGCTATATTGACTTGGCTGCGTTGGCTGGCCTCCGGCCCATATCATAAGCCACATCTCATTCCTCCTATTGAACGATATATATTTCTTGCCTTCTTTTGTCTTTGAGGGAGACCTAGTACACTACAACACTTTTCTGGTTGAAGATTTGGGAGCATCCTCTGAGGTGCAGCGAGGTTCGTGTGCTGAGTTCCATATGGGGCAAGATAAATGGTTTTAAACTCGGCGGAAGCTTATATGGCTTGATGGTAATTTTTGAGGCGAAAATTGCGGACTCTGTGCAGGTCAGAGTCAAATATAATTTGCCAAATGGTGCATTTTATAACTCAAACAGGTTTGCGGAAAAGTGCGCACGGAGGCTGGCGAATACTAAAATGTTGTTATTCAATGCATCCTCTCCTCACCACCTTAACCACGTGTCAAATCAACAGCAACTGATATGAAGCACGCAAAATTTTGCCCACTTAATTAACAATTTTCCATCTCTGGGATGACCGAAATAGACGGTTCCAAAGCATTTAAGCAGTCATGCACCCTTACAAGGCATTAAATGTTGCTACTGAATATAGGCATCTGGTTTTACAACATTCAGCTGAATAGGATGCCTACTGTGTGACGCTAAGATTCATTGACAAGTTGGGAAAATGGCGGTTGTCTTATTGGGTTAGATCAAGCCAACGATGTTTCCTTGACACCACCATGAGTCACACCAACATGGTAGATAATCAGAAGGATGGGGGAACAGAGGTGTGGTTTTCAAATTAAGCCAAATACAAATCTCGTCATTGCATTCACTTATATTGAAGTAATTAATTAATCTTTTTCACACTAATGGCAAACTATGCACACATATTCAGCAAACAGAGTCACCAGGCTGCTGGCAAGGCTCGAAGGCCAGCCCACCTGGATAGGGCGATATGCCTACCTACGTGACCAGTGTCGAAAGCGGTGGCCAGAACAAACAATGCTTTGCAGCTGAACTCTGCATCTAGATCACTGCATCGGATAGGTTTCATTGTGTTTTCACTTATCAGGATACAAAAAATTGTGAGGTCCAACACAGATTTGTGCGGGGCAATTAAGAGGTGAACAGAATACGAAATCCACAGCTTTTTTAATGTTTAGGCGCTACCTCGTATGTTCCGCTGGAAAATGTTCTGCAGCGTGCCGAGCATCCCTTGAAGGCGGTGAGCAGAATACATGGATTCAAGATAAGGAGGAAAGGAGCTGCTGGCATGGTCGGGAGGCCGGCCCAATTGGCTAGGTTCGAGACAGCCGCCCCCTATGTGTAAGATCAACCAACAGTCCAAACAAAGCACTACGGTTCCGATCATATCGCCGACAGATTTATGCTTCAAAATTACGAGTCATGAAAACGGCTAGAGGGAGGAAAAGAGTCAAAATAATTTTGCGGACCACGTCAATCAGGGTACCTCAATAGATAATTTGTAGTGAGAAACTGCCTGTGAAACGCATTCATGCAAAAAGAAAAATATCTACAATTCATTTATTGTTATTGTTGTGAGACACTCGCACCTAACGGGGTTCTATGGACTCTTAGAGATTTCATTTTATTTCGCAAACTTCCCTGCAGGGTAAAAGAACTTAGTCATTTTGGTTATCGCTTGTGGAATTCTGTGCTGAATTCCTAAACTGAAATTGGGACGCGACGAAGTTAACTGGTAAGGGTATCGGCTGCGCAAACGTCACATTTTTTTGAAAAAATTCGATGCTTTGTTAGTTTGATTTAAAAAATTAAGTCGCTATCTTTTTTCAATTGGAACCCTAATGGACCAACGACCCCTGAGGAGTAGCCACCTTGATAACCTCTTAAACTACTTGGTAACAATGCCTGTTATTTGCTAGTTTGAACTCTCTAGTGAGTTCATCCGATCCCTGTTCGTATACTTTGTTGGCTTAAGCCGCTGGTTGGCCATCGGTCACTTCGGCGACCGCATTGACCCATGCGCGTGGGCTATTCTCCGGGCCATGCAAACGGTCACATTTCATCTGTCTTTTAAATATAAGTGTATTGCACCCTACATTTTTACTTCACCCCCTTCAATGGAGACTCGGGAGGCTACAATATTTTTCACTGGCCTGGTTAAAGTTATCCTCCGATTTAAACTTAAAAAGGACCCTCGAGCTCAGATGGCGATGGGTGAACTGGAGGTATATGGTGTCAAATTTTTCCCAACAAAGCTGCCATCGGCAACCCCGACCCACATAATTGGATCCGCATTCGATTCCATTTTAAGTAAAGAATTGAATTAATAATATTCAGAAAAAAAGATATTTGAGGCATAAGAAGCTGTGAAGATGTTTAATCTACCAAGTGTTCCCATAATATCAAGTGGTTGAGAAGGTGCACGATTCTGCTTAATAGAAAAAGTCTTAGGGATTATTTTGGTCTATAAGGAAAGTTGTACTGGGTATGAATAAGACTATGGTGCTTCGTTTGTTTGGACTACCGGTTGACTTTCGGTCACTTAGGTGGCCGTATTGACCTAGCCACGGGGGCCGGCTTCAGATTTAAGCCCTCTATCTATTGAAAATATGTATTTTGTCCTGTGTTTTGCTTTCTTTAGGCTTCAATGGCATCTAGATGTTGTTAGTATTCCAAACCATTCGCCACTTTATTGATGCACATTGCACCACACCGTCCTAACTAGTTCCGCCTTTGGGACAGCACAAAGAAAGCCGACCCAAATGTATGCGAGCCCTGGGTTCTCTGGCTTAAAGCTACGCTCCGATGTGGCAGTAGAAGGGTAATTGACCCAAGTAGGCAAATATGTGAAGACGCCCAAGGCAGTGGCTGCAAACACCTTATATCTGACTCTGTGCTCAGCAGGTCTTCCATTAACACGCACCTATTTAGCGTGGTCGGAGATGTGGGAGCTCATGTGCTACAGGAAGCTCCGCCATTCAGTCGTACACCAGTTTTGCCGCTTTGGGGTTTCGGTGCCTTTCGTCTAATTAGCTCAACTCGCCCCGATGAGCATTGATGGGGCAACTCGCATTCATCCAATAAGTTTTCAATTAATGCTTAAAGTACACAGGCCAAAGCACTGATCCAATTGGGCAATTTTAGATTTTCTTCGCATCGAATATGTTTCCCATCGAGCCAAATGCTTTGCTAAGTAGAGTTGGCACCTACGATGGATTGCCTTCCCGTTTACTAAAATTTTGGTTCTGCTGATTCGTGTTAGACATTGACCTAAACATCCAATTTGTGATGGCCCTTGCAGTGTTGGCTTGGTGAAAAAAAGGAAAAGAACGAGGCACTCATGTGAATTGCATAACTTACCACATGTCACACCCTGGCTTGGCAAGGAAGCCCTTGTAACATGAAAGCAGCCTCCAGACTCTTTTGTACGCAGTCGGATGCTATTTAATAATCGCGAGGAAAAACGGATCAGGATATGTCCTAAGGCCGGCTAAACAACAGTAGAACCCACTGCTCAACTATCATCAGCACGAAAACATCTGTCCAACCCCTCTCTGTTTATTATTACACAAGATTTTATTAATTTGATCATGTTTGATTAAATTAATTGATTGAAAAGAGGTAACCTCAAATTAGTAAAGGCATATGACCCAATTTACGCCAAGCCAAAGACCTTTGGAATATGCCTTCTTTGCGAAAAACTATACCTAAATACAAAGCACAATTCCTTTGCGTATAACTAAGTCGGTGAAATGCCGGGTTGTTTGAGAACTGCTTGTTTCGAGGTTGTGGGTGCATTTGATTTTTAAGTTTTCTCCTATTTTTAAACATCCACGATATTCATGGCTCCTGGATCTGCTGTTGTCTTTCGTTTTCAGCACGCAACAATGCCCCTTCAAGGAAAATATGAGGTTAAACTTGGCCGGAGCTTTCTGGATCCTTCACAGAACTGTTTTATGACAATGAGATGTGACTTCTTACCGGCCTCAGTTGATAGAGATCAACCAGGATCGATAAGGATTGTGAACGAAAAGGAGGTTGATGTTCGGCTGCCCAATGTTCCTGGTGCGGAGCAATCATCTACCCTACTCAAGGGTAACATGCGCCCTGTTCAAAAAGAATGTCTTCTCATTTACAACAAAACTGTATGTGTCTTTTTTGTATTATTTTGAATATGGGAAATGACTTTACTTCAGGTTATTCTTATAGACTGGCGAATTAACTCTGGAACGGATATCTAAGGCAGCTCAGTTGAAGAATGTACGAGATGGACCACCGAGCAAGAAGCCAAATGAATCCACACAGAACTCACTGCCGCCGCAGTCCACCATCGCTTCGAATCAACCTCTCAAACCAAAAGTTAGGACTATGTCCGATTCGAGTTCTGAATCCAGTGTCCGCCTTCGTAAACCAAAGCGAACTTCTCCTGATCAGCGCCTTCCACCTTCCTCGAATTTGAAGCGGTCTACGTTGAGCTCGTCTTCGTCCTCTTCATCTTCGAGCATTAGCGAATCTGGAAGCTTCACTAACCCCCTCCCAAAACAGCGCCATCAACAACTCTCAAGCCTTTCAAGTCTCAGCGAGCCGGATGATAAGCTCACATCTACTCTTCTCCCTGCTTCGCAGCAGCCGCAGTCGAACTTAAGGGATTCCACCTCTTCCCATCCATCTGCCTCGATCCAGCGTGCCTTGGTGGCCAATTGCTTACACCTCAGTGAATCCGAATCAGAAGAGGACGTTTAGGAATCTTCCTAGCCCTGCAACCGTACTTGCATCAATACCTATCTTCAATTATGACTTTCGTATGTTCGAAGAAAATAATGCGTTGTGTGCCCTATATCAGTTCAGTGCGTTCAAATTCTGCGATGTTCATTGCTAAGGGTTGCCTCTTTATAAATAGAAATACTACGCTACCGATAGGCTGCAACTCTGTGGTTCTTCAGCAGAGATCCCAGTTTCCTCGTATTACCCCATTGAGGTGGTTGCTCTCGCTTTTTAGTGATGTACAAGCATCGGACATCATTTGTCACCCATCAACTTAGTGGGAGTCGAAGTTCGGTGGTCTTTAGAGATTTTGCTCCCTCTTTCGCCGTCCTGCGAATGGACCCAAGTTACTTTCGAGGTTTTCGCAGTATGCTAGCTCCAATGGTGTTCATTCCGCTTATCGGCTTACTGTCACACTTATCGATTTTCTTAACTGGATAACTGTTTCAGGATTCTAAAATTTATTGCTGCCTTGAACTAGGAGTACTCTCACAGGTCCTAGGCGAAGTGAAGATGGAAGCATGCCACTGTCTTACCGTGGCTTAAGTAAGCCCCTTATTTGCAGCGGCAAGCTAAAAGCCGCAGACGCTTAGGAGCAAATAGTGCAATACTGGCTAACCAACCGGATTGGGGAAACACAATTGATCAGAGTGACCACAAGATGGCTACGTAAAGAGACCTCTCGACCTAAGTCTCGACCATTGGATTAGCATCCCCCGAATCTGGCACTAACTTAACATCATTGCAGCTCCAAAGGAGCGCAGAACGCATATTTGGAAGCAGTGCCTACTGACAGAGGGGAATGTGCCCCACCCTACCTTGTAACATCTACCCCATGCAAATGTTTGACGCCAATGGACGTATGCAATTATCAGGTGGAATCTTTGAGAGGGCTAGGCCCCATACTTCTGGGCAAAGGTGAAACAAGTTAAGTTAAAATTCACACAGTTCTCCTCTTATAATGAGTACAACTCACTAATGGGTACTCAATGGCGTGTATTAAATCTTACAAGGCACAACAAAAGCATACAAGTCGCATATTTCACGGTTTTTGAATCCAAATAATGGGGTCGGGTCGAGACCGAAAGAGAACCTTTTTCCTGATGACAGCAGCAACCACAACATCTGTTTCGCTGTTATTCCGTATCCGTTGCAAAACTGCGAATGGTTTGGGAAGATCGACAACTTCTCCATGGAGGATATGATGCCCGATAATGAGGACGGGTTCATTCTAAGACGTAAAAATACAAATTTTTTACTTGAAGTGTAAAGTGCAAGTCGCCGACAACTTTGCCATTGAGACAACCGTTAGTCTTGTCAATAAGCTCGCCCTGGAGTTCGACTAGCCCCCATTCTCCCACACCTGTACTACGTCAAGTAACAAACTAGAACGGAACCTACGACGAGGACCGAAGCCTTATGATCATACCCAGCCAATCGCAAAAAGCGTAGCCAGAGTCGAGTCCAATGTCAAAGAATTTAAAGAAACGCTGCTTAAGAGTAAAACAGTTTTTGGCTCCAGAGCAGATACTGGGAAAAATGTTATCGAATTCTCTAATGGGTAATTAAGACACAAAGTCCAACAGCACTAGCTACTAACTTATCAATAAATAGACTAACAGAATTTAACTAAGCAAGTATGTTTTTCACATAGGAATTCTGATCAATCTATGTATTTACTGTAGTACAAGGATTCCTTAAGTGCGCTCTGCTAGCCAGGAGCGGATCAGTAATTTTATCTTGTCGTGCACCACAGTAGTGGCTACCTAGAGCTAGCGTGCCCTTGCATTAGATATTTCACCCATTTACCCAATATTTCCTTTGTAAAGAAAGGTAATACATTGCAATTAGTAGTAGGTAAAAATACACTGTAAAGCCTTATTTGTTTGGACTGCTAATTGGCCTTCGTGGATCTGAGGTAGCCGTTTTGATCTAGCTGCGTGATCTAGTCTCCGGCCCTGCCAGCAACCTCATTACTACTCTCTAACATATGCATACTCTGCTTTATACTTAGCCCTCTTTCGTCTTCTAGGGATGTCCGAGACCCTATATGCTCAGATGGACACATTTGCTTCGCCGAGAGAGCTAGCCTTTAAGGTCATATAAAAAGACCGATCCCTCCATTAATCAAATACACGTTTTTTATTCATTATAATGTATTCTTCCACACTGATGCAATTCTGGGTGAGCTACAATCATATGTGTTTGGACGCATTTGAATGTAATAAGTGAGTACAGGTTTGTAAATTGGGAACCGATAAAAATTATTCTTTGGGCGAGAGGACAAATTTAAAAGGATAACTGGTAGCAGGTCTCATCGGTCTGAAACATTTGATCCCATTCAGGATGGGATACAAACCTAATTAATGAAGCTTCCCCATAGCATTTCCAGCAGTAAGAGCAATTTTTAACAGAGTGTGTTCTTACGAAACTATTTCAAATCTTTTTGCTCACTGTAGTGTGGGCTGTGGTATTTTGTTTGTTTGCATTCTTGGTTGGTCCTACAGATTGGTGGTGGCCATCTTGAACCTGGCTGGGTGGACTGTCCTTCCGCCATATTAGTAGCTCCCTTCCTTTTTATCTTGAATATTGTAACGCCCCGAGCATTCCCAAAAGAAGGAAAGAAGGCTAGATGTAGGTCAGAATACGTGTATTCTAGACGGAAAGTAGGAAAACTGTTGGCATGGCCGCAGGCCAGCCCACGCATCACGCTCAAGGTAGCCGCCACTAATATGTCCAACCAACCAACAGTCCAAACAATCAAAACACCACATAACCCCTCTCTTCTTTTAAGCGTTGTCCCCGGCGCGTCTCTTCACCCACCTCGTGCGTCAGCCATCACAACGTAATCAGTACTGTGAGAAGTACTCACGAGCTAACCGTGCCACACGCCGTCCAGCGTAAATGAGGCGAGGTTTGACACCACATCAATGATCCCTTATGGCGGTCCGACTCCACCTGCAGGTTCGACCGGCTTGCCAACTAACTTCGTAGTAGAGGGTTCAGACGGCCATCACTGCATCCTTTGCGAGGTTAGCTTACCAGCAGCCTTTCTGGTTGGTCCATGGTTAGGGTCGCCTTATTCGTTAATAGCTTTCCTGTCGAGCACGGGAGTGGGATAGTATCGGAGATAAACGCAGTTCTTAGTCCTTCAGCAAAGGCACATCTTCTGCACTGTTGTAACGTGCTACTTGCAGGACAAATCTAGGTAGGAACCGCACAAATTCGGGTTTGCTTTGCGCTGCCACCACTGTAGCGCCCCGAGCATCCCTAAAAGAGGGAGAGAAGGCCAGGTGTATGTCAGAATACGTGTATTCTAGACGGTAAATAAGGGAGCTGATGGCATGGTTGACGGGTTAGCCTTTGCAGCACGTTCTACGTAGCCGCCACTCATCCCACTAACCAACAGCCCAAACAAACAATAAGCTACAATGAACTAAGTTCGCGTAGCGACCTAAGTCTTCCCTTACGACAAGAGAAGGCAGCACATGCGCAAAATGTATTGTCACGTTCCAAGAATCCTAAAAGACGAAGGGAAGTCTAGGCCAATGTAGCCACCTCAATGACCAAAGGCAGATCGGCAGTCCAGCGGACAAAAAATTGCAGCCGTCCTCAAAATAGTCCTCACACCTAGCTGGGGATAAAGTCCACTGTTCCAAACGATAGAATGCTCATCAGAGTAATTATGGCTTAATGAAAGCCAAAAACCCTCCCCATGACGTGGTTGATTGCCAGATGAATAGGTTTGTGTTCTTCAATAGAATATCCATTAATATTCTCCTAATAACCCGACCTCGAATAAGCGACTGAGTTTATTTTATACACGCGGTCTGTGAAAGACTGACACTAATAAGTAAGGTTTAGTTCTCCCTCGAAAGTAATTGGCATTAAATATTATTTTGTGCGATTTTACGATCTGCATTCGGTTGCAGCAGCTTTATTGCTAAGAAGATTCCACATACTCTCTACATGTGACCATTTTAAAGATTGCGTGAGATTATCAGCACATCCTTGGTTATGCACCGATGCAGGTGGATTCTGGATTTACTCTCCGAAGTGTTTTACTCATCCAATCAGCTGTTAGCTAGTCAGGCGGTTTCTACTGTCGCTATCTTGCCGTATCTTAAAGTGCCCACATAAACAGACATGGAGCAGGGATACGAGAAGCGTCTACTTGGATCGCCCTATAAATCGGTAATATTTGCAGCATTTGCTTCGCCAGTGCAAAACAACGAACTCATGGAAATTGATAAATGAAATTGTTTTACCTCTTGTTTAATATAAGCTTCTGTCGTTTTTGCTGGTTGTTCACTGAAAATGCACCTAGTAATTGTTGCTTACCTGGTTCCTTTTCTTACACTCACTCTATACTCAATCGCGACCACGTCGTTCCCTTGCTAACATCTTAGTTGTTCTTTTACAAGCAGATATTCTTCATTGTATGCCACTACTCTATTTCAGCAGTCACTTGTACAATAATTGAAAATGTGTATCGCGAAGCCTAAACAAATTCAAGGGTTGCTGGGTTCAAGCGTATTTTGTTGATGTTTTTTACTGTCCAGCCAGTCAAATCTAGCAGTCCGATGAAGACACCGACTAAGGACAACTACTTGGATCGGTACATACCATCGCGTTCTAACGCCAAATGGAAGAATCCGTCGTTTGAGGTATCCAAGTGTTTATTTCAGCCTACATCTCAACCATCCATGGCTGTGCATGGCCAAGGTGAAGCATCATCCAGTTCGCATTCAAACACCGGAGGTAACAGAACAGCCAGCGCTCAAATGACCCCGTTGCGTGGCAACCAGTCGAACCCCAATATGTTCTCAACGCTTCCACGCAGTAGTTCAGATTCAGTTATCACCGACTATCCGCCCCATTTGGCCATTGTCTCAACCCTCGTGCACAACGAACTCGTTGAAAATATTGATTCACCTAGTCAGCATTCCGCTGCTGGCACACCAAATGAGGCAGCCATTTTTGCTCCTCGAGAGAATTTGAATATTTTTTCCGTAAGTGAATCACGCGCCAGTCGTCCATCAACATTTAAACTTTAGTTTAAACTTAGAAAGGAAAGCCCTTGTAAATTGAAATCATCCCCATATTCATTGTCTCCGGTATCAGAAAAAAGTCAGCGTCTCCTTCAGGCCCCTCAGAAGGTAAGTTAGCAGAAAAAGCATGCCCATCTATAAGTTTGGGCTTTTATTGGTTCTTATTTTGCATTTAGTTTACGCGTTACATACCTCGGATGCCCTACAAGGTACTAGATGCCCCAGACCTGCAAGACGATTTTTATCTCAATCTTGTTGATTGGTCATCCCAAAATGTGCTCGCAGTTGGTTTGGGGGCAAGTGTGTACCTGTGGAACGCCTACACTAGTCAAGTGACCCGGCTCTGCGACTTCTCTGATGACACTGACGCTATCTCCTCTGTCTCGTGGACTAAGAAGGTGTGACTAAGATTGTGTGGCATCGTGAGTGAATGGATAGAGTAAAGGAAAGGCAGATAATAATTACTGTGTGGCTGCAACAGGGCACCAACTTGGCAGTGGCGACATATCGCGGTCGTGTGCTCATTTGGGACGTTGAAGCTACCAGGTGCATCCGTCGACTGGAGGGCCACGTAGCACGTGTAGGTGCGCTCGCCTGGAACGGGGATCTTTTGGCCTCGGGTTCGCGCGACCGTCAAATTCTCCTTCGCGACGTCCGGGCTGGGCCGACCTCGGGTGGTGGATTTTCACACTCCTCTACCATTGGCTGGTCAAGCATAGAAGCCCACAGTGACGTGCCCTCAGCCTCCACACCATCTACCACGTCCATCTCCACTCCTGCTGCCTCCTCTTCCTCTCTTTCCCTCATGCACATTGATCGCGAGCTTCTCTCCAACTCCGTTCGCGCTTCCTTCGTTTCTAACATTCCCACCGGTGGTGCATCTGCTGGCAGTCTCAGTAATGGCTCATTTATTCCAACTTATGGCGGTCTCATTCCATCTGATCTGGGCAACACTTGTCCTGGGAGTGTCCGCGTTCTCAAAGACCATAAGCAGGAGGTATGTGGATTTGACTCTGCCTTACAGGCTTCCTTTAGGCCACTTGGTACAATGGCCCAGTAGCGGTAGAAAAATGTTGGCACTGTTTCTATAATATTAATAAACTCATTTTCAAAAGGCTAGGATTCGAGGTAATTGTATCAGTTGGCATTTCTGTTATGCTCCCTAACTTTCAAAGGTGCCGCGCTATCCGTGATTTTGAGCATCTTTTGTTAAATCACAAGGAAGGGTATGGCTCAAACATAAGCAGAATCGAAGCGAATTAAAATCTCCTTATGGCGGTACCTGGTAGTTGTATTTTGTTCAACTACAGTCCATTATTAAATTAATTTCTTGGAAAGAATCGCTCATACTTTGTCTCGCCTGTTTTGCATGTGCTTATCAATCATTCCGCCTGTTCAGCACGGCCGTTTTACGTGTAGCAGCAAGCTGGTCGATGCATTATCAATTTGGGCTTTTCATTTTGTATGATCTCATATTTTTGGGTTGTAATTTAATCGTACCCTTGATTATCCGGTCCCACATCAGTTGCAACCTCCATTCACATTTGCGGTCGGCAGGTTAGTCTATGAAATTCCACCCACCATATTGTGCACTCCTAGATTTGGCTTGCATCTGAGCAAACCTAAGCACAGCGCTATTTAAATGACTGGTGAGTACTAACTTTTGTGGAATAGGCTCTACCAATAACTTCTCAAACATGATGGTTCACGGCTAAACATGTTAATGCTTGCTTCTAAATTTTAGCCTTAGTGTGAATCACCATTGAATTATTAAGTCGCTTGTACTTGTTTGGCATCGCTTAAACATTTTTTTCTTCACCCACAAGAAGTCCTCGTGACCAGCAAACGAATTTCTTTTCGAATGGTCTGTTAAAATGTGCTTATTTACAAATATTTTTTGAAGGTCTGTGGTTTGAAGTGGTCCCCGGATAATCAATACTTGGCTTCCGGTGGTAATGACAACCGTCTTCTGGTGTGGAGTCAGCATGTGGCGAGTTTCTCAACACCTATCCTCTCCTATGAGGAGCATGTGGCTGCGGTCAAAGCCATCTCTTGGTCGCCCCACCAGCATGGCCTCCTAGCCAGCGGTGGGGGCACGGCCGACAGGTGCATTCGCTTCTGGAACACCCTCTCCGGCCAGGCTCTGCGCTCTATCGAAACTGAAAGCCAAGTTAGTCCCTCTAAAGTCCCTGCTCTCGGTGTAGCGGCCCAGACTTGGTACTGTCGCATAGTTTCCATACCCTCTCACCTGCTAAGAGGTGTGCGCTTCAATAAATTGGCGATCCGTCGCTTAGTGTAAAGTTAACTTAGTAATGGCTAAGGTCAGCTTCATGACTCGATTTTGACACGTACTTGAGCATCCTCCCGGTGACGCGTTCTAATAAAACGCTCGTGGAAATTGGTACTTAAAAGGCGCGTGTGTTGTCCCATTTGTCGTCTGGTGCTCTCTTGTTTTATGGTCAATCTACTTTCAAGTGACTATTTGGGCACCGTACATGACTACCCCTCTTAGTTTTTACCGTCATGCTTAATCCTTTATCCTTGCCCATTTGTAAAAGTGTAGTCCTTAGCTTCTGTTTTCGAGGTGACACTCCTCACTTTCCCGTTTGAAGAGATTTCGAAGTGGTATATTAGGGAATACTGTTGCCTCGTTTAGGAAGTTAGTGCAATTCAAAAATTTATCTTTGATTAAGGCTTGGCTAGAATCTAACTCATGTAATGGCGAAAGCTAAAAGGCTATTCAAATCCAAAAATGTTATGCAAATTTACTGCATTTGTTTAAGACCAAAGCTAATTTCTAACGGATCTTTTTTGTCGAAGCCGCCCCCATTTGGTAATCTACCACCATTTGGAAGCAGTGCATTATTTGTTTCCAAATTACATTAATTAAAATATTTTGTACCTGAAAGTGGTTGTTCCACCGGTTGCATAGCACAATCATTAAATTAATTTAAGTAAATTACCATTTTCTAATTTCCACTGGTATCCCATTCCCCGGAGATGTGACTTCTCATCGGGTCGAATGTTTTACCTCTTTGACTCCATTTCGTCGCCACAACTCACAACCATAACACGGGCGCAGCAGCATAGGTTATGAAAGTACGATTGGTACCAGCGCGCAATGGTTTATTTGAGCTAAATTTTAAATTTTTGATTTATCCTAATGCAAGCTTGCACAGTCCAATTTAATCGGCTTCTTCCTCTCGTTGGTGAATTGCTTACTCCAATCAATTTATATTATTAAATTTATCCTCACTTCAGTCCCGCTTACTTGAGTATTCCTTTTAAGCAAAAAGTTGCATGGATCCTATGGAGTATTTAGTGTCGCTGAATTAGTTATCAAAGTGCTACCAAGGCTAGCTCTTATGCCTGGGCGCATTTATTAATTGGACTTAAATAAGAATGGAAAGTAAGCTTTCCAACATTTGTATGGAACTTTGAACGCTTTCTCAGTGAATGTTTCGAGAAGTCGAGGAACTTTTCTTTGCTCCTTAAAGGGAGCATAATTTCGGTTTCTTGTGAAGCACGGGCCTGGATATAGCCAACCGAATCTTACAGTCCAATGGTTTTAGTGGCTGCATTACATAGCAGTTTTTGCCTAGGTATGTAATCTGGCCTGGTCAGAGCACAACAATGAGTTGGTAAGCACGCACGGCTACTCACAGAACCAGATCCTCGTGTGGCAATATCCCTCGTTGCGCCAACTGGCTAAGCTTACAGGCCACTCCTCGCGTGTCCTCTACCTCGCCGTATCGCCTGACGGGGAGAACATTGTCACCGGCGCCGGGGACGAAACACTACGTTTCTGGAATGTCTTTTGCCGTGCCAAATCGCCCAAGGTAGCTTCACATTATTTTCACCCCTTTTCCCTTCCTAACATGAACTTTACCGGTTAGATTTGGCAAATGCCGTTTTTAGTCTGGTATCGTGGACGACTTTAGGCACCAAACCTTAACGCAGGACATTCCTTTATTCGTTGATCGCTTAAAACCATGTCGTCGCGGTTTTGTCACGTGGTGCTCGCAAACATTTGGCCCGTCGAAGTTCAAGACAAGTGGTTCCTCAATTTTACGGCTGCACTTCCCCGCCATTTCCTTTACCAGCTTCCTTAAAACATCTTTGGCCTATAAACTGTATTTTTAGCAGAGGAGGGCGGGGGCAGATTTCAACGAATGCAATGGCCCTCATTTGCAATATGCCAATTGTCTGCGTCCATCCTGCTACTGTCAGCCTTCACTTGGTCAATCTTATTCGCTTAGTTTTTAGGATATGATGAACATATTTCATAGAAGTTTCACTCTTAATTTTTCCATGAACTATGTTTGATTAGTGAAAATCCGTACGTTTTCTTTACAACTTTCGTGCTGCTCAAAGCCGTTGAGACTGTTTTACAAAATTCGCGAGACATGTCCAGTAATTGGCTGGCACATTCGAAATGATGGATGCACCAAAGGAACTCAGCCTTTAATTTGTCTCCTCCAAATTAATTATGCAACTTAAATTAGCATTGAAGTTGCGAATTATTCCCCACCCCTATAGGCACTTATTTTTCTAAAATAAATGCACTTAAGTGTGATTGCTTACTATGCCCTCATGTGATACGCATCAATTTTAATTAATTAAGGAGCTGATTTCACATTCCCTAAACAAAGTGAAGGAGGCGCTACGGACCCATTTCGTTTGAGCCTAATGCTTTGACTTGACATGAAAATACGTCAACCTCATCTTTGACATTGCTCTGAAAGCGCCCTGTCTGAGGAGGTGTCAGTAACTGCTCGAACATTTTCATCAAAAAATCACAAGAAATTGCGGATGATGTTTTAATGTTTCATTTGCTGATTTTCTCAACAAATACCAGTCTAAGCTACTATAAGCTGTTGAGGTAGTCCGTTGATCGTCCCGTTTCAGCCCGCTTCATCAACTTTCAATCTTTTTGGAGCGATTCGATGATTATTTAAGCGTTGCGGTGTCACAATATTGCAACCATCGGGGTCTGACGAAGCAGTTTCGACCAATCTTTTCCATGTAAATTTGCACCATCTTCGCCACCCATCTGACAGATTCTCCCAATGATTTTTACGTCGCAACTCACAAAACTCACCTTGTCTATAATCACTATCTCCTTCTCTTTCTGTCGACACATTGTAAATCGGAGGTTTTTTCGCAAAATCCGTGACCAGCATTTCATTTTTTGAATGATCTTGCTTATCTGTTCTCGATATCTACGTCTCAGTCTTTTCCATTCGCCAAATTCGGCTTTTCATTGAAATAGATGCTTTTAGTTCTTTTCCAACTAGTATGGGAAGTATTCCTCTGGGTAGACTTCCTTTCCATGCATTTTCCTTCTGTACTTATCGACAAAAGAGTGCGCAAACCTGGGTCGCTCTGCTCTCCTAAGTATCTGAAATGTACCTTATTCCTACGCAAAGAGCCTTGTCTTCTATTCTGGGGGAGACGAGGGTGCTCTGAGATGGTCTTAATCTACTCAAGCTCAAAAATTGAGCCTGAACCTATAAATGCCAGTTTATTCTTCAAAGCTAAAAGGGAATGCTGTAGGCACAAGTGCTTTGGCCTGTGTACTTTAAGCATTAATTGAAAACTTATTGGATGAATGCGAGTTGTCCCATCAATGCTCATCGGGGCGAGTTGAGCTAATTAGACGAAAGGCACCAAAACCCTAAAGCGGCAAAGCTGGTGTACGACTGAATGGCGGAGCTTCCTGTAGCACATGAGCTCCCACATCTCCGACCACGCTAAATAGGTGCATCGAGTTGCACGGGCATGTGGTAAGCGCGCAGTTTGGGCTCAATGACTTGTTAAGGTGGCAAGCTAATGAAAAAAAACGTTTTGAATCTTGGCATAAGAGCTTGGTAATGATGGGTTGGGGAAAGTGGGAGGAATCGAATGTGAAATTTTGATAAAATCTGCAACTTAAATCAGGGAACGAGGACTGGTTCCGATGTGTGCTCTGGTCGGTGATGGTGAGGGCACTGACTCGAGAGAGGAGCCATTCACTGGGAAACAAAACCTGAAATCGCCAAATTGAATCAAGCCTCATAATCTATTCCTTCGACCACTTTAACTTCGAGCCAGCGTTGCCCGACCTTGTGCGCAACCCGGCTTTCACGCATCCCGTTCGGACGCTGTGAAAGCATAGCCCATTCAATCTAATGCCATCTTAACATAGGTGTCATAAGCGGTGCAGCATTGAGATCTGTCGAGTGCCTTAAGTTTGATTACGTTTCTGTTGTTAATGGAAGACCTGCTGAGCACAGAGTCGGATATAAGGTGTTTGCAGCCACTGCCTTGGGCGTCTTCACATATTTGCCTACTTGGGTCAATTACCCTTCTACTGCCACATCGGAGCGTAGCTTTAAGCCAGAGAACCCAGGGCTCGCATACATTTGGGTCGGCTTTCTTTGTGCTGTCCCAAAGGCGGAACTAGTTAGGACGGTGTGGTGCAATGTGCATCAATAAAGTGGCGAATGGTTTGGAATGCTGGCGGCGCGAACCGGCCAGCGTCCAGTGTACAATTGATCGAAAAGTCCAGTCACTACAACTTCGCTTTACCGGGTAAACATATTTTAGAGGAACGTAACTGAAAGCGATTGCGATTGAACACTAAGAATGATCTCGTAATAAAGTTGTGAATATTTGCGGGCTATCTTTTGCTTTTAAAACCGAGAAGTTCTGCATTCATGTGTTGTATGCCACTGAGGTTAATGAGCGTAGGAAGTGGGTGGAATATGCAAAATTTGCGGTCGAGGCGAGTGAAGCGCCCCGAGCATCCCCAGAAGAGGGAGAGAAGGCTAGGTGTAGGTCTGAATGCATGTATTCTAGAGGGGAAGGAGGGGAACCGCTGGCATGGCCGGCGAACGAGCCCACGCAGCACCATTCAGGGTGGTCGCCATTAATGTGTCGGACCAACCAACAGTCCAAACAAACAAAAACAACAGCGAGTCCAACGGGCAACAATGGAAGTTTCAAAGTTTAAGGGGAAGCAAGTTTCGAAACTGTTGATCATCAGGGCCTACATTAACAAATGGTGAACAATGGTATACTCGAATAATAAAAATCTTAATGCAGCTCTAGTTGTAGCTGAGTTCGAATCATGCGCAAATCAGCTGATGTCTCATAAGTGCTGACTGGACAATATTTATGAATCCAAAAATACTTTCCTGCCTAGGTGTACCTAAAATTTTTCTTTTTTTTAAACAAACATAAATTAATCTATAAATTTTAACTGGGTCTGCTGTTTTTATAAAGAAAATGGCTGTTTTAATTGTTTTAACTAATACTTTATAACGCTCAAGGTCTGAGTCGATACTTTAACTCTGCTAGGTGTGCTTAGTGCCGTTTGATGCTTCGTTTTCTGTCATAGTGCTATATTTTAGCTGCTTCCTTTGCGCTTGGCTGTGTTTTACATGGCCGTGTTTCACTTAGGTGTGTTGCTCCTAATGGCATATGCTGAACGTTTTTATTCCCTAATGTTACATTTGATTTCCTGGCTTTAGTGCCATTGCCCCCCTCTCCGGAATGGTTGTTAAGCGGTACCTTATAATTTGAAGCTAAAGTTAGATAGGTGACTTGATACTTGGAAAGCGCTAAAACAGGCGCCTAGTTGTCGCTCAACGTTGCATAACTTTCCCTTTGAATTTTAGTCCCAAGCCATTAATGCTTCCATGATCCTAACTTTGCACGATGGGGAATTGCTTTACTTGCCACGATCACAAAGAAAGCCTTCAGTGTCATGGAGACAATGGTATGGCATCGATGGGTGCAAATGCACAAGGGGGTGGCCAGCCACTAGGGCAAGCCCCATTTGGTCGTCACTATGGCCCTTCAGGTGACGCTGCGTCAGTCGGCGCCGGCCAGTCTGCCCTAGTTCCCACCTCACGAGGTGCACATCAACCCACCCAACAGTATTCCATGAACCTCTACGGCATTCAGAATGGACCACAACAGAGCCCTTCCTATACATACGGTCCCGCCCAACCTCCTGCAACCCTTGATCAGCAGCTGGCTGAACAATCGCCTCGAGTTGTCCGTGTTCACGCTTTGTACACTTACGTAGCGCAAAACGCCGACGATCTGAGCTTCCAGAAGGGCGATGTCATGTTAGTCGAGTCGGGCTTATCCGAAGCCTGGTGGTTGGCGCGTCACTTGAGGACTGGGCAGCAGGGCTACATACCTAGTAACTATGTGACTGTGGAAAACGGCCTCTCAACGCAAATGGAGGCCTGGTATGATATCACACGTAAAGATGCCGAGAGAATGCTTTTGATGCCCGGTTTGCCTCAAGGGACCTACATTTTACGCCCCTCTTCCGGTGAGGTCTCTGCTGTCATTGCGTATTCTTAAAGTGATTGGAACGTTTTCTTAAAATATGAGGACGCTTAATTTTATTAACTTGCAGGTTTTGGATCATGAGAAATTAGTTTATTCTATCCGCTGTCAACTCACGCTTTACCAGTAATTTTCCCCATTGCTCCGATTTTGCCAAAAGTAACGGACTATTTTCTATTGAGTCAATTGTAGATTCCCGAAATTACGCACTTTCCATTCGGTTTGAAACTGAGAGGAATATGTATGCAATAAAACACTACAAGATCCGAACTCGCGATAACGGTGCCGGTTTCTACATCACTAATCGAACCAGCTTCGCTTCCGTCGTCGACCTCATCTCCCACTATCAGTGTATGTCGACGCCCATAACTGTATTGTTTAATATCGAACTTGTGTCAAAGCTAGTTCACGATCGCGCATTTCGGTTGTTTATCTTTTCATGAGAGCGCTATTTGAACAATTCCTGCACATATTTTCCTGCAACCAGATTTTTTAGGGTTGCTACTTTTTTTGGTTATTTTCTCTAGGAAGGATATTTATTTGATGCAGCTCATAAACGATTAGGGGTTTGCTGACCCTTGAAACGAAGTAGTATTGCTTATTCTTAGCTCAGTGTTTCCTAATCGCACTCAAAACATCTGATCTGAAGGCTCGTTGTGGAACACTGATAATTCGAATTCGTCTTAAACTAGAATTGTGGTTGTGTACTTCCTATAATTAGTCTGCATTTTTCGTAAGTCAGCCTGATCTGTTCATGAAGTTTTTGTCAACTGGGCCACCGTCGATTTTTGTTCATTTGGGTGTGTGCTTTGAAGTGGACTTGGTAAAGCTCACCCGTGATTGAATCCACACGAGCGTGGTGTAATTTTAACCGCACTTGTTCCTCTGTTTATGTTTCATCTTGTCTTCACTCTCATGCCGTATTTCAACACTGCCTGCCTAATCCTTGTCATTTGTAAACAAATGATGTCACCGCTGAGCTTTCAAATTTGTAGCAGGTATGGACTCCCACAAATTGCGCTATCCTGACAATATTTGGTGCATAGGCGGGGCGAGGAAGGTGATAGTGAGTCTGAATCGTAGACGAAATATTGGAATATCTTCATTGCCCATCAGAGTTTTTGGATATTGCCTTAATTTGTCCAAGTGACGTCGCTAAAATTTGATCAATGGAAGTCAATCTTTCGCTGGTTTGTTCGCACGTGGTAGGTAATTCGAAGGCTGTTTGTCGTGCTCTCGCGAGCCATGTGCGTCGCTCTCTTCAGCTCTGCCACCGTCCTAGGTCATCCGCATCGGTACTCTCTCACAATCGCGTAGACCTGTGCTTAGTCCTAACTGTCATGCATGTGCACGCTTAGCGTACTCCTCGACAAGCGCCTTGGTAATTTTATTGAAAGCAGAGTTATTAGTGGACATCTAGGCGCCCATTAAGTGATTTGCAGAAATGAAAAATTTTATTGAAATGTTATCCAATTCAACTTGTTGTTGTGCCCTTAAGTAACGGTAAAATCATTTTTATGGGCGAATTCTTCCATCTTGTTTTAGCCCTAATGATGGATAGTATGGGCTACCATTTGTCCATCTTTTATATTCTTTGTTATGTTGCTTAAAAGGGGCTATTTTAATATTTCGGGTGCCCTTTTTGAGGTCGGTCGATTTGCACGAACCAATGTAATAACTCCGTCACTGTCGTGAGAACGAGACTATTCTTGATCCACCGTGAGAAAAGGCTCATCTATGCACCCTTTTCACTCTTGAGTTTTTGATCAGTGTACATTGGGATGCACGAGCCAAATTGTGTGTAATGTTCTGGCTAACTTGAAGTGGGTGCAGGCAACTTTTAAGAGCCACCTCTGTTGATGTTCGATGTTTAATTTAGCCACACCTTTCGAGTAGCGTAGACTTCTATATGTAACTGCGTGGATGTAATGCAGTGAAGTGTTTTTTGTAGAGGATACTTCTTTGTCACTGTAACCGGCTTGTTTGTAGCCACCAGCGATGGGTTGTGCTGTCGCCTCACCCAGCCGTGTCCGAGGAAGTACACCCCACCTGTGCAGTTCCGCGACATCGAGGCAAATCGACGGAGCCTGGAATTCATCTGCGAGCTAGGTAGTGGTAGCTTTGGTATGGTGTACCGGGCCCGGTGGAACAAAACATTTGATGTGGCAGTAAAGAAACGCCTCGCCACCACAGATCGTGCACTTTTCATCGAGGAGGCGAAAGTTATGCACAAACTGCATCACCGCCGTATTGTCCGCCTCCTCGGTGTCTGCACCGAGCCGGCCGATGAGCCTGTTTTCATCATCACAGAGTTGCTTGAGAAGGGTGCTTTACGCAACTTCCTCAGCAGCGATGAGGGTCACCAACTCGTCCTCAGCGACCTTATTGACATGATTGCTCAGGTATACCCATCCCATTGGATTAATCGATTCATGCCTGTACCTTGACTTCATCTTGAAGCTGCCCACGTGTTCGTCAACTCACGTAGAATCAATTTCTAAATCCATAGTTCATTAAGTCCATTCCACCCATCCACCTAATCATAGCATACCCTTTCATTTTGTTCCTATCAATTTATCTTGAATCTTCTTTGGTTGTCAACCCTCGCATTTACATGCATATTTATCCATTTTTTATCGCGTATTCACTAGTTTCTTCATTTAATTGGAGTATCGCATTGCTTTACGTCGTCATGCCTGGACAATGGGAATCACTTCTCTCTCCATTCCTGTGCCTGGCCAGTGCTGAAATTTGCTTGGTATCCGACAGCCTAGATCTATCATAGTCGGGTTACTTAAGTGCCTCATTGTAACACTCCTGCTTTTTCCTTCTGGTGTTTATTTCAATCTTAGGCCCGTACAAGCAGCAGAAGCATATTCTGACCGAGTTAATTAAAGACGCGTAGCAATTATTTTGCCTAATGCCTTTCTATTCTTCTCAGTGTCTGCCAATGTTTTAGAACATGATCCGTTTGTTAAGCGCTTAAGTTCTGTGACAGCAATGATCTTTTTGTCAAAATTGACTGCTTTTTGTTTAAAAGTGGGTTTTAACTCTTAAATTTGTCTCATCCAGACTTTATGCAGCACTCAACTTCATCATTTAAATGAACCGGTCATGAACCCCCTTTTCAAGGTTAGTTCTAGTACAATATCATTAAGGCCAGTACTAGTCACGTTTCTTCGTCCTCTTTCACTATCAATGCCTCCTAGTCATGATTCATAAGCGGTGTTTGTGTTAGCTGGCTTTGTACTTCAAGTGACTGGGTATATTCAGCTGATGTGACTATTCAATTTGTAGGGTAGGCGGTCTGGTGCGAATTCGGCCGAAATAAACAGAACTGTTACCGTGGTTTTGTTTAGCATTGATATCAGTTGCGAGGTCTATGAAATCGAGAGCTCGGCTACAGCGAATTCCATTCGGATTTATTTCCACCACGAAGTCCATTTTCTTGGGAAATCTTTATGACTCATTTGATGAAGACACTAGAGATCCTCTACTTGGCTTATACTAGTATTCGTGAATACTTTCAAAGTCAGGGAATGGTTGTCAGTGTCTTGATCGTTCCACGTTTAAAGTGATGTCTCAGAAACCTGCTTCATTTCGACACTTTTTCGGGCGATTCACCTCACAATGAACCCTTCCGAATGCCAATATCGTTCTTTGTTCTAAGTGACTTCGCCGCCCTTTGGTTGAACGCGTGAAGTCACTTGTAGAATCGTTATGTTCTGCTGGAGTCAGGTCAAAAGGCATCTTGTTTGCTGCACATTTACTGATGACTTGGGAGAGTAGTGCCATGAACCATATGTGTAGGTTCTCCTAACATTGCCCCAAGAACTAGATAAAGGAAGTTGAAAATACCCTCAACGCCGTGTTCACGGTTAATATGAGCATAACTCTGTCGAATGTTTTCAAGGGGGTTTCTTCCTTATTTTTTTCCAATTATAGATTGCTGAAGGAATGGCGTATCTGGAGGAGATGAATTTCGTTCATCGCGACCTCCGAGCCGCCAACATCCTTGTTGATCGCGACAACTCCGTCAAGGTAGCCGATTTTGGACTCGCCAAAATGCTTGACTCGGATGTTCAAAATGATGGAGGTGAGTTCTGTAAAACTCCGCAGAATTTTAGAACTGTATCCTGTTATTGCCATAGCTATGACATTTGTGCATTTCGATGCATTCCTTAACGAATCTGTACTTTTGTTAGAATTCATATCATGTGGGCCTCGTTTTAAATAAGCCAAAGAGTTCCTGTTAGTATGCATATGTCTTGCAAATATAGGGGAGCAGATGAGATGGGGTTAACAAGTAGTATTTTGGTTAAAAGCACCGCGTTTTCCTACATGCAATATCTTGCAACCGCTGGCAAGGTTCCTGCACCGAGAGTGGGCACCACAAAACACACGTGTCGTGTTTTTTTTGTGTCTGTTTTGATTGACTCATTTAACCAGCTTCTACGCGCGCATGTTCGAGTCCGACTTGTAGATGCTTGCCTTGTTACTCTGACTAGGCATAGTTGGAGCTGTTTCTCTGTTGATTTGTTTATTAGTGAACTTGCCTTCTCTTCACTCTGAGACAGTTTTTGTGCTGTAATTCTCGAGTAATTTAATACGCGGCATAACGTGCACTTCTAAGTGGTCGTGGCAACGTTCTGATTTCACCGTGATTCTATATCCGCACTTCAAGTTTCGGCAACTCGAAATGTCACCGTTCGCCTTGGGAGTGGAAGGGAAGGGGGGCCGTGACGCATATCCACTGCGTATGACTCATCGCATATTTGATTTTGGCTCTTCCCATAGTCATAATCCTACCTTTTGTCAAACCTATGCTAACTGCTGAAGCCACAGAAATCTCGCTTGGTGTATCACCTCCTTAACTGGTTACCGTTGCTCAATCAGTGAATCTCCATACCACCTAAGCTCTTCTTTGACTTAGTGGGTCTTCAGTCTTTCATTGTGGGCTTCACCTCTGCATTAGTTGTTCGCTTCACTTCTTATTGCACAACGATGTGTACGTGAAGCGGCATAGAGATGGCGGTTGAGCGTATTAGCCATTCTGCACAGGCTGCCACATGCCCAGTCACATCGCCGATCTTGGGCCCCACCCAGGGTAGTAGTGGCATTACGAAAAATGTCGCTTCTCTGCTGGTGTCAGTGCGACCCACTCATTGGTAAAACAAATGCTTGTTTTATTGTCCCACGGCTTTGCTTCTATTCGACCATAAATCGCCCTTTATAATGTGTCTCGCGTCTCACTCCCCACTTGGCTTACAGTTACCGCCTGCAGCTGGCCAGTGCGTTGGGTTAAATCTTGTTATCTCATTTTTGTGATGGGATATATGTTCACTTTGGTGTCAAGATTACTGCATACGTTTTTTGTCTTGGCAAGAAAGCCTGAATTTTGCATATCCAATGCAGATTTATCTATCGCTTTACGTCCTTTGCAATTGCCTCAAACTGCATCTACATAGGGGAGCACTGCTTGGGGCTGAACCACTACAACAGGTGCGATTTCTGTGCTAATTGGTTATTTTGTAAAGATCGGTCAATTTTAGGTGCTAAACAGTCTTCGTATTGTTCAATAAAGGCTTAGTGGGCAATCGTAGGATGAATGCTCATGCTGGGTTAAATTACAATGGCGAATGCGTCGCCATAAACGCGCTTCCAGATCAGATGACGGAGTCTGTCATTTTCTCTGCCGTTATAGTACCTTAGAAGTAAACATGCGAGATATCACTGAAATTTGATCTCTGTTCCAAGGTGTGATCTTTTAAAACACCAATCTTTACGGCTAAGACCATTTGTCTAGGAGCGAGACGTGTTCAAGGCAGATTTTGGTGTCATACTATTTGAGACTTGATGGATCTGCTAGCACACTACCTGTTTCACGTCTTCTCTTATCCACTTGTAGTTATAAAATTCCCTATCAAGTGGACTGCGCCGGAAGCAGCTCTTCCAGACCACCACTTCAGCATTAAATCAGATGTCTGGTCCTTTGGTGTGCTCATGTACGAAATCGTCACTTACGGTGGCACTCCCTATCCCCGTAAGTCATTATCTCCATGCCCTACTTCTCGGTTGCCGCTTCTCTTTTTTTAGAGTCTCATCTCTTATTTGCTATTAAGGCAGTCGGTTGTGTCCCTGGACCCACTTTCACAGTCGACTGCGGTACATTACACATGGTAATACTTTATACCTATGCGAGGCAGATGATCGCCCCCGAGACTTGGGTCTGTGTTCAGAGTTGTAGCAGTAGGGAGTTTCTGTTTCGAGGTCGTCCTCATTGGTCGTTCTGGTTTAGATCGTGAATTGCCAACTGTGTTTCCGTGCACATAAGTTGTATAGTTCACGGAAAGAATAAAAAAACTCAAATACTTTGTGGTCGTACTGAATAACATTATGTGGTAGAAAATCTCCGCATTCAGTCTACGCCTTCATCAGATCGGGAGCGGTAATTCGTTGACCCTTTCCCAAACATTATCACAAAATTTCATAGCAATTTGGACTTGAGCTTCAAATTGATGTCTTGGCCCAACAGGTATGCAGACGCTTTTCCGTCGTCATTCGCTGGCAATGCTGCTGCTCGTATAAACTGAAGCTACCAAAAGCGTGGAACATATCAACCTCCTCTTGCCAAGATTAATGGTTAAATTGCGTATCGTTTTTGGGGTGTAGCCCTCATAGTTCATCCCGCGTCGCAACTGCATGAATCTAGGAGTGCGATCTTGGGAGCCTCGCGAATCACACAGGGAGAGTCGACCATTAGTCGAAACTCTTCGAACAAGGGGAAATGACCGACAACAAATTTAAACGCTTTGCTGGTCCAAGCATTTAAACTCGTCTTTTGAACAAGTCTGAATAGGATTCATCGATGACTATCAGCCCCGTATCAGTGTCACTGGGGTCGCTAACCGAGAAGTCTTCTCAAGCCGAGTCAATGCGGTCGCATATGAAAACAAAATCAATAAGTGGCTCTAGGTTTCAAGGTCGTGAGGGCCGTTACCTCCTCGTTTTGGATCTGTGGGCCCTGAAACTTTGCAGCATCGGAACCGCATGGGTAGGTACTTTTAATTCCATCATGCACCTCCAATTCGAACAGCAAGCCGACAAGGCAGCGTCAAAGCGCTCTTGGGGAGACTACCAGTTGGGAATGTTGACTGGTAGTCTTGCAAACTGTCGAAAGTGCATTTCCGCTCCAGCCTGACTTAATAACAATTCAATATGATGGAAGCCCAACACGGTCCTGGACGTTACCATACTTTCGGAGATTCCATAGCGCTGAATCGGCACATTGATGGATTATCACGGCTCCTAAACCGTAACCAGTTCTGCACCCGTCTGCTGAAATTCTGAACAACTAAAATAATGCGTATTTATTTATGGCACAAGCTGCATTGCATCCCCCTCTTAAGAAAAGTTGTTCCAGCTCGCCACCGCACACGTCCAACCAACCGCTGGAGTTCCAAATATGACTACTTGTGGATGCAAGCCATGTGTTTCATGCGAAATAATTGATCGTTTAGTAATGTCTTTTAACCACCGTTCCCTGGCGTGAATCACCGTGTGATGCTGGAGCTTGGCTTCGTGTTATTCTCGTCACCGTTCTTGAAAGTCCTGCGTTGGAGGGTGAAAAATTTCGTTCAGCGATCGCGACTAGAAGTGTAGACGTTTACAAAGAGTAATGGCCACAGTCATTAGATGGAGGCTTGATTAAAACGCGGTGGGTATCTCTAGTGTCGACGTTGAGGCTAGTTTAATCTGCCCTCCCTATTTTGGAAGTTGTGTCGTGTTTTTTACAACCTAATTGTTAAACTGGATAGAATTTTGTGGTGTGTAGGTAGATCAGGGCTTTTGCCTTGTAGCATCGGTGATCTTACTTAAAATGTGATCTTTCTTTTGGGTAATCACTTCCAAAGCTATCACGTTGCAGTCATTGGTGCTTTTTGTTGGCTTATTGACAGGAGTCCTCATTGTGAAGCGGCACTGGTTCTTCAGGATACCATTGAATTTTAAGTAGCTTAGTGCCGTCAGAAAACGGGGGAGAATGCAGCCTGTTGAAAAATCGCCTGGGAGAGTATGAATGTTACCATCTGCTAGTCAGGAATAAGAGGCGGTGTAAATGATTTTATGCAAGATCAAGCAAAACGTTGGCTTAAAAATGCCTTTCGACTGCCTAGGCTTCACAAATCGTGAGACAGTGCAGCAAGTAGAGCGCGGTTACCGGATGCCAAATCCGAACACGCCGGCTCAGCCCTGCCCGGATGATCTCTACGATATCATGATGCAGTGTTGGTCAGCACGACCGGAGGACCGACCTACCTTCCACAATCTCTACGAAATCTTTGAGAACTGGGCCGTCCAGACGGAGGGCCAGTACATCTCAGACGGAGCGCAAAACACCTGAATCAGTTGCCAATCTCTACAGTCGCCTCCACCGTAACCGCGTGTGATTGTCGTATATTCATCCCAACTCCTTTCCACCTGTCCACCCGATCTCTCTGTGCTGCATTTGACTTTACCGATTCAATCCACCCTTTTCCTCTCCCCTATCAACTGCTCCCCTCCTGTCGATTTTTGACGCCTTGGCTTTCTCTTCTCTCGTGTTCCTTTGCTAAGATTAATACTGTCCTAATAAAACTTGTGGCTCGCCATAGCTGCAGGGAATGAGAGTTTACATTTCTTGTTCAACCTCAAATAAGCTATTTTCATTTGGATTCGTTTCAGGGCGGGGAAACCTGTTTTGTCGCATTTTTTTCTGTCGGTCTTTATCAGTTTGGTTCGCCTTCTTCGTGTTGTCATGCTGGGATTAGCCAACCAAGGCCTATTTGTGACTTGTTCCTGTTACTAGGGAGCAAAAGGTGCTGCTTACAAATATGCGAAAGTTCGGCTTTCGTTTGTAGTTGTTTGAAATTTGAAGTTGCAAAACATCTAAAAGACAACCAAATTTTTCAGGCAACCTAATGATGAAGCAGCGTGGGTCGCTTTTGTTGGCTTAAACATCTCATTTTATTTCGTTTTGCGTGGCTGAAGTAGCCTCCTCCACTGATTTACTGGGCGTGTAAAGAGGTCTGCACAAATCACCTGTCACAGACTTCGCTAGCTCAAGATCTCCTCACTGTTTCGTAATTTTTTTCTAGCTTCTGCACGCAGTCTCTTGAGTTTCTTCGCAGCCTTAACATGCATGCCTTTCCATGATGAATTTTGGTGCATTTAGATGGAACTACAAGCACTTTAAGATGCTATTCATTTCTGGACGAAATAGGTTGCCTACTGAGGTCGCCTGCGCCGCAATTTGGGTGTGGATTTGCAGTTTTAGACCGGCAATTGGTATGGCGCGTCGTGATGGCTCGAAATAGATTGATGCCGCCGGTAGTGCCGTGCAAACACACCGTAAGGTGGAACCCGGCACCGGAGCCCTGCGCTGACACGGCGTGCTCTGTGTTCGCAGCCCAACTTGCTAACGCCTTCAAGTCTTTGTTGCTAATATCAACAGTCATCGTGGAACATTGTGGAGTACAGTGAAGCCGTTTACCCAAAAATGAATCGACGACATCGGTATCGTAACACACTAACCAAATTGGTCGCGAAAAATGATCTAAAAAATGCAAATCTTGGCGTATATTTTGGCAGGTAGAGCTTGGTGTGCAAAGCACAAAATCATGCAATAGCAATTCAGTCCTGTTTCACCTCCATTCCTCAGCCACACAAATAATTAGCGCAATTCAACCAGTAATCTAGCAATCGGGGAAGGGCAGCGGAGGGCGAGGAATAATTGTGAGCCTCTTTCGCGATTCTTTACAGCAGTTTTGCCATTGAACGATAATAATATTCCCTTCACGCCGAAAGGGGCTATCAGCCTCGTCGCAATGAAATGTTCTGTAGCGCATTAAGGCCTCTTTGGTGGAGAGAGAAGGCTGAACACGCATCATCGACGTGCGGGAGGGCCTGAAGGCTGCTGCCAAGGGCAGGAAGAGGTACAATAATGCGGCACTAAGCATTGGGCTATTAAATTGAGAGCTAATAAGGCAATGGGCTACAAAGCCTAGCCTGATTTAAATATCACCGCAGAATTTACTGTGGTGAGCTAGGCGTAGCATGCAGCCCGTTGGACAAAAAAGTGAAGTAGAAATATGCTGCGCTATTACCATTCAAAAATATTTAAGGTCTGAAAACCCGAGAAATTATAAACCCTTGCATGAGCGTCAGCAGCAAACGCATTTTCTCCCTTGAGAAATGCAAATTAAGAGTCAACGACCGTAAATTTTCTTAAAGGCTCTTTTGACGGTGTAAGTTCTTCATCCTGGTCAGGTTGAACGAGCACTAAGGGAGATGTCCTTCCTATCTTGTCTGTCCCTTTCTCTCCCAATCTGGGCCCCAATGATAAATCGTCTTACGCAGTAATTGTTTACAGAGCCAAATGAAATCGGATCAAGCTGCAGAACCACCTCCACAACAAAGTCTTAATGCTTCCAACTTTCAGGTGCTTAAGATGATGTCTTTTGGCAAGGAGGAGTGCGGCAGTCTTAAGGACCCAGCATAAAAGAAGCAGTGCTCAGTGAAATCACCATTTGTGTGGTCTTTTCCAGGCCCTGATCGATAATCAGCGCATTTTAAAACGACTAGCCGACTGACGCATTCGAGA
The DNA here is from genome assembly GCA_023968675.1 of Taenia pisiformis. NCBI lineage: Eukaryota > Metazoa > Platyhelminthes > Cestoda > Cyclophyllidea > Taeniidae > Taenia > Taenia pisiformis. Next base: position 305,639 of record CM043735.1, read on the forward strand.
GGCGTGTGAAGTCGACCTTGAAGGTGGTGATTTAAAATGACATCATGCTGAATCTACATCGAGCTAAACAGCTGCCCACGTCTGTGTCAAAACCAAATACTCGCTGTCTGAACAATTCCGTTCTTCGTCCAGCCGCAAATGGTGGTGCAGTTTCGTTTGAAGCCAGTCTTCGCAATCCCTCCCATTCATTGGCAAATAAAAGGCGGGGCTGGAATTCCAGTAATCGCATTTCGCATCAGGACTACGAGTGTACACTGCCAATGTCACAAAAATTAGCCAAAGGGGCCATGACTGATTCAAATGAGCGAGTTTTTAAAGCTCCTTCCAAACGAAAACCAGCTTATATATCACGCTCAAATGTGGAAGTAGCAGCTCAGTGCTTTCCAACCAATGCCATCACGATGCAAACGATGCACACACTGAAAGACCTCGTGGACAATTTCGTACAAAATCTCATCAACGGAACAGGCCAATTCGATATTGAGAGCCTCGAGGGACTCAAGAAGGTATTCTCGAAAATCACCAAGGATCAAGCAAATAAATTTAAGCTGGCTGCTCTTAACCAGAGGCACAATGATTCCAGTCAGGATTCGCGAATGAACCTACCAGCTGACACGCTGTACCAGAGTCTACTGTGGTGCCTTATATTCCAAGCTAGCATGGACCTACTGTCAAACGAAAGTGCAAGCTGTCGCGCTATCGGATCTGCTTCAATGCGCCTGGGATTACATAAATAATCTAAAGGAATTTTTCAGACCCTTCATCAAGGCGTCAATCGATAAGCCTAACTGTAATAGGGTTGTGGAGCTGAATCAAAACCAGTCAAACGTGAGGGATTGTGAGGTGGAAATCGAGGCGACTTTCCGGTCCCGTGAACCGGAAGTCGTATTAAATGACGAGAGTTTTGCCACACCACCTCCAGACCTCCATAAGCACAGAAAGCCTCACTCCTGCCGGAAAAAACACCACGGCACACATGAGAGGATTGGTCACAAACCCTCCAGGCACCATGGCTGTCATGGTTTTAAGGATGCTAATGTTGGGCCCTCATGCACACCAAACGTTTCTCTCAACTCCATCCGCCTCGATCATAGCCGAGTTTCTGTAAAGGTGCAAACACTTCCTGAAATGGTTAACACAGAGACACAATTTACACCTTCTTCCGAAGATCCGCTAACCAAACTTTCGCTACAAATTCAACAGTCTAACCTGGAAGATCAGTACAAATCCACGCGGATTCAATTAGCCAACGAAGCTAGCAAGTACCTTTCGGTATTTCGAAAGTGCCAGAATTTACAGAAACAATTGAGTGGCTATTCCAAAACCAATGACGGCTTATTTAAGACTATTCAGAGGACTTCATTTTCGTTATGTCCTGATTCAATTTTGAAGTCATTCAATGGAGGCGGAATCCAGAGGTTTGAAAGAATTACCAATTATCCAATGATTGAGAGGTACTTAATATTACCTGTTGAAGCACCTGAATTATTAGCCCCATTGGTGCGGTGGGTTCCAAAGGTGGCTGTGGAGGAGCTGCTTTCTGAGTGCTATGTTACGCGTCCAGAGTTCGTCTGCGCAATGGCTCTGAGAACGCCGCTCATCTCTCTTGCCGATATTCAATGGTACTCAGAGCAGGCAAAGCGGTCCAACTCGGCACGGATGGACAGCCGATTCATGCAGGTGAGAGCTTTACCCTTCAAACGTCGCATTATGCGCAGAGCACTCAAGTAGCAGAACTTTGACGGCCCTTTTGAAATAGGGCAGGACGACACAACTGTGATTTTCTTCTCTCGCTGATGCTGGGAGCCCCCTTGGCGCCTGCTTTTAAACCAGTCAATCCAAACATAAAGTCCTGTAAATCCATCATCATGTTTGGATGTGCCGTGTAACTTTATGACGAATAGTCCGTTTATGCTTCTTGAAATTCATTGGTATACCCAAATATATATATATATATGTGAAATGAATAAAAGACTTATGCATTATTCACTGACAGTTTTCCATTTTACTGCGCAAACCAAATTTCTGCCAATGATAGCAACGAAGGATATTTATAAATGCTCATTGAAATAACATATTTGCGCATTAATAGGCGCTTGTGCGAAAATGCTTTGCGCGCTACCGCCGATGCTGAAAGGCCAACTGGAGCAATGAGAGAGTAAGACGTGGGGGGAACGAGGCCTTTACTGTAATCCACGCCTTACAGTGAGACCCGCGTTCATTAGCTGAGGGGTAAGCCACCTGCCGGGGATCACTCCCACACACCCGAATCCTGCTTTCTTAGAATAATCACAAAATATAGGGAAACGCACCGAAACATCTTTATCGCTTTTATTACCACGATGAGGTTCGGAAGGTTTTGCCATTCGAAAACCATGTGGGTTAGCGTTTCACTCTAGTATTCCTCACTCGGAAGTAGAGAATTAGAAGTACCCACTAGCTTTTGTGCAAATGGCAGAGCAAATTATTTAAATTTATATAGATTTAGAAAACTGATAATTCAAAATCAAATTGCAACAGCTGTCACGGAGTATAAGTTCGCCGTCAAAATACTTAGCGGTAAGATAATGTGCCTTTTTGAGTTGATTACTGACCAAATTGTGTTGACAAGTGGTTTGCATGGTCGGGTATTCTTTGAGTGACTGGGTATAGCATTGTTTAAACCGATTTGCTCCTCATTTCAAGATTTTGGGACACTTATAACTTCATTCCCAGGGGACCAAGCTTGCATGATATGCCTCTAAGTTTACTTCCACAGGAAAAACTTTGGCAGCCACAAGATGGCTTGCGCTGAATTGCTTTGTACAAAAATCAAGTTTGAGTGCAAAACACTTCCGTGCTCCTCGTGGGTAAATCAGATGACACCGTCCTTGTAGCTATCGGCAGCAACCATGCTTTAAAGCAGATCGGTTGTATGTGGGCACTGACCTGCTCTTGACCAGTGATCAGCAGACCTATGGCGCGTGAAACCCAGGCGTTTATTCAAATTTACAGATGGTGGGTGGTGATTTCAAATGAACAGCTAGCACCAACACATTATTGTAACACTTGGGATCTATCAAAAGTGATCCGTAAGTTAGGCAACGCAATAGAAGTGCATTATTAAGGACACCAGGCGGTATCATTCGATTTTTCAGAAACAGGGAGTAGCCGTCACAGAGCGAGTTGGGAATTTGAGAAATGGCCGATAGCGCTGATGGACGCTGTGAAATTTTTCGAAACAGCTTTATCGTTTTACAAGCAAGAGTAGCAACTGCAGCAGAAAGATTTGTGCATAAGCCGTATATGTAGTTAGGACGGCGCTCCAGACACTATGATTCGTGACTTCGTCCTGTAATTACAATGAGGGAGAGAGAAAATGATCACAGCCTGTTAGTGTCTCTGATCCGTATTATTGACGGTGGCTCCGCAAACTGCAGTGTTTTGCTTGTTCAGACTGCTGATTGGCCAATCAGGTCTCCATATTGACCTAGCCGCATAGGATGGCCTCTGAGCCAGGCCAGCAGCCACTTTCCCCCCGTCTGTTGAATCTAAATATGCACATAAATGTCCTTGTCTGAGAGAGGGTAAAAATACTCCTTTGCATTTGTATCGTCCCGAACCTCCTTTGAAGACGAAGGAAAGCGAAACATAAAGCATGATAGGCATCGATTCAATGGACGGGGCGCAACCGCTTGCGTGGTCCGAGGACTAGCTTACGCGTCTAGGTTAATATAACCACCTGTCGCTCAAATCCATCCAGCAATTTGAACAAAGTATAACGGCACTGTTGAACTCACGCACTTTTGGAGGGTGATATTAGATAGATAAATAGGAAACGTCTTTTACATTGGTTGTCTATTTAGCTATCGGACCAGGTGTACTGGTAGATATTCGGGCACTTTCCTTCTCTGAGTTCAAAAACATGTTTTCAGTTCCATATTTTGCCCCTTTCGTCTCCAAGGCAGACCAGAGAAGCTACAGTGGTGGCAGTGAAAAGTGGACCTGACTTTATAGGGTTTCTATCCTTACCTATCTTGCCTCTGACATGTTTCTGCGGTGCAAAAGAAATGTCTGTGCTGTAGGAGGGAGAATCCCTAAAACCCTTTAGCAGAAGAACTAAGAATGACGTCCGTCTTCGACATCTGCCCCAACCCCGTGTTCCACAGGAGAGCTATTCACAACGAGAGCGACAATAATCGCGGACCATCTGGAAAGGCGACCGGTGAACTAGTACATCCCAATGGACACATTGATGGCAGACAGAATCTCTTGCTCCGAAGACGGTTCCCAGACCGGACAAAAATCTAAGCTGAGTCCTACCGCCAGGCGAGTTATTCGGCATGGAGCTATTTATCGCCTCACTTGCATCGACCTTCGGCCCCGAATGTGGTTAGTTCGTGGGTGCTTTTTGCAGCTCTGATCATGTAGTGATGGCTAAAGCTGGGGTTTTTCGAAGGAGAAAGCATTGAGAACAACGGGCAAAAGAAGGAGGGGTAGGTAACGCTTGCTTGTTTATACGGCTGGTCAACTTTTGGTCACTTCCATGGCCAAATGAATTAGCCACATGGGCAAAATATGAATATGTATATATTCTGATCTACATTTCGCCTTCGTTTGCTTTTAAGAAAGATTCAGAAAAATACAAGAATCACACTTGTTTGACATTACAGGGTAATCTGATTGCTCCAGGCCCAGGTCCAGCATTCTCCAGGAGTGCCATGGCTTGCTCCGTCTTTGGAGCGGTCTATGGCCACTACTTTGAAAGCAAATAAGTCAACATGAGCAAATACGACTAGAAATGTTGCGCAAAGTGAAGCAGGCCAAATCAGGCATATTTCTTTTTAATGAAGGAAAAATTTTATTTAATTTATCAAAATCATTTTAGTTTTTCTCATCAGCAACTAATTGAAGATAGAATAGGCTCAAATAACAATAAACAAATGCATGGAGGACTTAGTTAAGAAAGATTTCTGTAAAAATGCCTTTACATAAAGAATGATTTTTTAAGCAGCGAGGGTAAAATGAAGGCCTTTACATAAGCCAATCGCAACCTCGGTCGTGTCATTGAGGTGGAGCATGCCTTGGGTAAACCGGGATTACAAGTACTCGTGCTTCCAAAAATTGGCAATGAGTATCTTAAAGCAGGGTGCCATCCCCGGCCACGTTTCCTTCATAATGGATGGGAATCGTAGGCATGCGATTGCCCAGGGTCTCCAAAAAATGGAAGGTCACAGGCAAGGGTTTTCAAAATTATCCGAAGTAGGCACTGTTGTCATGTTCATTGTTGAGGTGCTTCGTTGGTGCTACGATTTTGGGGTAAAAGAGGTGTCAGTGTACGCCTTCAGTATTGAAAACTTCAAGAGATCGGAAGGTGAGGTCTCGTTTTTAATGGGTCTTGCTTTGGAGAAACTCAATGATCTCGTCCAAAATAAGTGGGTACTCCGCTTTGCTGCCCTTTCTTCGTTGACATTTGTTTTGATTGGCTAAGTTATTATTAAGGGACGAACTGGACAAACAGGGTGTTCGAGTCCGAGTTTTGGGCAATTTCCGTTTGCTTCCGGTAAATGTTCGACGTGCAGCCGCAAGAATAATGCTTTTGACGAGCGAAAACTCAAGGTAAATTTAACACAGATCCTCCTAACACTGTGATTAATTTGCAGAGCCACGCTAAACATACTGATGTCTTATACCACTCGCGACGAACTAACTTGGACATTGAACGCAATTCTTCGTGGGGTGCAGCTGGGCATTTTGAAAGAAGAGTATGCTGTAATTCTAATTTAGCTTAATTGTGCTCCATCTGTCCATTTAGAACCAATTCTTTAATCAACGGTGGATGTTGCACGTTTGGATGTGGATTAATGCTTAGTTTGATGACAAACTATGCTTATAGTCTTTTGCATCTGGAATTCATGTGTGTTGTTTTCCCATTTTTGCTACTAGTGAAAATTTTAACTCCGTACTAAACTGCTCATTACGTTTTCTCTGCATTCAATGCATTCCCTGCCGTAAATTCAGTGACATATTTTATCTATTCTATGATTGTTACTTATGTGTGAGTAAGATATCCACTTCTGCCTCTTTAATGGAAACTATATTTTATGTTTTGATAGCAAGAAGTGTTTCATTTTTAACAATTGGCTTACATAAGTATTTTTAAGGTTACAAATTGGGACCATTGGAAATTACCCAAAGGTTCACGGAGGGTGTAGACCTTAAAGGGTTTATAAATGTGTAGTGCCTGAGTCATATTTGAAGCCGTCATAAAGCTGAGAAATGTTGCATAACTTGATGCGACATTTTCCTGTTCTTCCTGCGAAGTTGTCGAAGTGCAGATCGGAAAAACCCATGTTCTTGAACCCGCAAGTAATGTATGCATCATTTCGCTAAAAAGGATGGAAACAGCACACTCTTTGTGTAAGTATGTTGGATCAGTGTCGATCGTTGGTACTCCTTGAGGTCAGCATACACCTCCTCACAATACAGGGACATATCGCCGGAGGTGATCGATCGGAGCAGCCAGCTGCGGAACTGTCGGCCGCTGGATCTTTTGGTGCGCACTTCGGGTGAGGTGCGACTGAGCGACTTCATGCTGTGGCAAGCCTCGCGCTCTGCAGCCCTCTTCTCCTTTTTTGAGGTCAATTGGCCTGCTTTCTCTTTCTGGCACCTCACCGCCGCCATCCTTCACTTCCAACTCAATCGTTCTGCCCTCCTACCACTCCCTGAGGTGTGTCCCGACGCCATTCTGATAGCGCTATCTTATAGTATATCGTATTCACCTTGCCCAAATTAAAGCTTAGTAAGATCTGCAATTGTTTCCAGAATTTACTGATCGTTGTTTCCTTGAGTGTGGCGCATAAACCTGATCGAAAATCTCACTCAACTACTGCACCGTTAACTCAAACCCCCCAAGACTACTTTCCTTTGGAGCATTTGACACAGATGCCCTTTCGGAATTCTTTATCCCACGTGCGTCACTTTTATATTTCAAGAACAAATTGGTTGTAGCCTTTGCAACTCATTAAATGAGCTAGTCCGTTGTTGTGTTTAACTTAATCCAATCTTCAAAATCTTCCTATCGCGAACTTGGCTTGTTAACCCTACACGTGTTTCTCTAATCTTCTCGGGATCCTTCGGAGCGCTTCATTTGCTCCGGGGTGTAACAACAACAACAACAATCACCAACTGGGACAGGACCCCAAAAATTTGAATTGAACTAGCATTCTTTATATGAACAGTCCCTTACATTTTACGATTTGCTGCTTAAAGACAATTTTAGATCATAGTTTTGGTTTTTTTTCCAAACTAATGCTATGGAGTTTTTTATCGCAATTTCCGTATCACGTTTTAAACTCTGGGCTTTGTTGTTTTGGGCATTCCAATCGATTTCGCGGATGAGTCGACACTCCACCCACAATCTTTAATGATTAATGCATGAATCGATTCATCTTTGTTCCAGGCGGTGCGATGCCATCTGAATGGGTTGGATCTGCGCAACACAGTCAACGGCCACAGTGATATCCATCAACCCGCCACGATCGACGCGGCTGAAGAAGATAATCGCATCTACCGATTGGTAAAATTTTATGCGACCTTGGAGAAGGAATACATGGACGAACTCTCTGAAATGGCTAACCTACCTGATGTGGAAGAAACAGTTACTTAGTGACATGAAATGTCACTATAAAAGCAAATCTCCACAGCTCATGTGATTTCATACCTGTATAGCTGTAAAAAGGCAACTTCTGCTTTCATTCATGTCTTAGATGACGCAGAGTCCAAACAGACACGGATTCGCTTATCTTCTAAGTTCTTTTCGTACCAAAATCTCAGACGGTTAAGGAAGCGTGATGGTAGATCAACTATGTCCAGAAGTTTTGGATCGGGCGATTTGAGATTGACGTGCTCCTGCATACGGTCGTGGGTTAAGCTGAAGTTCGTTCGTTTATGGGCGGGTACTTTTCGGAAGTTGCTGGGACGAATAGTGAGCGTCTTGATTTGGTTACTGTAAAATTTGCCAAAAGGATTAAAATTATTATTAAAATGTCTGGAGGAGAGGGGTTATTCCGGGCTGTTGCTGTCCACTACTCCGTAGCAGGACACATGATACAACGTTGATGATCCCGGGCTTTAGAAATACAGTGGAGGGTACAATAGCGGCGCAGGTGCGGGAAGCAGACCCTATTATTGAGCATGAGCGTCTAGGTATGTACAAAATCGCAAATCTTAGCACAACTACCTACCGAGGATGTCGAGGGAGAGGGGGAAGGGGAAAGGGTGGGGGTCGGTAAGGCGGCAGTCGGCTTCTGGCCAGGTTGACGCCAAATGGGGGTAGTGGGTGCCTATTGGGGACGGAACCGTTAATTACTTGACCGTTACCACCACTGCCTTGCCACGAGAGTATCGGGGGTGGGGCTCGAACACTCGATGGGGGAGGCGGTCTGGAGAGCGGCCACCGGCTTATTGATACCGACTGAGCTACGCCTAGACAAGCAAAAGAGAAACCAGCATCATAAGTTTAACGATTTGTGAATAAAGATGAACAGATGAATTAGAGCTGGAGGCTCACCAGCAGCAAATGTTTGGTCCATGCCGAATCGGGGGTGTTGGTAGCGGACAGGAGTTGACGGAGGAACACGAACCCCCGTGGGGGAATTTACCTCGGGGCTAAACCAAGATCCTGTGGGGGGCAGGTGGTGCTGCGACTGTGGAAATTGTTGCTGTTCATGAGGTCGGAGAAAGGGCAACACAGGGTCGGCAGCAGGGAACCTGAGGTAGGGCGCGGAAAGCTGTGACACAAAAGGCTGGCGAGGAGGTCCACCCATCTGGGTAGAGTTTGGTGGTGGAGGTACCATGGTGCAGAGAAGGCGAGCGGACGTCTGCGACGTTGTGTAAGCTGCATTTGTGAGGAAATTTTGCGTCACTGCAAATTAACAAAGTTCATGTTATATTGTTACAGTTGGAATGCTACAAAAAGTCGATAATGTGACCATGGAAAAAAATGTAAATAAAGTTTTCGAGATGCATAAGGGACTTCTGATCGATTAAAGGCTCAGAACAGTAATTCCAGACTTCGCCATTGAGATCATTTCCAGAATTTAAATTTGCATTTGATCAATTAGCAAAAAATGGAAAGGTTTAGTTTGGCAAACCTTACAAGCGAGACGAATAGTTTTTTAAGAGCTCATCCAATAAGATGCCAGTAGAAAGTTCCTCGAATTTAAGTAAATTCATTTTACTTTGACGCACTAACAATATCGACGATGGTTTGCGAAAGTAAATACGGAAAAATTAGTTGTCAAAGTGATGTTCTAAGTTAAACCTAGTTTTAGCAATTTAGTTACCATCAAATTATGCAATGGGCGATTTCGATCGAACATAAAGACGATAAGGATGGACACTCTTTAGATAATAATGCTTACAAGGTGTAGAGGTGGAAACGGCAGAAACGAAGGGAAGAAGTGGCGGTTTGCTGGTGGCGTCAGCAATGGCAGTGGCAGTTGTAATGCCTACAGCTGCAGGCGTCACTGTAGTAACAGATGGAGGAGGTAGAAGAGCTACGGCGCCGCTTAGAGAAGTCGACAACGCCGTGAGAGGTGGTGGCGGTGGTGGTGGTGGTGGTGGAGGGGGGGGAGGAGGAGGAGGGGGGGGGTGGAGGCGGCGGTGGCGGTGGAGGGGGGGGTAGTGCTAAAACAGCCCCATAGTGAGGTAAGTGATCCGAATGAGCCCTTCCTCTTCCTAATAAATACAAACTTACCTGCAGTAGAAAGAGGCACCAGCGGTGGAATGACCTTTGTAGGATGGGAAATGAGGACAGGTTTGGCCAAGTTTGTCGAGACCAAACGATCTTTGCATGGAGATAGGAGTTTTTTCCGCAACTCTGATGAGATAGAATCAGCGTCAACGAGGGCGTGGCCTTCAAGGAGAGATCGGAAGGCGAAAGGGGTCATGCGTTCAACTTGTTCCAGAGGAAGGTAAGTACATCCCTCGCGTTCGTTCCAACCTTCGTGGCATCGTTGCTGACTGCGTCGAACACCGAGATTGGCCGCCCAAGCGGTCTTCATCTCACGTTGTTCCAGCATCGACCTGTCGAGACTGCGGCGGGCGCGTGCTGCGGCAGCGCGACTTTCGAAGGTGATAAAAGCACATCCGCGCGGGGGAATAAGGTTACACTCAAGAACACGTGCGTGCGCCGCCGCCTCACACACCGCCTGTAACCGCGTCTCCGCTAGCTGTTTATGCAGGTGGCCAATGAATATGGTACGTGAGACTAAAGAGACATGATTGGCGCGTAGCGAGGGCAGAGCATCTCGACGCCGACGACGCTCGCGCTGGCTCGCCGTCTCTTCCACATCATCGCCGATGCCGATGAGAAATTGTTCCATTGCCCCACCAGGGTCGTTTGACATAGGGGTGGTGGTCGTGGCAGTACCTGGAACTAGTGGCGCTGCCGGCTGATCTGGAGATCTGCTTCGAAACCGAAGCGAAATCGAAGACGACGACGATACTGACGAGGTGGCACGACTGAGATAAAAGGCATGTATTAAAAATAGGCATAACCCAGTGGAAAAATAACCATCAAATAAGCTTCTATATTTCATTTTAAAAATAATCTACAGTGAATGAAAATTGTAAATCTTAAGGAGTAATGTAAAATGGGGTGTCTGGGAAGTCACCAAAATGCAACCTGGGCAACCAATAAATCATGCCAATGAATCTCATAGCGAGTTGATAGCTGAACAAATTTACATTGAAATATTAAAGGAGAATGAAGCAAAAAAAATATAACCGCATACAAACTGGAAGTCTATGAAAGGAGACAATAGACAAAGAAGCGACTGCTGTCAGCATGAAAATAAGGCCTGACTCAATCTTGATGCGTTTCCGAACAGGTGAGACGTTCGTGTCATAGCTAAGGGAGGTAGGAGATAAACGCTGCTGAGTCTCTGAGCGTCGTTTCCGGCGGCTGCCCTCATCGCCAGAGATGAGTGGTAGCGGAGGTCGGTGATTACTGACATTGATGTGGTTTGACAGGAGGGAATTTGAAGCTAGGCCTTGTAGCTGATCCTCGAAAGAGCTCTCATCGAACGTCACGAGTTCGCCAACAGTCGCCACTTTTCGACCACCTCCACCCACCTCAACTTCCGACGCCTAGTTTTGAAAAACGACGATGTGATCTCATGGGCTTCTAATGCGGTTACACGCCCACTGGTCCCATCCATACGGCACTTGAACAGAAACTAATGCATGTGACCATCCGATGGGGAGGTTACAAATGTGAGCTGAAAACCTGTTGCAGCGATGCTAAAAATTGTTATTCAATTCTGTATAGTGACATAGCGTGTAGCTAGACATAAAATTTGGTTTTTTTTATGTGAAACGTGTCAATGCGTGCGACAATCAGCTTATAGGAACGACCTTTTAAATCAAAGGGACAACGATGCATTCCCAAAATGCATAAAAATTGAACAGAAATCTTCTGGCTTTACATACCTGATGGTCGTGATGGTTTTCATTATTTCCTTTGTTATTTTCCATTGAACTTGGACCATTCAAAAAGGCCTCGTTGCACGTGGAATTGATGTTGTTCATGTGACACTTGCTCAGCTGTTCCTGAATGGCTCTATTCTCTGCCATGGTGTCCACGATTGCCTTCAATTGATTGAAGTAGGAATTTTCGATTGAAGGGCTATAGAAGAGCAAAGAGACGGTAAATACCAGGCTTTGGGTTGCGTGGCAGAGTAAATGTTGAAATCTACCAATCAGAAAGTGAATTCCAATTAGTAACGTCAATGTTAGGGGATTTAGCTTCGACTTCAAGTAGGTATAACAAGCCGAGGACAGAAGTACTTTTTTTTCATGCTGGTATAACCGCTGTAGAAGGATAGGCGTCGGTACAAGTGGAGAAGAATTGAGATTAGTACCTTCTAAGAGTTGGGGAATAAAAAGGTCCGCCATTTCCATGAACGATAAATCTTCAACGTTGCGAAAGCAAGCGAATAAGGTGTCAGAATGCATGCGCATACGTTTGCGTTTACATAACGAAGGGTGAGAATTTGATATCCTTCGCACACATTTCACCTCGCGTTGTCATATAAAATATTTACCAGCAAAGCCAAATAATATCAATCAAAACACAAAGAAAGTTATCCAGGAAACCGAATACGCCAAAATTAAAGGAGCTCGGTTAGGCATTGAAACCTAGATCACCTCAAAATCCCCAGCATAAGTAATTAAGCTAAATTAACTGTAAGACGCCATTTGCAATCATGCGCTGCAAATGAGTAACTCCGTAAAAATCAGCCAAGTAAAAAAGCACTTACTGATGTTGAAGCTGGGACAACGTAGAACTGAGTTGAGCGACCACTTCTGCACTGATCATCTTGCCATGACCAAGCAAATCTAACTGCTCTTGAATCTTCCGTTGCACCCACTAAGAAATCGCGAAGAACTAATAGAGTCATAAATTTGAGGCCGAGGTGGTAATACTTTAGCACAATTTTGTACAAAGATTGAGACATAAACTAACCCACAAGTTGGAAAACTGGCGACCATTTTCCACACTTAAAGCTTTTAACATTGTGACAAAATACATTATTCGAGTAATTCGTGACATAGTTGGATTTCCATGGAACACAACAGTTTGTACGAAACTTAATTTAAAAAAGCTTACCATAAACAGAACATTATAATAACTATCCAAGTTGACGATGCAACTCCAAAAACTGCGGCTGGAAGCTAAGTATTCCATTTAAATAGGCTGCGAGGAACTGAACCGTTTTAGCATAGGCAGGATATAGATTAGAATACCGTCGTAAAGTTAAAGCGCATAGCTTCATGCACATAAATGATGCCTCTCGAAACCCCGCATAAGCTTTTAAGGGAAACTCCCTACCCTGAAATGGCGAACCGAAAATACAAAATGCTAAGAATAAAGGTACATTCATAGCTGTAACGCATTGCTGAAGAAGAAATAATTAACAAACAACAAACCTGAATAGCTTTTTGGAGATACTCCTCACTATCCTGAGGTATGCGAGACCCTTTGCTTTGCCTTGATTCATATTCAATAAGTGATTTTGAAATTACTTTTCGTGCTATTTAACATAAAATACAAAAGAGCAGACTACCAGCTGCGTGAGCATCAGCACTACCAGGTTTACAAAGTAAATCCTGCAAAACTGCAATAAGCTCCTCTGGATAGACGCATTTCTCCCTCCACAATTGGAGTACCCGTGATACCATCGGTTTGTCTTCAGGCAAGCATTGAGACAGCGCAGAAAAGACTGCATCAATATTCCGCATAAATCGAGGAACATAAAGATCCCTATCACGACTACTAAGTTTTGATTGACGCAAAATTGCGTCAATGATGAACAGTCCAGGGAGCTTAAATTTAGCTGTACTTTTAAGGATGAGCTCTTCGACCAGTTTAACGACATGCTTATAGAATTTGCTCGCGCGAACAGCAGCGCCGACAATAGATGTCATTTTTGCTTTCGTCATTGGCAGCGAACTTGTTAAAAGTGTTTTCAGCTAAAAAATAACCAGAAAGTCGATGGAAACCTCAAGGCTAAAAGTCCTAACTTCATCCATACTACGTCCACTCCAAGAGACTTGAATAAGCCACCCTAGCAACAAAACGCAAAACAAAACTGCCTACCAATGCAGCAGCAACCTAAGTGGTCAAAGCTGATCATTAAAAAAGGTGATTCAATTAATTAGTTAATCTAGCAAATATGCTGCAGCCTTATCCATGAGTTTTGTGTTCTTGAAACCATATGACCACACAAAATGCAACCAAATGGAAAAAGATAAGGAAACGGATCAAAAATTTCTGCGACAATATTTGCTGGAGCAAAAATTATTGTTTTTACTAATTGCCAGAATCTGACCTTGTTTACTTTGCTTATGGTCAGAGCCCGAGATTTTGTCGAACCCGCAAGAAGGCATCGCCCACATCCAGAGCACACACACATCCACACACAAACATATATATTGTAGCGTATTGTTTGTTTAGGCTGTTGGTTGGTCGGACATATTAGCGTCGGCCACCTTAAAGCTAGCTGCGTGGGCTGGCCTGCCGGCCATGCGCCTAGAATACATGTATTCCGACCTACACCTGGCCTTCTCTCCTTCTTTTAGGAATGCTCGGGACGCTACAGTGGTGACAATGAAAGTGGATTCGAATTCGTGCGTTTCCTGCCTAGATTTGTCCCGCTAGTGGCACATTACAATGGTGCAGAAGAAGTGCCTTTGCTAAAGGACCAAGAACTGCGTTTATCTCCGATACTATCCCACTTTCGTGCTCGACAGGAAAGCTGTTAACAACAAAAGCGATCATCTGAATAGACTGTTGGTAAACTAACCTTGCAAAGGATGCAGTGATGGTCGTCTGAGCCTCTTATTCTGAAGTTAGTTGGCAAGCCGGGCGAACCTGCAGGTGGGGCCGGACCGCCATAAGGGATCATTGATGTGGTGTCAAACCTTGCCTCATTTACGCTGGACGGCGTGTGGCACGGTTAGCTCGTGAGTACTTCTCACAGTACTGATTACGTTGTGATGGCTGACGCACGAGGTGGGTGAAGAGACGCGCCGGGGACAACGCTTAAAAGAAGAGAAGGGTTATGTGGTGTTTTGATTGTTTGGACTGTTGGTTGGTTGGACATATTAGTGGCGGCTACCTTGAGCGTGATGCGTGGGCTGGCCTGCGGCCATGCCAACAGTTCCCTTCCTTTCCCTCTAGAATACATGTATTCCGACATACATCTGGCCTTCTCTCCGTCTTCTAGGAATATCTAGAGAGCTACTAGTAAAGCTCTTAGTTCAGAAGTTGATCACAGCTGTGAACAGAGTTGGCTTATGTTTAGGTATATGTATTTCGGTCCGATATTCAGCATCCCACAAAAGGCTATAAGCCTTATTAGAATCGCTAATGCGATTTACGATTTTTAAATAAAGATAATTTATTGCTAGTACGCATTCTACTCTTTTCTATAATATTGTATATGAAATGAAATCTCACGACTTGTTATACTTAACCGTTGCGCTAATAGTTAATTGGTCAGGCAGTTCCAGCGACCATTTTAGGCATATTTCAGTCCCTGAATAAACCGTGACAAGGGCGGGAGGGTGAGTTGCCTACCCCTGCGTGACGTAGAAATTGAAACGTTTTTTCATTAAATTTGGATGTTTTTTCCATATTCCTCCCTAGCACAG
The DNA here is from genome assembly GCA_023968675.1 of Taenia pisiformis. Lineage (NCBI taxonomy): Eukaryota > Metazoa > Platyhelminthes > Cestoda > Cyclophyllidea > Taeniidae > Taenia > Taenia pisiformis. The sequence goes on from CM043735.1 coordinate 320,840, forward strand.
AAGGCTGTTCTATCGTTAAAAATATTAAAATTTACTCAGGTTTAGTAAACAAAAGCCTACCCACAAACATTTGGTCAGCATTGATGCTGCTACAAGCCCTAGTAGATAATTGAGGAACTGGGTACAAAGTTGCATGATAGTAAATTACCCTAAACTTGTACCAGGATTACCATTTGAAACAGTGCAACGACCTCAAAATAAACAAAGTCATAGCCAACATACGCATTCATGGAAGCCGTTTACAAGTCACTGACGAAAGAGGTGGAGAAGCTGCAAGAGGTCGAAGGAAACATCCAAAAGCGTCTACAGGCCTACCAACAGTTGGCAGGCCAGCTATCGGAAAACGAAAACGTGGAGAAGGATTTGGAGGAGCTGACAGAGGACAACAAGGTCTTCAAACTCATAGGGCCAGTTTTGGTGGAGCAGAGCCTGGAGGAAGCTCGAGACACCGTCAAGAAGCGCCTCAAGTTCATTAGGGATGAAATGTGAGTCGCATTATTGTGTTTGCATTCAGCGAAAGTCCTGCAGCCCGAGGTCATGTTTCTAAGACCACTTCCACGCCCCACCTTTTCCCAGTGAAGTCCTTTAAATTAGCCTAAGTTCACTAAATTTACTTGCTTCACTCGATCTACAGTCTCCTGGGTTGCACTTGGTACTCTGCTTTACCTGGCTGTCCGCCTGCTCGTGGTCGCTTGTATTGTGTAGCTCATAATGTCCTAGGTAGGGGTTGCACTTCTCTATTTCGCTTATCTTCGCGATGTTGTAGTCTTTGTTTCGTCTCAAAGATATTTTGTCAAAATGTACTTGGTGATAGCGGTGGGGCGCGCTTGTGTGTCATTTGAAACGGCTCTGAAGCTGAGGCAATTGCACTCTAACATATCTGCGGGTGTTGAAGTTGAACCTCGTGCATTTAAAATGCTTTGAGGAGGGTTTCACCTGATTCACGCATAGAAGGCTGCGTCCTTTCCCCGAAGTGAACGCGACCATAGTACTCTCCAATGCTGTGATCAGTAAGGTGGAGATTGCAGTGCACAGCTCTGCAAGGGAGGTGTGCTAGCTTGTCCACGCAACCGGATCGTAAGCTAGGAGTCGTCGTCAGACAATCATGGAGAGTTTGCCTAATTTCTGGAGTGCTCGAGCTTCAGCCTCGAAGTGCAATATTGCCGATATTTTCTACTGCAACTGCAAACAACACACCGTAAATCTCAACTCAGCCATGGAAAGGACTGTTTGGCAACACTTGAGGTGCATTGTAGTTGAAGCTTGCATGGGGAAGATGACGACAACCTCAATGAGCTTAATCCTTGGCTCTGTTGGTGGTCCGGTGTTTGTTGGCTTGAGACTATGCATTCAACTAAACTCGACTCACTTTGATGATATTCGGCCGCTCTTCATTGCAAACGCATGTAGTTTGTTAACAGGAGTATGCTCTGAATTTGTCACCCCTACTTAAACGCATGTTGACTGCGTACTGTGTGTCCCTTCGGATTACTCAGCTCCCTACTACCTTCCGTTTGGGGATGCAAAATCGAGTCGCCTTGACAGGCGTACAATTTGTGCCACTGCATGGCTAGGTGTGCAAAGATTGTCATGTGAATGGTGCTAGTTTATTGGCAACAGCAACTGGCCATGTTGGATACGGAGAATTGTTTTACAGAGAAGTGGGCAGGTGTGTATGGATGAATTGTGCGCTTGAAGTCCTAGAGTCCTGACGGTTTGCCATAGTTAAACTGTACCCAAGAAGACATTACTGTCACGTCAAGCAATCGGAATGCGGGGCCTGCTGGGGAGTGGGTTGAGTAATTTTAAGGGGCATAAATGCTTCCCTTCTAGCAGTGTGTGGAGAGTTGGGACAAGGTAGCATCGGGGAAATGCCAAGTTCGGCGGACAGAATCTGATACCACTGCCAAAACTCAATGCAATCATGACATATCTTGAGATTAGGGTGCAGAATCTCCATCTCAAATGTGTCAAACGATTGCAGCTACTGTAAGCGGTGGATATGGAAAGCGCATTTTGTGAGGCAGCGTTCAGGACCGCTTGTAGCGCCTGTGCACTCTATGACGATAAGCATCACGTTATCTGCTGCATTTTAATCTACCACATTGAGATATCAGTTGTGTTCTGTGGTTTTTATAGGAAGCGAAATGATGAGATGATGAAGGCGATGGAGAAGGAGAGGGACAATTACCGGGAGCAGATCGCGAAGCTGCAACAGCGATTTCAACAGGAGCAGACAAAGGCTGCACTTAAGGCATAGGGCGTCCAAGGCGCTCCTTTTCACTGTATCTCTTCGAAATATCTTCATTTTCGAAAATTGGAGCTGTCCTTGTTACTTGCATCCCATCAATACCAAAAATAATGATTACTCAATTCTGGATCTGGTGGAATCCTAAGGCCGCAAAGTTCGAGCTGTTGTAGCTCCTAGGCTTAACGTCGGGTTTGCTCGCATTCTCTTTGTAGAAGCATGTCTTGACATTCTTCACACCATTGATCCCATTCCTGGAGCTTACGAAGTCATAACACGAAGTTGGCGATGGAGTGGTTTGCTTTCAGGGCTGATACGCGCAAGTGGCCAGAATTGCGGGCCGTTTGGGGACAGTGTTAGTCACTGCTGGTGGAGGGGAGTTGGGGCAGGCGGGAGGCAGGTTAAGATGTAATGTCGATGGTAAGTCGGCGCAGATTACGTAGTTGCATTTTGAGGGTTGGAGAGGTCAAGTGGTTTTTTCATTAGCGCATGAAGGAGCACCGGGCGCCTTGTGTACCACTTCCTCATTGGCCTTGATCAAGCCACCGTACATATTGGAAAAACCGGTGAATATCCACGGATCCATGACTCCAAGATGAAGTGCAACCTGCAGATAACTGAGCGCCCGCATGCTTCAGCTTTGTTGCCATGCCCAGTGTACATCTAAATGCTGCAATGTTGACTGTCTTTTGTGCAAACCTTACCCTGCTTCTACTCTCGATTACCTCAGCCATTTTGTAAAAAAAAATCAAAAATTGACATCTATGGTACTCCTTCTACCTCTGATTTCATGTTCTGTGGTGGAAGGCTGACTAGCAAACATTGCTTTGTATTTGTGTAGCGGGGTGAAGGGGAGGGGCACCTTTTCAGATTGCTTAAGTTTTATGGTAAACCATGGTCATGAGTCTAGTTTGTGCTGGTCGTCTGTCACCTGCAAGGCATACCCAGGCAAATGTGCAGCGCAGGATTGCTGTCTTTTAAGTCTTTGAAGTGAGGTTTTAAATTTAAACTTCTAATGGATTTTTCTGCTCACGTCCTCCAAAGACCCATCGGATTTTTCAGCTGACTCCACCTCATTGTCACAGTTGGTTGTGATGAGTGTCGTGTCTCAGTTCTTTCTCCGAAGACCCACCCACACTCCGGGACAAAGTTCGCCAGAAACGGCTGGACGACGAATTGTCAACTCCTTGCTGCGCCTTGATGCTGCCGGCCTGCCTCGCGGTCCCGTCATCCAAGGTGCGCATGGGATTCAGGCCCACATCAACCATCGAGTCATTCTAGGCGACTTTCAGGATGCGGTTTCCTGTACCCGAAGAGCTGCAGAACGCCTGTATTCTCGAAACCGTACAACTCACCGTGCTGGACGGAGGAAGGAAAAGGGTGAGAGACAATGGGAGGGTAGGCTTAGGAGCGAGAAGGCAGAAGGCGAAACCAAGAGCGCAACACGATCAACGGCGGCATTAGGAGTTAGTTCGGAAGAAGAAGAAGAGGAAGATGTTAAGCGAATGGAATTTGCAGAGTCAATTTTACTTAACCACGGCGAATCGCGCATCACTTACACCTACTTGCAATTTCTCAAGTACTTCCGTTACTTCCTTGCTACCAACCGTCAAGGCACCCTCATCACCCTCATCTACATTCGCCATATGAATTTCCGCTCTAAGGAGGTAGCTCAGGCCTTTGAAGCCTCACATTGCACCACATTGCTACTTAATCTTCTCTCCGTGGACGACCCACCTGTTCAGATTGCTGCTATGCGTGTGCTTGACAAGGTCTCCACTTTTATCTATTTTGCCCGTCTCATTGTCCATTTAGGCGGTATAAGGCCTCTCCTTAACAATCTTCACCATCCCAACATCCATATGAAACGCTCAGCAGGGCGAATCATAGGTAACCTCTGTGTCCTCAAGAAGGTTCGTGTCCTCCTGGCTCGCATGGATGCCATCAAGCCTATCGTCTGCCTCTTGGATGAAAACACTAACAAGATTACTGAAATGCACACTGACTACGAGCGTAAGGTTCGAATGACATTGGCCTTCAACGTTAGCCCTGAAAGCGTTCTGAGGACTAAAATTAATCGTCTAAAACAGCAGGTCGACTCCAATCGGCGCATGACGGATAGCCTGTTGAGGGTGCTTGGTGTGGTATTGTGTGCCATCTCTAAAAACGCCGAAGGGAGATTAGCCCTACGGCAGACTGGAATAGTGTCTGTCTTTGCAGTACTCATTCCATTGGCTCATAGCGACGTTCTTGAGCACGTCATGTCCACGCTGCAGGCATGTTGTGTGGATGTCTACTTTCGCATCGCCATTTTAACAGAAGGAATCCTGCCTCACCTGTTAGAATCTCTCCAAAATTCTACTTTGGCCGTTAAACTGCCGTGCACATTCACATTGGCCCAATGCGCGAACGAGCGGGCCATTCGCGAGGGCATACGCAAAATGAATGGGTTGGACACGATTGTGCGAATGCTGCGTTGGGAGGTGAAAAACGCTAACGGAGCACTTGACAGCATCCGCATAGCCTGCACGACGCGTGGACAGTCGTTTGATGAAGAGGGCTTTGCCAATTCTCTCCTCCGTGGACGCGATCGCGTTGAGGCGAAAGCCACAGCACAACATCAGAAAATTAACTTCTCAATGCAGAAGGGTGGCAATACGAAGAGTTCACGCGGAGAAAGGACTGTGGAGCAGAGAGAACGGGAGCAGGCTCTTGGTGTGCTGCACGAAACACTCTTGGTCGGCATAACTGAGCTGATTTGGAAAGCTTCCTTGTCGCGAGAAATCGTGATGATTCTTCAAGCGAAGCAAGTGTATAGTGATTTGGTACGCCTCATTATCGAACTGCCACGACTATTCGGTCCCTTCCGTCGACCTATTACCACCGCCTCAGCCAAACTCAATGGTCTAGATAGAGCAGAGAGGATTGTACTTAACGGTCTTCATGCGATTGCTGTTGCCGCCCAGATACCCACAATCCTCAGATACATCGCAAAGATGGCTCAGGGCATCAAGCCCTGGCTGGTGCTACTGCGCCTTGCCGTAAGTAGCCTCATCCCAGCAGCATGCATTTCTTTACGAGTGTTGCTGAAGCACCCAAAACTGCAGCAGCAGTTCATTAGCTTTGGAGGACTGCGAATTCTCTTTGCCTTCGTGGCGACCGAAACAGGTGAATCGAGATGTGAGGCCCTGCGCACAATTGAAGCATGCCTATCAAACTCAGACGGAGTAAGAAATCTACTCAAACCACTAACCAATGCACCTGCGACCATTGTCTCCTTCATCGCCTCCATGTCCATCGAAGAGGACACGCAGATCGCTGCGCTTGATACAATTGCGCAGATGGCGAGAGACGATAACACCCTAGCAATAATGTCTGACCTAGGTGTGATCGAAGGGCTCGCTCGAATCCTCTCTGCTGCTTACTCAGAGGCACTGAAGATTAGTGTGGTGCGCGCCATCGCAGCGTGCTCCTACTTCGGTGAGAATGCCGAGTACCTGGGACGCGCAAACTGCGTGCCTATGCTGGCGTCCTCTCGATTTGTTTCCACGCGATTCACTCTGCAAAAACTGTCTTCTGGAAGAAAATACTCCACCAACAATGCTAATTTCCTCCATCATTTCCCGAAGGATTTCATCACACACTTGGAAGCAATGAAATTGCTTGGGAGGAAGCCAATCGTACTGCGGCGCTCCTACCTCAGCCTCACACTTGGTAAACACCGGTTGGCCGATCGTGAATGCATCCAAATTATCTGGAGAAGAGCCCCATTTGGCCGGAGTGGTCTCGGCTGAATCGAACCCATCCACTCCCTGATCGGACTGGCGACCAGCAGTAGCATCATCAGTTACAACTGATTTGCCCACTTCACACCACGAATCACTCATTTCCTCCTTTGATCCGCCTCCATTTACTTCGTTTGTAGCAGCCGATGAAACTTTACCAATCCTCATCGAGTCGTCGTCCTTCAAACCTCGCCTCTTGCTCTTCCTCATAAGTCCAAACTTCTCAATCACCGATCTCGGTTTACCACGATTTCTGTACAGCTACGATTAGTCATGCTCAACATCAACTCACCTTGTCATCATTTCGATTTTGAAAACAATTTGATCCTATAATGCAGTAAAAGTAAAATGGCAATTATTTGTCCACCCTAATTGAAAATTTAAGAAGGTAAACTGCACGACTCAGTACGTAACATCGACACTACCACATTCGAATAGATCTAAAGATGGGTCGTTGAATTACCCGACTATTATACATTTGTGCCGCCTCCTGATCCACCAGTAACTACCTCGAACCACAAATACTAGCAGCATTAATTTCTGCCCACCAGTATTAAGCTACATTGCCACTGATGCGTTGAGAAACGATCTGGTGATGAGTGCCACTGACCTACCTCCTGAGCGCCAAGATCTTACGCTCTCACCTAAAATCGAAACCTACGCATGCACAGCGCCAAAGCCCGACCTACCCATAGAGGAGAGTGATTGGTCAACAAGCCAAACTACGATAAAATCGGTCATTCAAACATTTACTCAAGCGAAAGTACAACAAGTTCAAAGCCATCCTTCCAGATGTGCAGTTTCCTAGTGAATATTTTGTATTTGCAAATTTTGGGCTATAATCTCATGTGGGTTTGTGTTGAGCAATGAGAGATCAACTTTAATCCCATTAGATTTCTTCTGCATTTTTACCGACAGCATGGCATTTAAAAGGTTTCTAATTTGTACCGACGTAGCAAGACGATCACGACGCGGTTTTTGAAATCTTGATTTGACTGTAATAAAAAGATCTGCATTTTGTACTTCTGCGCTAAGAACTAAGTCCTCCTTCGAGGCATTCTGCTTGCATTAAAAGTGCGCCTGCATCTGGGATGGAAGCGATTTGCCTGATTAAATAGCCTAACAGTAAAATTATTGTGTTAGACTAGACACAAAGCCTGTGGTAAGCCGTACGGCTGGAGTAACCTTGGATCAGCATACGGTAGCGGCTCGGACATCCCTAGAAGCCGAAAGAAAGCTAGGCATAGATCAGAATGCGTGTATTCAAGACAGGAAGAAAATGGACTGTTAGCATGGCTAGGAGGTCAACCCACGCAGCTGGATTCAAGACAGCCGCCCCAAGTGTGGAAGACCAACCAGCAGTCCAAACAAACAAAGCACTACAATGCGATTTGAATCGCTGGGTCCCCGTTGCGGTGCTCTGGCAGAACATGCAGTAGTTGCGCAGAAAAGCCCTTAGATGTCCTTTGGATGGCCCGAAGGCCGTATTGCAGAGCGGAAGTACAACTTGAAGGACCGAAATGCTCGCATAATTAGGCGAGACTTACACCGCTTTCTAAAACAGTAGTGTACTTCAGCGATAACAACCCTGTTCCACTTTTCAACTCAAAGCAAATCTTTTTCACAAGAGGAAACTTGCATGAGAGATGGAAGAGTTGAAGTCAAGACTAGCTGTCACCCGTGAGTCCAGTTTGCAATTCATTTCTAGTTTAGAAAGACATTTGTTGGAATTCTTTTGGATGAATTTCAATCGGATATGCGCGGCAAGGTGGAGAATTCGGTAAATTTGTAGAATTAGGAAAGTGATTAGTGTTGACATTGCTCCTTCTTCTTACCTCCGGTTTCAAAGCTCTCAATCCGAGGAATGTCACTTTGTAGCAAATGCTCTACACTGTTTGAAAGTGGAGTGATGTCAGCGATTGAGGCTCCGTGGTTAACCGATTTCTACTCCCCTCTGGGGATCAAGAGGGTTCTTTCAGCCGCAGGATTGGTCTGATTCACCTGCTTGCTATCTAAAGAGCGCATTGGAACAGCTCACTCGTTGTTTTGAGCACTATCGTGGGGGTTTCCCCCAGGGCTTACTTCTTTGCACGCCACAGTCGATGGGGAGCTTTCTCCATTTAGCGTGCAGACCTCGTCTTCATGTCTGACCAGTGATACAACTTTGTATCGGCGCATATCATTATGATGGCTCTCTCGCTGTGGGTTGCAGGCCAAACGATTTGTTGTTAAATTGGTATTTCTCACTCGAAAGGCATATTTATTTCTTGGTCCATGAAATTTGTAACGCATTATAGAGAGTGATGTAGGTCTATAGAGTTGTGTCAAATCTCCTTCTTTCCGCGCATTGGGCTGCACGGGCTTCTAAAAATATCTTTATTGACACCACGAGAAGCTGAAATGCTGTGTTGTCAAATCAACTGATGAAAGGAAACAGGAGTAACTTTTTGCTTATCCTGTTCTTTAAAGGCTCTCCCATAGCCGCTATTGAAGAATGAGCCAATACGACAAATGTGCACCGGTGTTTCCCCTCTCTCGCTCTCTCGCTCTCTCTCCCTCTCTCCCCAATGGACAAAGCCCCAAAATAACGCCTAGAAGTGTACATTGGGCAGAAATGGCACAGTCGCTGCGGAGCAGAGACTTAGTCCGGGAACAACCGTATGCGCTTTGGGTAGCTTAGGTTCATCAGCACCTCCTTCCTAGTCGTCTGTTCGAGATGTGGTGGATCGCTAGTACCAATGGATCAGGGTCTGCCAAACTCTTGGGTGTCCGCACCCTTTTGCATTATTACAAAATCTCACACCCAAGGAGCAGTTCCAAAAACTCCAACTACATGCGTCTGAAGCGTTCTCCCAATGAGCCCATCTTTATTTCTTGTTTTCCGAAGGATGCAAAGAATTTCAGTACACCGGAGCCGTCTTGGGGTCACAACATATTTTACTTCCCCACTGGCATTTAGTGAGCTCGCTAAGGAGGACCGCGTACAAAAGATTGTTGCCAATTTCTGCTTTTTTGGTCTGTGAGGCAGGACATCTACATTGCTATGCCCACTTCCCTCTCTATATTGCATTATCAGATAGCGTTAATGCTTTCTACCGGGCCGGCAGACCACTGACCACTCCAACCAGACTGACGCGGGATCTGTTCATGTTGAATAGAGCGTCCCTGGCTCATCTGCTCGCTAGGTTTAATAATCGGGGAAATAATTAGGTGCTTCCGACCCTTATCAGCCACTCACAAGCACATAACTCGAGTCAGCATCTGAAAGGAACGATGAGTCATCCAGCTCGAAATTTGTCGATGCTAGATTTGGTTCGGAGGCAAGGTTTCGCTCTGTTCCCTTCAACACTTTATCGTGCTTCTTCTCCCAAGCAATAAACTCATTAGTCTGGCAAGTTTAACAAAACCTTCAACGTAACACTTGCCTTACCCTGCTTAGCCTAGTAAAATACGAAGTTTTGTCATAGTAGGGGTGAAGCACGCACCCACCCCGCCTACGAAAGCTGCATTCGATTTGTATTTGAGCTTCGCATGTATTCAGCATGGTTAGCATTGAATTAGCACGGCATTAGCACATACGCAAACACTGTTGATTTGGCCTCTCAGATGAAGTCGGGCAAAATACACCGATAATCACTGGACGATCCCCCAGCAGAGTGTGAAAGCATAATCACATTCACGTGAGCAAACAGACGAAAGATCAGTTATGATTGAGGCCTTCACGCAAACCCATGTGGCATGCCTATCAGCCGTTATGTGGAGGCGAAACCAAAAGTACAATCTGCACGAAACGTTGCAAAGCATTCCTACATGAACACGAATAAGGCCTTCCGATTGACTTAAAAGCGTGCCAGTTGGAACTCATTAGCACTCCTGGGCACCTGGATGGGCACGGTGCTCGGTTCAGAGTCGGCTTCAGCTGCGACTTACAGCTGGAGATTTTGGTCAATGTGCAGTTGCCCAATAACGTCACGGCAGCTCCAACTCAGGTGGTGGACTGCTTTTGTCCATCAACAGGTCGCACACATGGCAGTGTTATGCATTGAGCATCAATATGCTAGTCAGAATCGAACCCATTGTCGGCAATCCACCGACAACCACCTAATTCCCCTTGACTGAGCCACAACCAACATGGCCACCACGCACGAATCCTGACATTGACAGCAATAGAGGCCCTCGTGCCTGACCTCAGATACCGTCATTTGTCGAAATCGTCCAACTATCTGGACTGAGTGTTTCACAAACAGCTAACAATTGCAAACTTACCACTTGCACAACCCCACCCATGATTATGCATTCCAATAAGCCAGTTCTCAAGCATGCAGAGGTCATCCCTCCCACCACGCGTCCCAAAACAACCCCTTCAACCACCAACACCACAGACAAAATGGCCCCAAATAAAGCAAACCAACACTGAAAATCCACCTACCCACGACGACATAAATTCACAATTAGCAAAACTACACAAGTATTCACGAATCCTTTATGCAAAACGAAACTTATCTACAAAAATACACCCAATGGTGCAACACATCTATATGTGTACAAAAACGGGGCGAGGAAGAATTGAGGAGCTGGTGAATGACGCAGAACTAAGCGACAATAGGACTGAGAGGAGGGTTCACAGCCAAATGTTGCCAATCTAAGAGAGCTGAAGCGAACCAGATCCTCTACGATTCGACAGTCTCCTGAAAAACACCCCACAAAAACACACACGTCAAACGGAAAACGCGGATGCACATGCACGCGCGCATGGCGATTGTGTACTGATAGAACCTCGCTCACTTACATGAAGTACGGGGTGTGGGACCGCATCCGAGGCGATCACCTCCACCGATTTGGCGGTACTGCTGGGATCCGTCAAAGTTGATGGAGGTGGTGTCGTCGGTGGTGTTGGTGACGGTGTAACTGAAAGCGACTGGAGACGGTGAGTCGAGTTAGAAGGAGTGGTGATGGAGGCGCCAATAACGATAGCTCGACCACCCAATTGCCAGGTCCCACGGCTCTGATGGGCTGGCGGCTGATTTGACCTAGCTGTAGCCATTGACAGGGAGGAGCCACAGTGCGCGCTTGCATGTGCTCTCAAGGAAGGCGGTGGAGGTGGCGGCAACGGCAGAGGAGGGGCGGACAGAGGAGGCGGAGCAGAAGGCGCTCGTGGCTGGTAGGAAGAGTGGACATTTGGAAGAGCGCTACCACCACCCGACTCAAGGAGACTCTTAAGCAACTGCGATGATGTGGCGGGACGACTGGCGCCGTTACCATTGTTGTTGTTATTGCTGTTGGTGGTGGAGGCAGTAATGCCGTTGTCGGCAGCAATAAAGGGTGTAGTTTGGTTCTTTGGAGAAATCTTGCGAAAAGTGTGATACTTGTGCACCACTGGACGCTTGTTGGTCGTGGTCGTGGTCGCGGCCACGGTGGAAACCACACCCCCGCCTGGTGCAATCATCGGGCGTCCGGTGAGAAGGCCTGCCTTCCCACAGACGTCGAATGTATGCTGCGTTGTGGCGGGAAGCATTGATGCGGTGGATGCAGTTACTGCCGGAATCAATGGACGTTTGCCTAAAGTGATACAACCAACTGAATTGGACAGAGACCTTTCAATCCCCTTCACCCTTTTGAAGGCTTCACGCACGCCACAATCACCTGCGCACTCGCAAACCAACTAACCTGTAGCCACGGTTTTCGCCACCTGCGGCAAAACACCAGCTGCAGCGACACACTGTACCACTGCCGCAGAGTATTGAGACGCATTACAGCATTGTTGGTGGAGGTAGGCCATCGTTGAGGTTGTCGTCGTTGACGTCGACGCCGATGAAAGTACGGACTGCGATGGGGACGAGCGAACTGTCAAAGGAGCACCTGAAATTCCCCGAAGGGGCTCATTCGCCTTGGCGACTACGGGAAGAGTCTGCTGAACAGTCGTGGGCACCGCAGGAGACGCGGCCGGCTGAAGCGACGGCGGATGAATGAGGGCGGTACTGAGCTCAAAGTCTGTGCCATCGTCGATGTCAACCGTACTTGCGAGTCCAGCAACCTCCACGCGCTGCTGGACAGGATTCAACTTCCGCTAAAGCAAGGAGGCAGTGATTGCTGTGAAGTCCTCCTACTTCCCGCGCGCCCACAGAAATGGACCGGTTGCAGTCACTTTAGCACAATGAATCACAGCCAAACGCCACCAACAGGTACCAACCGCCGAATTCACTGTGAGAACCGGGACCATGTAAGTACAACGCGTTCTCTTTGGAACGGAACATTCACTATTCCCTCCACTTGGCTTAATTACACAGGCCTTCTCCACACACCCAAAGAAGCACGGAAAACCATTCAACCTTCCATAAACACGTAAACACATGACCGTTTAAAGGTGAACACTAAAAAGACCTGACCCAAGGCCCTTAACCAAATCGCCCAACTAGCCAATTTGATTGCAGACGGTTACGCTTTTATTCACGGTAATTTGGTGGAAACTAAGTGTTCATATTAATGAAATGTCAAGCACAATTAAGCTCCCGTCATACGAGACAGCATAGGTGCTACACTATAACACATGAAGCCACACAAACACAGGACGCGAGCCTTGACGGGCGGGTAGACCCTTACATCACCATGGCAAAAAATATATAGATGTCTGTTATGCTGCGACCGGAAACCTGCTAATAACTAGATGCATGCATTCGGTAAGGACAAATCAACAAGAACAGAAGCACATCAACACTGCAGACGCTCAGGAAAAGGCAGAACTGAAAGGGGAATTGATAACCAACTTGAAATCGTGAGGTCAACAGGCAAACGAACAAGGAAAATAAAGACCCATCCACCGACCTTTGCAGAAGACTGCGCAGTATTTGGTGACACCTTCGACCGTCGCTACCACTTGCTCGAGGCCTCGGTGTGTGGTCGGGTACCAGTAACATCTAGTGGCAGTGCGCACACGCCGTCAGATAACCGCTACTCAATCATTCGTTAGTAGGCACTGTTTTACTACTCGCCTACACACACACACAGCATTCACCTGACTCTTCTGCATAGACTGCGATGACGGCAAAGACGGTGACGGCGCACCCACTTGGGAGGAGAGCAAGGATGGTGGTGGAGGCAGAGACGTTGGCGGGACCACTTCCATCGAAGGCGACGCTTGCACCGACGATAACTGAGGCTGTTCATCGTGGTGCCGTTTCAGACGCAGCAGTTGACTGGCACACATTGAGTTCGCCGGATTCTTGCGACCCTCCTCTTCGCTCGGAGGCAGCGACTGCAACGTTGCGCCAGCAGCCGTGACAGTCGTCGTAGCAACGGCAATGGTCGTAGCGACCACCTCCGAGACGGATCCTCCAGACGAGCCGACGGCGGCACCGACAGCAGAACTGCCCATGTGCACCACTTCTTCGCCTAACCCTCTGCTTGTCCGCTTACTCTAATGTGTGAGCCATACGAATCGATCGTGTCACAGTCGTGTCACGTCAAATAAGGCAAATTCTAACACACCTACCTTCTCGGAGGACTCCACCAAGGCTTCTGCTGTTACAGCTTCGATTCCAACGGGGCCATATACCCGAGGAAATGGATGCGAAGACTTGTTTTCTGCCGCCGCCACCGCCACCTCCTCCACGCCGCTCCCTCCAGTCGACACCGACACCGCCACGCCCGCTGTTGCCATCGTCGCAGTCGGTTGGGGATGTGGAAATCCTGACGCTAATGACTGTGATGCTTGCTGAGATGACAAGTGAGTGCCACCAGCGATCAAGAGGCGCCTCCTGTTTAGAATTTTCGGCACTGTCGAAGTGCCCGTGTACACCTTGCGAATAACTTTTCTAGGACTATGACGACGAAAGCCCAGTCCGCCAGCAAGGGGCAACACAAACGAAGAAGCGGGATGGTGAGACTGATGAGCGTGAGATACTGCCTCCCCACCGTCACTATCTCCCTCCGCTGCATTACTGTCTCGTGAGCGTGGACGTCGCGCCACACCCCCAGACGATCGCGCAACAGCAGCGGCAGCGGCTGCAGCGGCAGCAGCACTCAAATGTCGCATTCCCATACGGTGCAGAGGATGCAACATGCGTCCCCCACCTGACTGCACACCCCTACGACGAGACGCCACAGTCAATACGCGGCTCCTGTTGAAACCCATGGTAGAGCTGGGTCGTAGAGACGGCGGCGGGTCGCTGACTACCACCCCACGCCCCTTCAATCCACCCTCACCATCGGAGTGGGTATCAGAGCACACAGCATCACCAGCGACACCGATACTACCACCAACGCTGGCGGCGGCAACAGGAGTCGGTGAGAGGGCTTGTGCGCCGCGAAAAGCGCTCGATACTAACGTCGTCGCCGACGGAGATGACTGAACACCCGAAATATTGTGCTTCCGCACTTGCCGAACCGACGCCTCGGCTCTAGGATGATGAGTGAGAGTGATATTGAACTCCTGCTCACTATTGGCATTGGTTTTGGTAGAAAGTCCGTTGATGTTGAAGCCAGTCTCAGTGACGCGCTGGAGAAGGATACTGAGATCATCGCTGTGAAGCTGTTTGATGTGAATCTCGTCGCCATCCTGCACCACGCTGCAGGTCAGGCCCAACACTACGCGATCCAACAAAGTGAGTCTTCGATGGTGATGTCCGCCACGCACCCTCTCCATGTGCTCCTCAGCACCACCAACTGCAGTTGAGGCAGCAGCACTCCTTGCTGTTGCTAACACTCGCGAAGGCCTGGCGCAAAAAGAGCTCCCCTTCTTGCGTTGACTCACAACAAAGCCCGCTTCGCGCGACTGCCCGGCAACAGCAACTCTACGTGTGTAGCACCTCGCACTGCCTTCGAAGTCGTTCGACGACTCCGACGAGCTCCCAGACCGTGATCTTGACCGCGCACCCGCCAATCGAAGCGCATTCCTCCGGCGTTTTCTCTCAAACAGCATCGATCGCGCACACCTCCTCAGATCACTCCCACGCGACACATTCGACTCCTGCAATGCTGCACCCGCAACACCCTTCACGAATGAAACGTCTACGCCAGCACCGACTCCCTCGCATCGAGCGATCCCAGTCTCGTGCTTTGCCTCGCCTTCCATGTCTCTCGTTCGCTCCGACCCTCTCTTGTTTTCGTTCGACTCTGCTTCCTCTTCCGCTTCCTCATTCTCATCCTCTGATGTATGGCTAGAGGTCGGCGCACGACGTTTGCGAGTGGTTGCAACCTCACCACCTTTCTGCAATTTCATATTCTCACTTACACTGCCATAACAGAACTTCCAGTCAATGTGGTGACGAGTGTTCACCAACCGTCGAGGTCTCGTCTGCACAGCACTTCTGGAGACACTTCGCTTATTCGACTCCATTAGGGGCCGTGAAGACTTGCGTGGACGACCGCGCTTCACTCCTTTATTCGATTGCAACATGTGAGAGGCCTGTGATTTGGCCTGAGCCAACTTCTTTGCAGCTGCCCTGGCATTTCGATCACGGACTGCGTTTTGTATTCCGCGACATCCCCGTCAAACGCTCCGCCACCTCGACGCTCGGATTCACCATGTCTGAAAATCGCCTCGGCCTAGGATTCGGTCGAAGCCGCCCCATAGTCTCATGTTTCGTTTGTTTGCATTTATCCAGTCTTCGTTTGCGCAATGCTCTCGTTACCCCTGGCCGCACCAAACCGCATGAGGCAAGAAAGGACTCCTCCTTGTCAATTTCCTCGTTAATTGTTTCCAAATCATCTGACATCTTCCCGAACAACCTCTGCAACCTTGTCTCCTTAAAGACATATACTACGTCCTCTTCCCTTTCCTTTGACTCATTTCTACGCAACTTGCTCTGCGCAAAGTGCCTTCTCGAGGGAAATACTTCACCCACTGCACTAATTTCCTCTAATATTTCCCGAAGAACATCGTCATACACTCGAAAAGAGTGAGTGCCTTTGGGAGGAAGCCAATCGTGTCCTGGTGATTCGCTCGGTGCACCTAGCTCGTCCTCACATTTTGAGAATGTCGAATGGTCAATTGTAAGCACATTCAATCTATCTGGGGGAAAACTCCACTTGGCTGGAGTAGTTTCGATCGAATTTAAGCCTTCTACTTCCTGAGCGCACCGACGACAATCGACAACGTCCAGTGTTATGTCTGAACTGCTCCTCCTATCGCGACTTCCGCCCACTTCCTCCTCCACTCCCCTCGCAGTTTCTTCATGCGCCAGAGGCAACACAGCTGCGCTGGTCTTCACCAAATCACCACCCCTTGAAACACGCTTCTTATTCTTTTTTACAAGTCCCAAGGTCTCCACTACCGACTTCGACTTCCCACGGTTCCTACAGAAAGGTAAAACCTCAAGCCAATCACTAACTCACCTCGTGATCATTTCTAAAACATACGCTTCCAATTCCGTCAAGTGACCAAGAGCAATTAATCTTGCTGAAAAAAAGTATGTAATCGAAATAAGGAAAGGGTTTGCTGCGAAAGCGTTTCGTGCAAAAAACTTGTTAAGGCTTTTGCAACGGGCGACACAAAACAATCTCACCAATGCTTAACTTTTGGTGTGCATAAAGATTATATCAAATACAAATGCGTTGCTTAAATATCGAAAATTTGATCCAGAGCTCGGAAACGGGAAAGTATATAAATATATATATTTAGAAGCATAAAGAATAACAGACGCCAAATAAGCATATGTGACACGAATGGGGCGCATCTAGACGACCTATCGCATTAAAGCTTTTTAACAAATAAGATTTAGGGTCATTAATGATCGTTAAAACAAAAGTGCAATGTATAAATATATTTCGCAATGCAATAAAAAAAAATTTTTTTTGAATTAAAAAAGTTTTAAAATTAAATATTTAAAACTTATAACATATTAAAAAAAAATTATGTTTATAAAACATTTGTATAAAAATAGACAAACAAAAACCCCGCACTCTTTATGTGAGTTTCGATAATTTGGTTGGCATACCTTGTGTTTATGATGTTGTTAATGCACTCTGTGCTCATATTTTGTGGTGATTTAGTTAATTTCACATTTTATAATGGACGCTTTCTCCGCTGCACAATTTGGCGACAAGTGATCCTCTTTAATATATCTTTTTAACCAGCTGCATTTAGCGACGTGTGTTCAATGATCTATTAAGCTTCATTTCCAAATATGATACAAACTCTTTATAAGATAATACTTTAAATTCGTCTTTACTAGGCGTGTCCAAAACAACACTCGCTTATGCGATTAGGCCCGACCCATTTGCCTTGGTCACTTGACGGAATTGGAAGCGTATGTTTTAGAAATGATCACGAGGTGAGTTAGTGATTGGCTTGAGGTTTTACCTTTCTGTAGGAACCGTGGGAAGTCGAAGTCGGTAGTGGAGACCTTGGGACTTGTAAAAAAGAATAAGAAGCGTGTTTCAAGGGGTGGTGATTTGGTGAAGACCAGCGCAGCTGTGTTGCCTCTGGCGCATGAAGAAACTGCGAGGGGAGTGGAGGAGGAAGTGGGCGGAAGTCGCGATAGGAGGAGCAGTTCAGACATAACACTGGACGTTGTCGATTGTCGTCGGTGCGCTCAGGAAGTAGAAGGCTTAAATTCGATCGAAACTACTCCAGCCAAGTGGAGTTTTCCCCCAGATAGATTGAATGTGCTTACAATTGACCATTCGACATTCTCAAAATGTGAGGACGAGCTAGGTGCACCGAGCGAATCACCAGGACACGATTGGCTTCCTCCCAAAGGCACTCACTCTTTTCGAGTGTATGACGATGTTCTTCGGGAAATATTAGAGGAAATTAGTGCAGTGGGTGAAGTATTTCCCTCGAGAAGGCACTTTGCGCAGAGCAAGTTGCGTAGAAATGAGTCAAAGGAAAGGGAAGAGGACGTAGTATATGTCTTTAAGGAGACAAGGTTGCAGAGGTTGTTCGGGAAGATGTCAGATGATTTGGAAACAATTAACGAGGAAATTGACAAGGAGGAGTCCTTTCTTGCCTCATGCGGTTTGGTGCGGCCAGGGGTAACGAGAGCATTGCGCAAACGAAGACTGGATAAATGCAAACAAACGAAACATGAGACTATGGGGCGGCTTCGACCGAATCCTAGGCCGAGGCGATTTTCAGACATGGTGAATCCGAGCGTCGAGGTGGCGGAGCGTTTGACGGGGATGTCGCGGAATACAAAACGCATCCGTGATCGAAATGCCAGGGCAGCTGCAAAGAAGTTGGCTCAGGCCAAATCACAGGCCTCTCACATGTTGCAATCGAATAAAGGAGTGAAGCGCGGTCGTCCACGCAAGTCTTCACGGCCCCTAATGGAGTCGAATAAGCGAAGTGTCTCCAGAAGTGCTGTGCAGACGAGACCTCGACGGTTGGTGAACACTCGTCACCACATTGACTGGAAGTTCTGTTATGGCAGTGTAAGTGAGAATATGAAATTGCAGAAAGGTGGTGAGGTTGCAACCACTCGCAAACGTCGTGCGCCGACCTCTAGCCATACATCAGAGGATGAGAATGAGGAAGCGGAAGAGGAAGCAGAGTCGAACGAAAACAAGAGAGGGTCGGAGCGAACGAGAGACATGGAAGGCGAGGCAAAGCACGAGACTGGGATCGCTCGATGCGAGGGAGTCGGTGCTGGCGTAGACGTTTCATTCGTGAAGGGTGTTGCGGGTGCAGCATTGCAGGAGTCGAATGTGTCGCGTGGGAGTGATCTGAGGAGGTGTGCGCGATCGATGCTGTTTGAGAGAAAACGCCGGAGGAATGCGCTTCGATTGGCGGGTGCGCGGTCAAGATCACGGTCTGGGAGCTCGTCGGAGTCGTCGAACGACTTCGAAGGCAGTGCGAGGTGCTACACACGTAGAGTTGCTGTTGCCGGGCAGTCGCGCGAAGCGGGCTTTGTTGTGAGTCAACGCAAGAAGGGGAGCTCTTTTTGCGCCAGGCCTTCGCGAGTGTTAGCAACAGCAAGGAGTGCTGCTGCCTCAACTGCAGTTGGTGGTGCTGAGGAGCACATGGAGAGGGTGCGTGGCGGACATCACCATCGAAGACTCACTTTGTTGGATCGCGTAGTGTTGGGCCTGACCTGCAGCGTGGTGCAGGATGGCGACGAGATTCACATCAAACAGCTTCACAGCGATGATCTCAGTATCCTTCTCCAGCGCGTCACTGAGACTGGCTTCAACATCAACGGACTTTCTACCAAAACCAATGCCAATAGTGAGCAGGAGTTCAATATCACTCTCACTCATCATCCTAGAGCCGAGGCGTCGGTTCGGCAAGTGCGGAAGCACAATATTTCGGGTGTTCAGTCATCTCCGTCGGCGACGACGTTAGTATCGAGCGCTTTTCGCGGCGCACAAGCCCTCTCACCGACTCCTGTTGCCGCCGCCAGCGTTGGTGGTAGTATCGGTGTCGCTGGTGATGCTGTGTGCTCTGATACCCACTCCGATGGTGAGGGTGGATTGAAGGGGCGTGGGGTGGTAGTCAGCGACCCGCCGCCGTCTCTACGACCCAGCTCTACCATGGGTTTCAACAGGAGCCGCGTATTGACTGTGGCGTCTCGTCGTAGGGGTGTGCAGTCAGGTGGGGGACGCATGTTGCATCCTCTGCACCGTATGGGAATGCGACATTTGAGTGCTGCTGCCGCTGCAGCCGCTGCCGCTGCTGTTGCGCGATCGTCTGGGGGTGTGGCGCGACGTCCACGCTCACGAGACAGTAATGCAGCGGAGGGAGATAGTGACGGTGGGGAGGCAGTATCTCACGCTCATCAGTCTCACCATCCCGCTTCTTCGTTTGTGTTGCCCCTTGCTGGCGGACTGGGCTTTCGTCGTCATAGTCCTAGAAAAGTTATTCGCAAGGTGTACACGGGCACTTCGACAGTGCCGAAAATTCTAAACAGGAGGCGCCTCTTGATCGCTGGTGGCACTCACTTGTCATCTCAGCAAGCATCACAGTCATTAGCGTCAGGATTTCCACATCCCCAACCGACTGCGACGATGGCAACAGCGGGCGTGGCGGTGTCGGTGTCGACTGGAGGGAGCGGCGTGGAGGAGGTGGCGGTGGCGGCGGCAGAAAACAAGTCTTCGCATCCATTTCCTCGGGTATATGGCCCCGTTGGAATCGAAGCTGTAACAGCAGAAGCCTTGGTGGAGTCCTCCGAGAAGGTAGGTGTGTTAGAATTTGCCTTATTTGACGTGACACGACTGTGACACGATCGATTCGTATGGCTCACACATTAGAGTAAGCGGACAAGCAGAGGGTTAGGCGAAGAAGTGGTGCACATGGGCAGTTCTGCTGTCGGTGCCGCCGTCGGCTCGTCTGGAGGATCCGTCTCGGAGGTGGTCGCTACGACCATTGCCGTTGCTACGACGACTGTCACGGCTGCTGGCGCAACGTTGCAGTCGCTGCCTCCGAGCGAAGAGGAGGGTCGCAAGAATCCGGCGAACTCAATGTGTGCCAGTCAACTGCTGCGTCTGAAACGGCACCACGATGAACAGCCTCAGTTATCGTCGGTGCAAGCGTCGCCTTCGATGGAAGTGGTCCCGCCAACGTCTCTGCCTCCACCACCATCCTTGCTCTCCTCCCAAGTGGGTGCGCCGTCACCGTCTTTGCCGTCATCGCAGTCTATGCAGAAGAGTCAGGTGAATGCTGTGTGTGTGTGTAGGCGAGTAGTAAAACAGTGCCTACTAACGAATGATTGAGTAGCGGTTATCTGACGGCGTGTGCGCACTGCCACTAGATGTTACTGGTACCCGACCACACACCGAGGCCTCGAGCAAGTGGTAGCGACGGTCGAAGGTGTCACCAAATACTGCGCAGTCTTCTGCAAAGGTCGGTGGATGGGTCTTTATTTTCCTTGTTCGTTTGCCTGTTGACCTCACGATTTCAAGTTGGTTATCAATTCCCCTTTCAGTTCTGCCTTTTCCTGAGCGTCTGCAGTGTTGATGTGCTTCTGTTCTTGTTGATTTGTCCTTACCGAATGCATGCATCTAGTTATTAGCAGGTTTCCGGTCGCAGCATAACAGACATCTATATATTTTTTGCCATGGTGATGTAAGGGTCTACCCGCCCGTCAAGGCTCGCGTCCTGTGTTTGTGTGGCTTCATGTGTTATAGTGTAGCACCTATGCTGTCTCGTATGACGGGAGCTTAATTGTGCTTGACATTTCATTAATATGAACACTTAGTTTCCACCAAATTACCGTGAATAAAAGCGTAACCGTCTGCAATCAAATTGGCTAGTTGGGCGATTTGGTTAAGGGCCTTGGGTCAGGTCTTTTTAGTGTTCACCTTTAAACGGTCATGTGTTTACGTGTTTATGGAAGGTTGAATGGTTTTCCGTGCTTCTTTGGGTGTGTGGAGAAGGCCTGTGTAATTAAGCCAAGTGGAGGGAATAGTGAATGTTCCGTTCCAAAGAGAACGCGTTGTACTTACATGGTCCCGGTTCTCACAGTGAATTCGGCGGTTGGTACCTGTTGGTGGCGTTTGGCTGTGATTCATTGTGCTAAAGTGACTGCAACCGGTCCATTTCTGTGGGCGCGCGGGAAGTAGGAGGACTTCACAGCAATCACTGCCTCCTTGCTTTAGCGGAAGTTGAATCCTGTCCAGCAGCGCGTGGAGGTTGCTGGACTCGCAAGTACGGTTGACATCGACGATGGCACAGACTTTGAGCTCAGTACCGCCCTCATTCATCCGCCGTCGCTTCAGCCGGCCGCGTCTCCTGCGGTGCCCACGACTGTTCAGCAGACTCTTCCCGTAGTCGCCAAGGCGAATGAGCCCCTTCGGGGAATTTCAGGTGCTCCTTTGACAGTTCGCTCGTCCCCATCGCAGTCCGTACTTTCATCGGCGTCGACGTCAACGACGACAACCTCAACGATGGCCTACCTCCACCAACAATGCTGTAATGCGTCTCAATACTCTGCGGCAGTGGTACAGTGTGTCGCTGCAGCTGGTGTTTTGCCGCAGGTGGCGAAAACCGTGGCTACAGGTTAGTTGGTTTGCGAGTGCGCAGGTGATTGTGGCGTGCGTGAAGCCTTCAAAAGGGTGAAGGGGATTGAAAGGTCTCTGTCCAATTCAGTTGGTTGTATCACTTTAGGCAAACGTCCATTGATTCCGGCAGTAACTGCATCCACCGCATCAATGCTTCCCGCCACAACGCAGCATACATTCGACGTCTGTGGGAAGGCAGGCCTTCTCACCGGACGCCCGATGATTGCACCAGGCGGGGGTGTGGTTTCCACCGTGGCCGCGACCACGACCACGACCAACAAGCGTCCAGTGGTGCACAAGTATCACACTTTTCGCAAGATTTCTCCAAAGAACCAAACTACACCCTTTATTGCTGCCGACAACGGCATTACTGCCTCCACCACCAACAGCAATAACAACAACAATGGTAACGGCGCCAGTCGTCCCGCCACATCATCGCAGTTGCTTAAGAGTCTCCTTGAGTCGGGTGGTGGTAGCGCTCTTCCAAATGTCCACTCTTCCTACCAGCCACGAGCGCCTTCTGCTCCGCCTCCTCTGTCCGCCCCTCCTCTGCCGTTGCCGCCACCTCCACCGCCTTCCTTGAGAGCACATGCAAGCGCGCACTGTGGCTCCTCCCTGTCAATGGCTACAGCTAGGTCAAATCAGCCGCCAGCCCATCAGAGCCGTGGGACCTGGCAATTGGGTGGTCGAGCTATCGTTATTGGCGCCTCCATCACCACTCCTTCTAACTCGACTCACCGTCTCCAGTCGCTTTCAGTTACACCGTCACCAACACCACCGACGACACCACCTCCATCAACTTTGACGGATCCCAGCAGTACCGCCAAATCGGTGGAGGTGATCGCCTCGGATGCGGTCCCACACCCCGTACTTCATGTAAGTGAGCGAGGTTCTATCAGTACACAATCGCCATGCGCGCGTGCATGTGCATCCGCGTTTTCCGTTTGACGTGTGTGTTTTTGTGGGGTGTTTTTCAGGAGACTGTCGAATCGTAGAGGATCTGGTTCGCTTCAGCTCTCTTAGATTGGCAACATTTGGCTGTGAACCCTCCTCTCAGTCCTATTGTCGCTTAGTTCTGCGTCATTCACCAGCTCCTCAATTCTTCCTCGCCCCGTTTTTGTACACATATAGATGTGTTGCACCATTGGGTGTATTTTTGTAGATAAGTTTCGTTTTGCATAAAGGATTCGTGAATACTTGTGTAGTTTTGCTAATTGTGAATTTATGTCGTCGTGGGTAGGTGGATTTTCAGTGTTGGTTTGCTTTATTTGGGGCCATTTTGTCTGTGGTGTTGGTGGTTGAAGGGGTTGTTTTGGGACGCGTGGTGGGAGGGATGACCTCTGCATGCTTGAGAACTGGCTTATTGGAATGCATAATCATGGGTGGGGTTGTGCAAGTGGTAAGTTTGCAATTGTTAGCTGTTTGTGAAACACTCAGTCCAGATAGTTGGACGATTTCGACAAATGACGGTATCTGAGGTCAGGCACGAGGGCCTCTATTGCTGTCAATGTCAGGATTCGTGCGTGGTGGCCATGTTGGTTGTGGCTCAGTCAAGGGGAATTAGGTGGTTGTCGGTGGATTGCCGACAATGGGTTCGATTCTGACTAGCATATTGATGCTCAATGCATAACACTGCCATGTGTGCGACCTGTTGATGGACAAAAGCAGTCCACCACCTGAGTTGGAGCTGCCGTGACGTTATTGGGCAACTGCACATTGACCAAAATCTCCAGCTGTAAGTCGCAGCTGAAGCCGACTCTGAACCGAGCACCGTGCCCATCCAGGTGCCCAGGAGTGCTAATGAGTTCCAACTGGCACGCTTTTAAGTCAATCGGAAGGCCTTATTCGTGTTCATGTAGGAATGCTTTGCAACGTTTCGTGCAGATTGTACTTTTGGTTTCGCCTCCACATAACGGCTGATAGGCATGCCACATGGGTTTGCGTGAAGGCCTCAATCATAACTGATCTTTCGTCTGTTTGCTCACGTGAATGTGATTATGCTTTCACACTCTGCTGGGGGATCGTCCAGTGATTATCGGTGTATTTTGCCCGACTTCATCTGAGAGGCCAAATCAACAGTGTTTGCGTATGTGCTAATGCCGTGCTAATTCAATGCTAACCATGCTGAATACATGCGAAGCTCAAATACAAATCGAATGCAGCTTTCGTAGGCGGGGTGGGTGCGTGCTTCACCCCTACTATGACAAAACTTCGTATTTTACTAGGCTAAGCAGGGTAAGGCAAGTGTTACGTTGAAGGTTTTGTTAAACTTGCCAGACTAATGAGTTTATTGCTTGGGAGAAGAAGCACGATAAAGTGTTGAAGGGAACAGAGCGAAACCTTGCCTCCGAACCAAATCTAGCATCGACAAATTTCGAGCTGGATGACTCATCGTTCCTTTCAGATGCTGACTCGAGTTATGTGCTTGTGAGTGGCTGATAAGGGTCGGAAGCACCTAATTATTTCCCCGATTATTAAACCTAGCGAGCAGATGAGCCAGGGACGCTCTATTCAACATGAACAGATCCCGCGTCAGTCTGGTTGGAGTGGTCAGTGGTCTGCCGGCCCGGTAGAAAGCATTAACGCTATCTGATAATGCAATATAGAGAGGGAAGTGGGCATAGCAATGTAGATGTCCTGCCTCACAGACCAAAAAAGCAGAAATTGGCAACAATCTTTTGTACGCGGTCCTCCTTAGCGAGCTCACTAAATGCCAGTGGGGAAGTAAAATATGTTGTGACCCCAAGACGGCTCCGGTGTACTGAAATTCTTTGCATCCTTCGGAAAACAAGAAATAAAGATGGGCTCATTGGGAGAACGCTTCAGACGCATGTAGTTGGAGTTTTTGGAACTGCTCCTTGGGTGTGAGATTTTGTAATAATGCAAAAGGGTGCGGACACCCAAGAGTTTGGCAGACCCTGATCCATTGGTACTAGCGATCCACCACATCTCGAACAGACGACTAGGAAGGAGGTGCTGATGAACCTAAGCTACCCAAAGCGCATACGGTTGTTCCCGGACTAAGTCTCTGCTCCGCAGCGACTGTGCCATTTCTGCCCAATGTACACTTCTAGGCGTTATTTTGGGGCTTTGTCCATTGGGGAGAGAGGGAGAGAGAGCGAGAGAGCGAGAGAGGGGAAACACCGGTGCACATTTGTCGTATTGGCTCATTCTTCAATAGCGGCTATGGGAGAGCCTTTAAAGAACAGGATAAGCAAAAAGTTACTCCTGTTTCCTTTCATCAGTTGATTTGACAACACAGCATTTCAGCTTCTCGTGGTGTCAATAAAGATATTTTTAGAAGCCCGTGCAGCCCAATGCGCGGAAAGAAGGAGATTTGACACAACTCTATAGACCTACATCACTCTCTATAATGCGTTACAAATTTCATGGACCAAGAAATAAATATGCCTTTCGAGTGAGAAATACCAATTTAACAACAAATCGTTTGGCCTGCAACCCACAGCGAGAGAGCCATCATAATGATATGCGCCGATACAAAGTTGTATCACTGGTCAGACATGAAGACGAGGTCTGCACGCTAAATGGAGAAAGCTCCCCATCGACTGTGGCGTGCAAAGAAGTAAGCCCTGGGGGAAACCCCCACGATAGTGCTCAAAACAACGAGTGAGCTGTTCCAATGCGCTCTTTAGATAGCAAGCAGGTGAATCAGACCAATCCTGCGGCTGAAAGAACCCTCTTGATCCCCAGAGGGGAGTAGAAATCGGTTAACCACGGAGCCTCAATCGCTGACATCACTCCACTTTCAAACAGTGTAGAGCATTTGCTACAAAGTGACATTCCTCGGATTGAGAGCTTTGAAACCGGAGGTAAGAAGAAGGAGCAATGTCAACACTAATCACTTTCCTAATTCTACAAATTTACCGAATTCTCCACCTTGCCGCGCATATCCGATTGAAATTCATCCAAAAGAATTCCAACAAATGTCTTTCTAAACTAGAAATGAATTGCAAACTGGACTCACGGGTGACAGCTAGTCTTGACTTCAACTCTTCCATCTCTCATGCAAGTTTCCTCTTGTGAAAAAGATTTGCTTTGAGTTGAAAAGTGGAACAGGGTTGTTATCGCTGAAGTACACTACTGTTTTAGAAAGCGGTGTAAGTCTCGCCTAATTATGCGAGCATTTCGGTCCTTCAAGTTGTACTTCCGCTCTGCAATACGGCCTTCGGGCCATCCAAAGGACATCTAAGGGCTTTTCTGCGCAACTACTGCATGTTCTGCCAGAGCACCGCAACGGGGACCCAGCGATTCAAATCGCATTGTAGTGCTTTGTTTGTTTGGACTGCTGGTTGGTCTTCCACACTTGGGGCGGCTGTCTTGAATCCAGCTGCGTGGGTTGACCTCCTAGCCATGCTAACAGTCCATTTTCTTCCTGTCTTGAATACACGCATTCTGATCTATGCCTAGCTTTCTTTCGGCTTCTAGGGATGTCCGAGCCGCTACCGTATGCTGATCCAAGGTTACTCCAGCCGTACGGCTTACCACAGGCTTTGTGTCTAGTCTAACACAATAATTTTACTGTTAGGCTATTTAATCAGGCAAATCGCTTCCATCCCAGATGCAGGCGCACTTTTAATGCAAGCAGAATGCCTCGAAGGAGGACTTAGTTCTTAGCGCAGAAGTACAAAATGCAGATCTTTTTATTACAGTCAAATCAAGATTTCAAAAACCGCGTCGTGATCGTCTTGCTACGTCGGTACAAATTAGAAACCTTTTAAATGCCATGCTGTCGGTAAAAATGCAGAAGAAATCTAATGGGATTAAAGTTGATCTCTCATTGCTCAACACAAACCCACATGAGATTATAGCCCAAAATTTGCAAATACAAAATATTCACTAGGAAACTGCACATCTGGAAGGATGGCTTTGAACTTGTTGTACTTTCGCTTGAGTAAATGTTTGAATGACCGATTTTATCGTAGTTTGGCTTGTTGACCAATCACTCTCCTCTATGGGTAGGTCGGGCTTTGGCGCTGTGCATGCGTAGGTTTCGATTTTAGGTGAGAGCGTAAGATCTTGGCGCTCAGGAGGTAGGTCAGTGGCACTCATCACCAGATCGTTTCTCAACGCATCAGTGGCAATGTAGCTTAATACTGGTGGGCAGAAATTAATGCTGCTAGTATTTGTGGTTCGAGGTAGTTACTGGTGGATCAGGAGGCGGCACAAATGTATAATAGTCGGGTAATTCAACGACCCATCTTTAGATCTATTCGAATGTGGTAGTGTCGATGTTACGTACTGAGTCGTGCAGTTTACCTTCTTAAATTTTCAATTAGGGTGGACAAATAATTGCCATTTTACTTTTACTGCATTATAGGATCAAATTGTTTTCAAAATCGAAATGATGACAAGGTGAGTTGATGTTGAGCATGACTAATCGTAGCTGTACAGAAATCGTGGTAAACCGAGATCGGTGATTGAGAAGTTTGGACTTATGAGGAAGAGCAAGAGGCGAGGTTTGAAGGACGACGACTCGATGAGGATTGGTAAAGTTTCATCGGCTGCTACAAACGAAGTAAATGGAGGCGGATCAAAGGAGGAAATGAGTGATTCGTGGTGTGAAGTGGGCAAATCAGTTGTAACTGATGATGCTACTGCTGGTCGCCAGTCCGATCAGGGAGTGGATGGGTTCGATTCAGCCGAGACCACTCCGGCCAAATGGGGCTCTTCTCCAGATAATTTGGATGCATTCACGATCGGCCAACCGGTGTTTACCAAGTGTGAGGCTGAGGTAGGAGCGCCGCAGTACGATTGGCTTCCTCCCAAGCAATTTCATTGCTTCCAAGTGTGTGATGAAATCCTTCGGGAAATGATGGAGGAAATTAGCATTGTTGGTGGAGTATTTTCTTCCAGAAGACAGTTTTTGCAGAGTGAATCGCGTGGAAACAAATCGAGAGGAAAGGAGAGGGAGGGCGTAGTGTACGCATTTAGGGAGATCAGGCTACAGAGTCTGTTCGACCGAATGTCAGCCGACTTGGCAAGAATGAACGATGAACTTGATAAAAAGGACACGTTTCTGGCCTCATGTGGTTTATTGCGACCAGGTGCAACAAGAGCTTTGCGAAAGAGGAGGCTGGAGAAATTTAGACAGCCAAAGAGGAGAATTTTAAGAAGACTTCGATTAAATCCTCGACCGAGGCGCTTTGTGGACATGGTGAATCCTGATGTTGAGGTGGCGGAGCGTTTGACGGGGATGTCGCGGAATACAAAACGCGTCCGTGATCGAAATGCCAGGGCAGCTGCAAAGAAGTTGGCTCAGGCCAAATCACAGGCCTCTCACATGTTGCAATCGAATAAAGGAGTGAAGCGCGGTCGTCCACGCAAGTCTTCACGGCCCCTAATGGAGTCGAATAAGCGAAGTGTCTCCAGAAGTGCTGTGCAGACGAGACCTCGACGGTTGGTGAACACTCGTCACCACATTGACTGGAAGTTCTGTTATGGCAGTGTAAGTGAGAATATGAAATTGCAGAAAGGTGGTGAGGTTGCAACCACTCGCAAACGTCGTGCGCCGACCTCTAGCCATACATCAGAGGATGAGAATGAGGAAGCGGAAGAGGAAGCAGAGTCGAACGAAAACAAGAGAGGGTCGGAGCGAACGAGAGACATGGAAGGCGAGGCAAAGCACGAGACTGGGATCGCTCGATGCGAGGGA
The DNA here is from genome assembly GCA_023968675.1 of Taenia pisiformis. Classification (NCBI taxonomy): domain Eukaryota; kingdom Metazoa; phylum Platyhelminthes; class Cestoda; order Cyclophyllidea; family Taeniidae; genus Taenia; species Taenia pisiformis. Next base: position 349,482 of record CM043735.1, read on the forward strand.
GTCGGTGCTGGCGTAGACGTTTCATTCGTGAAGGGTGTTGCGGGTGCAGCATTGCAGGAGTCGAATGTGTCGCGTGGGAGTGATCTGAGGAGGTGTGCGCGATCGATGCTGTTTGAGAGAAAACGCCGGAGGAATGCGCTTCGATTGGCGGGTGCGCGGTCAAGATCACGGTCTGGGAGCTCGTCGGAGTCGTCGAACGACTTCGAAGGCAGTGCGAGGTGCTACACACGTAGAGTTGCTGTTGCCGGGCAGTCGCGCGAAGCGGGCTTTGTTGTGAGTCAACGCAAGAAGGGGAGCTCTTTTTGCGCCAGGCCTTCGCGAGTGTTAGCAACAGCAAGGAGTGCTGCTGCCTCAACTGCAGTTGGTGGTGCTGAGGAGCACATGGAGAGGGTGCGTGGCGGACATCACCATCGAAGACTCACTTTGTTGGATCGCGTAGTGTTGGGCCTGACCTGCAGCGTGGTGCAGGATGGCGACGAGATTCACATCAAACAGCTTCACAGCGATGATCTCAGTATCCTTCTCCAGCGCGTCACTGAGACTGGCTTCAACATCAACGGACTTTCTACCAAAACCAATGCCAATAGTGAGCAGGAGTTCAATATCACTCTCACTCATCATCCTAGAGCCGAGGCGTCGGTTCGGCAAGTGCGGAAGCACAATATTTCGGGTGTTCAGTCATCTCCGTCGGCGACGACGTTAGTATCGAGCGCTTTTCGCGGCGCACAAGCCCTCTCACCGACTCCTGTTGCCGCCGCCAGCGTTGGTGGTAGTATCGGTGTCGCTGGTGATGCTGTGTGCTCTGATACCCACTCCGATGGTGAGGGTGGATTGAAGGGGCGTGGGGTGGTAGTCAGCGACCCGCCGCCGTCTCTACGACCCAGCTCTACCATGGGTTTCAACAGGAGCCGCGTATTGACTGTGGCGTCTCGTCGTAGGGGTGTGCAGTCAGGTGGGGGACGCATGTTGCATCCTCTGCACCGTATGGGAATGCGACATTTGAGTGCTGCTGCCGCTGCAGCCGCTGCCGCTGCTGTTGCGCGATCGTCTGGGGGTGTGGCGCGACGTCCACGCTCACGAGACAGTAATGCAGCGGAGGGAGATAGTGACGGTGGGGAGGCAGTATCTCACGCTCATCAGTCTCACCATCCCGCTTCTTCGTTTGTGTTGCCCCTTGCTGGCGGACTGGGCTTTCGTCGTCATAGTCCTAGAAAAGTTATTCGCAAGGTGTACACGGGCACTTCGACAGTGCCGAAAATTCTAAACAGGAGGCGCCTCTTGATCGCTGGTGGCACTCACTTGTCATCTCAGCAAGCATCACAGTCATTAGCGTCAGGATTTCCACATCCCCAACCGACTGCGACGATGGCAACAGCGGGCGTGGCGGTGTCGGTGTCGACTGGAGGGAGCGGCGTGGAGGAGGTGGCGGTGGCGGCGGCAGAAAACAAGTCTTCGCATCCATTTCCTCGGGTATATGGCCCCGTTGGAATCGAAGCTGTAACAGCAGAAGCCTTGGTGGAGTCCTCCGAGAAGGTAGGTGTGTTAGAATTTGCCTTATTTGACGTGACACGACTGTGACACGATCGATTCGTATGGCTCACACATTAGAGTAAGCGGACAAGCAGAGGGTTAGGCGAAGAAGTGGTGCACATGGGCAGTTCTGCTGTCGGTGCCGCCGTCGGCTCGTCTGGAGGATCCGTCTCGGAGGTGGTCGCTACGACCATTGCCGTTGCTACGACGACTGTCACGGCTGCTGGCGCAACGTTGCAGTCGCTGCCTCCGAGCGAAGAGGAGGGTCGCAAGAATCCGGCGAACTCAATGTGTGCCAGTCAACTGCTGCGTCTGAAACGGCACCACGATGAACAGCCTCAGTTATCGTCGGTGCAAGCGTCGCCTTCGATGGAAGTGGTCCCGCCAACGTCTCTGCCTCCACCACCATCCTTGCTCTCCTCCCAAGTGGGTGCGCCGTCACCGTCTTTGCCGTCATCGCAGTCTATGCAGAAGAGTCAGGTGAATGCTGTGTGTGTGTGTAGGCGAGTAGTAAAACAGTGCCTACTAACGAATGATTGAGTAGCGGTTATCTGACGGCGTGTGCGCACTGCCACTAGATGTTACTGGTACCCGACCACACACCGAGGCCTCGAGCAAGTGGTAGCGACGGTCGAAGGTGTCACCAAATACTGCGCAGTCTTCTGCAAAGGTCGGTGGATGGGTCTTTATTTTCCTTGTTCGTTTGCCTGTTGACCTCACGATTTCAAGTTGGTTATCAATTCCCCTTTCAGTTCTGCCTTTTCCTGAGCGTCTGCAGTGTTGATGTGCTTCTGTTCTTGTTGATTTGTCCTTACCGAATGCATGCATCTAGTTATTAGCAGGTTTCCGGTCGCAGCATAACAGACATCTATATATTTTTTGCCATGGTGATGTAAGGGTCTACCCGCCCGTCAAGGCTCGCGTCCTGTGTTTGTGTGGCTTCATGTGTTATAGTGTAGCACCTATGCTGTCTCGTATGACGGGAGCTTAATTGTGCTTGACATTTCATTAATATGAACACTTAGTTTCCACCAAATTACCGTGAATAAAAGCGTAACCGTCTGCAATCAAATTGGCTAGTTGGGCGATTTGGTTAAGGGCCTTGGGTCAGGTCTTTTTAGTGTTCACCTTTAAACGGTCATGTGTTTACGTGTTTATGGAAGGTTGAATGGTTTTCCGTGCTTCTTTGGGTGTGTGGAGAAGGCCTGTGTAATTAAGCCAAGTGGAGGGAATAGTGAATGTTCCGTTCCAAAGAGAACGCGTTGTACTTACATGGTCCCGGTTCTCACAGTGAATTCGGCGGTTGGTACCTGTTGGTGGCGTTTGGCTGTGATTCATTGTGCTAAAGTGACTGCAACCGGTCCATTTCTGTGGGCGCGCGGGAAGTAGGGAGGACTTCACAGCAATCACTGCCTCCTTGCTTTAGCGGAAGTTGAATCCTGTCCAGCAGCGCGTGGAGGTTGCTGGACTCGCAAGTACGGTTGACATCGACGATGGCACAGACTTTGAGCTCAGTACCGCCCTCATTCATCCGCCGTCGCTTCAGCCGGCCGCGTCTCCTGCGGTGCCCACGACTGTTCAGCAGACTCTTCCCGTAGTCGCCAAGGCGAATGAGCCCCTTCGGGGGAATTTCAGGTGCTCCTTTGACAGTTCGCTCGTCCCCATCGCAGTCCGTACTTTCATCGGCGTCGACGTCAACGACGACAACCTCAACGATGCCCTACCTCCACCAACAATGCTGTAATGCGTCTCAATACTCTGCGGCAGTGGTACAGTGTGTCGCTGCAGCTGGTGTTTTGCCGCAGGTGGCGAAAACCGTGGCTACAGGTTAGTTGGTTTGCGAGTGCGCAGGTGATTGTGGCGTGCGTGAAGCCTTCAAAAGGGTGAAGGGGATTGAAAGGTCTCTGTCCAATTCAGTTGGTTGTATCACTTTAGGCAAACGTCCATTGATTCCGGCAGTAACTGCAATC